>WEIU01001439.1:5318-54027 GCA_013389925.1 Aegithalos caudatus
TTACTGCAGCTGCCACATCACAGCACCCTTTGTTCTTACAATTGGTTTGTGAGTGAGAACAGCAGCCACCAGTAAAAATACAAAAAAGCAAACATGGCAAAAAAGAGCCTGAGACCTCCCAGGACCTCACTTGTCACATTTAAACTCTCTGTGTCCTTCCACAGGCTGGAGAAATGGAATGAGGGTCACCAGTTAGTTTTTGCAAGCTCTGATCCCTAAGTAAGCTCACAAAAAATAGTTCTAAAGGATTCTAAAAAGTACCCCTCACTTCTGTTAGATAATTTACCCTCTTCTTTTCATTAGTTAAAAAGTTCTGTATTTTTTACAAAATTTTAGCTGCTGCTAAGGTCAGTCACCATTATGAGGAGTAGGAAGATAGTTTTTCCACCTAGGCTGAACTGGTTTAAAGGATGTTTTGTGTGTGCAGGTTCATGTATCTCTGCCACATAACAGAATCAGCTCTTGGTTTAAAGGCAATAAATGTTGGAAATGTCAGTGCTGGAAGAAAAAAAAAAAAGTTAAGTTTTCGTGACTCAATGCTTGTAAAGCATAAAAGTGACCCATTTCAGGGTCTGAAACTTTTGCAGGGAGATGGGGCTTTTGTGGTAGAACTTAAGAGCCCTAAACTTACATAGGTTGTCTCTATTGCACACCATCTTTTGTAGACAGGTAGAAATATTGTCTCTGAGCAATCACATTACTGGTTTGCAGGTGTATGAATTTTTTTGGTTCCTCTAGCTATCAGGTAAATAGCAGAAAAGGGGAATGCACACAAAACATTCTCCTGCCTTGAAATAGAGAAGGAGCAATTTACAACTTAAATCCATTCCTCATGTCTTCTTTCTGTTTATCATCTCCTCAATATGTTCAATCAAAGCAGCAGGGAAGATTTCAGGGTGTAAAGAGACTCAGTAACTCAATCTTCTCAAAGGAGAGCACTGTCATTTACTATGATTTCTGATACAGTTTGAGGATGAAATGTTTTAAGTAAAATTCAGCCAAGTCTCATTCCATACCATGCTCTTAGGCACTACCACAGAGCACTGTCAGAAAACTGTATTTAGGTTTATAACATATGAACATAGATTTATATGTATTTATACACGCATATATGTCACAGAGACAAAAGCACACAAAAAATACACAAACCAATTTAAAGAACCTTTTTTAAATATACTTCAGAAGATTTCTGTGAATGTAAACATTGGGGAAACTTGTGCAGCAGAAGTCACTGTAGGCACTAGCATTTTGACCTCTTAAATAAAACTATGCAGGATTACATCTTTCACTGGAACTGAAAAGGATGTTTAAAAATTTGTGGAACTTTGATTACTGCTTCTTAGCCTAGCACAAAAGATGCTATAAGTTGCCTAACAGATTTGTGCATGAGACATATTATATATGACACCACACTATTGAATTCCACCATTTAATGAATGGCTACCTATTAAAAAGTTTTATAGGCAAACCAGGAATCTCTTGCCGTGTAGCCTTAATGGATGGAAAAATAAGGAAATCATCAGTTTACATATATGAAAGCAATAGTTTCTATATATTGTAATAGCATTTGTTTGGTTAACAATGCTGATAACCTATTAAACCCCATTAAAATCTTTGAGTGTTGTGTAAGACAGAGGACTCTGTAAGAAATAAAGCACAAAATATCCTTCTGCACATCCTGCTGTTATGGACTTCCACTTTTCTACATTCACTCTGACTAAAACCTCACGTTCACAATGTGAAAATAGAGGGCATAGCTGCTCTGATAATAACCATATTCTCAGAATGCTGTGGACAGCATTAATAGTGTTTCACTATGTTCCACTGACCCTCATTTCAACTTAGATTTAATGTAGCTATAGACTAAACAGATTAAAAGGTTCATATAGTTTAAGAATTAACATGTCAGGTTAATAAAAACACATTGTAAGGTGCCCATCTGTGAGCACCTTCCATTCTTTTCGCTGGTGCAGATTATTTTGTACAGAGCATTAGAATAAATAACACAGTATAGTACTGTATTATTAATACCTCTTCTTTTTGGTATTAATCTGTGCTTAAGTGCCAAATGTTGATGCAGTTTAAATGCTCTCTTCCTATGTTTGAATACTGAAGTGCTACAAATGTGAACTGCCCAGCTAATGTCCCGATCCATTGTAATGTAAGTAAGTAAAATGCTGGCATGGACCAAAACATTTTCCAACATAAACCTGGAAAACAGCAAAAACAACAACATGCAAAACAAACTGGTGCTTGGACTTTATCCACCACAGAAACAGAACTTGAAAGACAAATGGGCAGAGAGGAAAATATAGTCACAGATTCCATTTTGATATCTTCTCAAAAGTTCCAGAGTGATTAATTCTAGGTGACAGTCAGGTAAAAAGATTGTATTGTGCCAGTCACAGACACTGGACAGTTCCTGCCAGCTTCAGAACAGCAAAACCACCTGTGTAGTTCAAGCCAGTTTCTTTGTGTCATAATCACATCCATATCCTTTTCAGAGGCAGAATTGCCGTCCAGTGGATCTCAGTTCACAGAACATCACAGTTACACTCCACTCAGTCACCTCTAGAATTAGGTACAATGGTGCACATGTCTGAATTCGGTATGGAACAGTCACTGGGCTTCCTGTTGTAATAGCTTTGTAGTGACTTTTCCTGTTTCATTCTGAAATGGTGTGAGAATACTTAATTTTCAGTTTATGCTGTCTTTATGGCTGCTTCGGTCTGTATTGTGATTGTTTAGTTCTTGGTTTTTCCATTGAATGCTTGTTCCGTTCATGGGTACTGAAGTCACCAAACTCTTAGACTGGGAGCAGCAACAGCAAAGACATGACTGAAAATGAATAATAAATAAACAAACAAATAAATAAATAAAAGTTGAGACAAATCTCTCAGTTCTGTGCAGATTGCCAGCCATATTTTTCATTCAGAAATGACAGATAATTCTGGCTGAAGGGAGTGCTAGCTATATTCAGGGAAGTTTTTTATCTTAGGACATAAATGATTCTTGTGATTGAACATCACAAATGCAGCGAATTGGGCCCAGCCTGTGCCTCTTATTTTCAAAAAACTTTCACAATATGAAAAGGGAAATTTCTTTGACTAAGGTAAATAGATTGAGAACTGACAGAATTCAATACATTTTGTTAGGTGCTGGGTTGATTTTTTCCCCCTCTTTATCATTGTACTTGACAAACTTATGGAACAGCATGCTGCTTAGTATGGAAGAGAAAAGAAGAAAAATTCCCCAGCCCATGAGTGACTTAGGTCTCTTCTTACATCTTAGAAAAAGACAAAATTGTTCCTGAAAAGGTTAACTGAACACGCTGAGGAGTAACATTTTGCACAGTTAGGAATAGAAGCTGATTTCTTACTTATCATGTGAAAATGCCCCCTTAAACTAGTTTGTTAATCTGAAGCAGGCTACAGACAAACAGGTATTCCCTAAGTCTAATAATTCTTTACATTTTTCTCAGTAGTTTGGATTCTGCCTCTTCTCAGGCTTAAAGTTTAGTGGTACAGTCCTGTCATTCTGTTTTTCATTGCAGATAAAGCTATTTCAGTCTTCCATTTAATTACTTTCTTTACTCTCAATTTTTTGTTTCCTTTGTTGCTTTTAATAGGTAGACAGGGCCTTGCAGAGGCACATTGTCACAAGGAAATTATTTTAGCCTTAAAATATGTTAGCATGTGTAGGAACTGGAAAATGCAGTTAGAAGACATAATGCATATTTAATTGCCAAAGTCAATTCAGGTGCCTGATTTGGTATTCAAGCCTGAAAATTTTAGTCATTAATGAGATTGTTTAATGCAGGCAGCTTGAGAGTGGAAAATTATTATCAACCAAATTCTATTTCATCTGCATGTCACATGCAGACAAATAATATTCACAAGAGCATGTCTATCTCAGTTTACATGTATGAGAACTATATCAAACTTATTTGTTGGTTTAGTATTTCAGATAAAGTGGATAGTTTCACTTTCAGCTTGGTACATGTGCTATGTGAACTGCTAGCTGCTAAACCACACAATATATATTCTTGCATTCCTTTGCATGTCTCTTCTCCCAGCTGTTAAAAACAGATAACAGCCAAGTGGTTCAATACAGTTAGTTAATGGGACATAAAATCTTATCAAAAGAAGCTTACCTGGAAACAGTTTTTAAACTTCTTGCTCACAAAATACAGAGCTATGGGGTTTATACAGGAGTTCATGGTTGCCAGGTTGATGCTGATGTAATCCAAGGGCAGCAAGAAACTAGACAGGAGGAAGAAAAACATTTAAACAGTTCACATGCTGCCGTGTTCCTTGTGGTTACAGCTTCTTCTGTCACACAAACTAATTCTCTCTTACCTAACTCCCTCAATCTAATCTGGTACCATACCATGTCTATAATAACCTGTCTCACAGATGTTCAAAAAATCCAGAGCAAAGTGATTGAAATTATGACGAACAACATTTGTTGAGATTACACTACCCCATTAAAACTGAAACCACTGAAAATGGGTGCAGCTTAAAATTAATAAACACCAAAGTTGCATCGCACAGTGACATTCCTCAAAGAAATTCTAAGCATGCAACTTGGAATATTTTTTCAGCACAAACTATTGGCATAGAAAATGAAATACCTGAGCAGCTCACATCTGCTGGGGTCTTTTTCATTGTATACCATTTTCTTCAAAATCCGGCTCAGATGGAGAGGGAACCAGCAAAGAGCAAAAATCACAACTAAACAGAAAACTGTCTTGGCAACTTCTCGACGCTAGATAAAGGAGATAAAAGTGTATACTGAGTGCTCAGCTCATACCAGCAGGTGATTGTAGCCAGTAATGTTGGCAGCAAAGTCAGTAGTATAGATAAATTATGAAAGGATTCCCAAAGTGAAGCTTCCAGACTACTTAATGTACTACTCTTTTGTTATGGGGTTTGTCATGTTCTTGATCCTGGCCATCCTCAACAGAACCTGCTCATCACTGAGGCTGGAGCAGCTGGGCACACAGGTATTGGTATTGCTAGAATATTGTAGCATTCTCTCTGATCTATTGTTCTATAAAGGGATACTGCCCAGAATCTTGATTTTGCTGTGTGGTCCTTATAATGAGGTCTTGATGTTCTCAGGTAAATAGTTCCTCTACAAACATTTTAGGAATGTCAGTGTTACAGCTTAATCTTGTAATACTTAGGAAATAATTGCAAATTAATGGGTATTTTATGTGGCTCTAGAGAGTTACAGATGTTTTAGTGGATTTTTGGCAGAGAATACCAGCAGTTTTTGGTAGGCATGGGTTTGACAAAGAGGAGCATATGAAGGGGTAAGGATTCCACTGTAATGTAACAGTGACAAGCACTGCAAGGCTCTGTCATGAGAGAACTTGAAGTCAAATGAGTGACTGCAGTTTTTTTAGACTTTGAATATGACTATTATAGTTTTAATAATAGCAGCTTTTATCAAAATATGAGGAGAATTGTAGTTAGATATTAATGTGGACAAGGGTATAGGGAAGGAAGGAAGGAAGGAAGGAAGGAAAAAGTGAGAGTTATAAAGACAAGCATTTGTAAATTGTGGCATAAAGTCTTCCTGTGGCAGCCAGTCTGAGAAGCTTGGTGGGCATTGCATTTTAGGATGGGAAAAGGTGGATTCCCCCACCTCCTAGTACATACCATTCTAGTTCTCATGGGTGGAGTAGGCTGTGTGTGGCCCTAGGACATACTGTGTTGCAGTCACAGGGCTTGATGAGGGAAAAATTGGAGAATAGGCACAGGGGAGGATTTTTCAGTCAGCCCTGATCTGGAATGGGCCAGCAGAGGAGGAACCTCTGTGAGAATTCACTCTGATGCAGAGTGCTTTAGACTGCTTTAGGGATTCACATCTGTGGACATGGAATTTGAAAGAGGAGAATTTGAAGGGCTGATGGTAATGCAGGGGAAAAGCTCCAGATTGTTTTTAAAATTTCAGTTAAGTGTTAAAAATCAGCCAGCGCTGCCAAACCAGCAAAGAGACCTGACAGTTCCGTGAGCGACTTTGTTCTGTGATCATTTGTTTGCCCTGTTCTCCTGTTCTTTTCAAAGCAGCTAAAGCAGTGGTACTGCAACAGTGCAATAACCCTGAGAAACAAAATCCACTCTTTTCTAAACAAGGTTATTCTACAGTATATAAAAGCAATACAATTGCTTTTTATAGGAAACTACAAAGCGTGCCAAAAGGAGGGAGGATCCATGGAGTCATATCTTTATACAGAAAAAGAAACAATTTTTGGCAAATCTTTGTAGTTAAATTTCAAAGCATTTAGCCAGTATTGATCTGAGGTTAAAGAGAAGGAGGGCACAACTGTCAAAATCAGAAAAGAAAGGAAAGGGTTAGTTTCCAGAGCATACTGTCTTCAATGCCTCATACTATGATTTAGTCTTTTGTTCCAGGTTTAAATGTGGATGCCTTAACATCATAAATAACCCACATCCTCACTTCTACTTCTGTAGTTTACTGTATTCAAGTACACTTTGAAATATTTATAATGTAACCCCTAGAGAGAAGAACAATATTTTCAAGCATTGGTGTTTTTAATATATTTACCTGCTTCAGGTGTTCACTGAGAGCAATTCTCAAGTTGCTGTTTCTTCTGTTTAACATTTCACAAGTCATTAGCGTATAAAAGATGGCAGTACATGCCAGTGGCATGCAGAAATAGAAACCAAACAGCCACCAATCCTTTGCATCTTTGTAGAACTGTAGATAGTGAAAAGAAAAGAGCAGATATTTTCTTATGATTCAGTGCAAAATACCACAGAAAGGTCATGGAAAAGCGTGACAGTTGGTACACTGCTATCTGTCTGCTTATTGTTGATCTCTTTTTGACCAACATCAAAATAGGAATTGTGGTAGTGTAAACATTTACAGATAGCCTGCCTGTACCTTTGTTGCAATCTGTTTTGGGTTGGAATTAAATCTTTTTGGTTGCACTTTCTTAACATTTATATTCATTCATGAAAATTGGAATACAGCTGCATGAAAAAGGCATGCCAGAATGTAGACAGTGTCAGTCTGAGATAAAGAATCTTACTAAAAGCCTGTGTCAGGAAATGCCATTTACCTCTACAGCTTCTGTCCCGATGCCAAAAAAGGAAAATTCAAAATGTCTTGTAAGTTTAATCACCTTTTGTTATCAGTGAAAAGGTTGGCAGTTGGTTTGCTTATGTACTGGGCAGATAGGAGCCACTTCATAAGTGTTTGTCTGATATGTGCAAAGCTTAGGGATGGCTTCCAGTGGTACAGTTACTTTTAACCCCTTAACTGCCATTTCTACCATTTGCCTTTTGTGACAAGACAACTGAGGTATTCATAGAATAGCAGTAGTTGGCTCTGTGTAATTTTAAGTGCTAGCTGTGATGTAAGCAGTGCTCTAGGTTTATACATTTATGTATTATGGGAAATACATTTGAGAAAGTATTTAAAATAGCTCTTTTCTGTAGAGGATCGTGTTTTCAGACTTCAGAAAATACTGTGTCTTGGATTTTAACTTCTATGCTCAGCCAAAAGTATGCACTCAAATATGGCATTTCAAATACTTCCTGTGTCTAGGTTATTAGTTTAAAAGGGATGTGTCACTCTTTCCCCCAGCTTGTTTTTTTCCTAGAGGATGTGCTCTTGTAACATCACAGTTCCCACACCAAATGTCAAAATTCTTATGCCTGAGGATTTCATGAATCCTGTTTGAAAAAGTCAAAACTTTTGACATCATGTTTACCTTTAAAAACAAACAGCACTAAACTTCAAAAGATGAAAAAAAAAAGTTGATACAATTCATATAGTGGTGCTGTATAATAATGTTACTTTGAAAATCTACTTCAGTTATATTAGAAACTTGATTTACTAAGGAAAGGGGAATGCTTTTCATTTTTTCCCCTCTGCCCCAACACAGCTGCGTACAGAATTTGCTAGTTTAGATTATGCTGCTGGTTTCTAGGCCACAATCCCATCTCACTCTGGGACACTGTTGTGTTGATTAACTTGTTTCCTCCTCCTCATTAGCATCCTCCCTGAGGAGGGGCTACAGTCTCCTGCATAGCTGCACTTTCCTTGGGGGCAGAATTTCTCCCTCTGGGAGCAGAGCTTTTGCCAGCAGGAAAACAGAAAACAATATGCCTCGTATTTGAAGAGTTTGTACTGAGGGCAAATGTAATTACTGCTCCTTCTGCAGAGAAAAAGGATTACAAATACATGGAGACAATTATCTTTTCCAAGGCAAATTCCTCCAACTCAAGCTAGAATTACATTGGCTGGGTAGCACAACAAAATGTGTACTACGTGAATCCATTCCATGTTTACAAGGAAAACTCTGTGTCCTATCAGTGTTCCAGCCTCCATGAGCATTGCCTGTTGGTGAGGAAAACACAGGAAAAGTCTGTGTCACAGCCCTGACCAATACATCACTTCTGGATGGGGAATTGGCCTCGTGGAGTTATAAAACCTGCTCTAAAATGTCTGTAAATGATTAATTGAGGAATCCGAGTTTCACAAAGCTTACATCAAAGCACAAAAATGGGTTGATTAAAGAGAAGTAGACATTCTTTTGTTTGTCTTGAAAGCCCACATGGAATTGGTTTTCTACAGGAAATGTGCATTTTAAACAAGTTTCCTAGTGCACTCAGCCTCTTGGGAACCGTGGTCTAGCATGAATCTTTTAAATCTTTCAAAGTTAGTTTTAAACATGAATAAAGCTCCTATTAAAAACAAAAGCTAATAGTAAATCCTTCCTCAAGTTTAGTAATTGTTTATTGTGGTGTTTGTGGTAGTAAATACTATAGTTAAGGTTAAAATGATATTTCCACTTTAATCTCATGTTAGTACTTGCTTGCAACACAGTGAAACACAAAGCTCTCCATTTTGACTGACACATCTAACATTTACTCTCAGCTTGGACATAACTACTGGTTTGTTTCCTTAAAAATCAAACTGCTGTGGGGAGATTGGCACTTGTGAACTATACTAAGCAAGTAGGAGATACTACTTCCTGCTAGGAAAACAAACCAAGCTATTCTACTTAGAACATTAAGAACATAACATAATCAGTAAGTAATCATTAAAGTTAGCATGCCTGTGGAAGACCTGAACTATAGTGTTTTTAAGAGGAGGGAAAACTATTCTTTTTCTTAGGGAGAGAGGAAATGAGGATTGTCCAGGCATATCTGAGGAGAAAAACAGCCATTAGAGAAGGGAAATTTTGCTGCAGTGTGTAATTCATAAATCACAATCTTAAGACTACAGTGTCTACAGTCATAGATGCTGTGGAGTTAAAAAACAAAAATATAGTAAGCTCTGGGAAATTCCACTCCATCTTTATCTGCATTAGGGAATTAGGGAATTCTTTTTGTCTTCTCTTTCAATTATCTCATGCTCTTTTTGCCATCCCTATAGTCTGTGTAACCCTACCAAAGCTGGGGATGTTCCTCTGAAAAAATAATCATCCACATTTTTTATTTTCTAAAATTCCTAGCTCCACTTTACCCTATCCTTCCCAATCCTTGGCCAAGTTATGTTCTGGTCCAATAAAAGGAGAAGCACCAGACATTCAAAAAATAGAAACTTATACTCTATTATGAAAAATTCTAGTCCAGAAAAAAATACAGTATTTTTCTCAAGACTTAAGACCTGGTGCTGTCTGCCTGCTCTGCAACAAACCAGGACTCTTTCTTTTCCCTTACTGAGTGAACGATACCTGGCCTTTTTCTGGAATCAGAAATTTTAAAATTAAGATATTTTGTCATTGTAAGGCCAGGTGAAAAACCTCTATGCCCCTATGCAGAAATCTATTGGTTCTGCAGTGACTTGTCACCTGAGCTGCTTTGCAGAAGTTGATGTGGGTATTGGCAGCTGTTAATCTGCAGGAGCACAGAGAATGTGCCAAAGCAGCCTGGTGTGTCTCAGGCACTCCTCTTGCTCCTGAGCTCCTGTATCTAATTGCAGCTAACACTGCACATGCACCTAGCTGGAGGTGTGGGTCTGTCAGCTTTGTAGTCATGATTTCTTGTAAACTAAAGGATTATTTTTTATTTGACTTTAATGCATGTAGCATGGCCCCACCCTTTTCTTTGTGTGCCAAGAGAGCTGACTACTAACTACAAAAGGATGACTAATCATGATAAAACATGTGTTTTGACATTTACAAGCTCCAAGGTGTTGTACCCTGAAACTCAAGACTTTTCAAGGCTCTGGCTACCCTAATACATCTCTTGATGGTACTTTAAGCAGGTTTGAATTGCAAATGTCTGCAGTAAGAATCCTCAGTAACAAGTAAATGAAGATGCTGTAAAAGCCCCATTTAATCTCTCTGGCTGAAAGCAGAGACAAGTCTCTGTGAACATAGGATCCTCTTTACACCAGTACACATTAGAATACATTTTGCAGTTTAATGCATTAATAAACTCTATTACCATGCAGTACCTTAATTGTCTAGCCATGTACTTTGGGTTCCAAAAAAGACAAGACAGGATGTTACTTACCAACATGAAATCATTTGTAGGTTTGAGCATGCAGGTAACATAACTTGCATCCTTGTATTTGAAAGGCACCACGGCAAAGCCAATTGCTTCTGGGATGGCCAGTATGAAGGACAGAAGCCAAATGGAGAAAATTTCAATGGCTGTGATCATTGGGATTCCAATCCCCTGAACACGGCTCCAGGACGCAACTGCCCTGTACCTGAAAGAGACAGGTGTTAGTTTCCAGCCCAGTTTCCTGCTTAAAAGGTCACAGTTCAGCATCATGTGGCAAGTAAAATCCTAAAGCTGACATCTGAGACTTGTATTGTTTTTTCTGCCTATTGCAGGGCCTCTGCCAACTTACCTATGACAGAAAAGGGCACACTGAGGTGTGGAGAGCAGAGAGCTGGCTTCTCCTGTTTCTGCTTGGGTGTGGGATTGGGTGGAATTCTGCTAGGTGCACTGCACTAATGATTTGTAATTAAAGTAGGCAGGGTTTGTGAGGACAGACTGTATCTTTCACTAAGTAACTTCCATAACAGAGGAAAAGAAGCTTCCAGGCACACAGCCATTCTAACAAACACAAAGCATCCATCTCCTTCAGCTACCTCAGCTGTAGCAGCAGTGCTATCCAAAGTGTAGCTCTCAGCTTCCAGGCAAGGGAAAGACCAGGGAAATACTCTTGAAATGAAAATGCATTTGTTCTGTTCACACTGTTCAGTGAACTGAGAGGATCTTTCTCCTCTACTTGCCTCTCAGTTTTCAATGAGCTAGTAGAAATTTATTAGCTTTGAGACTTCAATCTCTCTGTCAGCTCTGGTCAGAAGGTTGTAAAATTATTCAGAGAAGACTGATAGGCATAGAATACAGAGTACAATCCAATCCATAAATTAAATTTTCAGTGGTAGATTTAAGTGTTGTCCTACAATGACTTCAGTAAACTGCTTACTTAACATTTCTAACAATTTAGCAAAGACGGAATCCATGGAAAGACCCAATATTATTTTTTGATTTTGTAATAATCTGAAATTCATTCTAGAGACCTGTCATTAATTATGTAACAGCTTCTGAACTTCTTGATTTACTTCCCTAAAATAATAACACCTTTCCATTTGGAATGACAGTGCCACATGGATATATCATGGCATGCACTGATGAAATAGTCTTCTTTAGCTGAGGATAAAAAAAAAGTCAAGAAAGGTTCTTCATCTGCTTAAAAAAATGTCAGATTAAGAAGGCAAATACTGGAATTTGAATTTTTGAGATCAGAGAGTCACAGAATGAACTAGGTTGGAAAAGACCTTTTGAGATCATCAAATCCAACCAAGAAGAAAGGAATGAAGAGCTTCTGACGGGAAAAACATTTTTTGAGGGCTACAGGACCTAGGCTACAGAGGTCAGGAAAATTTAGTTATTTAAAGGCTTTCCCAGCCCTCCTTTAACCAATACAGTAATGCTGGATTCACACACAAAGCATTTCTTCTGATTTCTTGTACCACACCCCCTTTTTAGTTTGGAAGATGGAAGACTTGGGAGTTCCATCCCCTGTAGCCTCAGTGTCAGGGGAATGACAATGCCTGAACGCCAATCCATAAACTTCAGCAAGCATTGTTGCCCAAGATGATGGGAAGGTGTCAGGGCCTGGCATGCCAACACCCCTGCAGAAAACAGGCTGGAGAGCTTTGCCTTGGTATCTCTAGCAGTGTCATGCACAGCACAGTCACAGGTGTACTACAGACAGGTGCTCAGAGCATCATTTCTACAGAAATGAGTGTATAAATACTTTGAGCATAATAAAGCAAACTACAATCTGGAATTGCACATCAAAAATAAAAATATGATCTAAAGGCATCCTTGTATTCCAAGAATGTGAAAAATGAGGGAGGCAGTGATTCACTAATGGGGAGGAGGTCTCTGAGTTTAGAATTCTGAGACCATTGAAACAAATAAAACCATACTGGAAGAATTAAGAGAGAAATATCCAGTATCATATCTTCTCACAAATATTCATATTAAAATACAAATTTTATTTTAAATAATTTTCATCCTGTCATATTTCATTTTGCCAAATTCTGGCTTTCATCACCAAATGGAATATTCATAGAGACTTAACCTTTCACACAAATGCTCAAATAGTTGTGAAATTTGGAAAATTAACATTAAAATCAATTCAAAGTTTACTTTCTAAAGGCTGGCAATTTAGCAATCATTTCCATCTGCTGCACAAGGTACTACCCCATCCTTGACTGAATGATGCTCTTAGCTAACAGGGGCTTGTACACTGTAGATATTTTTCAAGTAGAAAATGTAAAGTTTGATTTATGTTACCTCTCTAAGTGACAACCAATGGGCTGCAAACTGTGAATCCAATTATTTCCTTTCTTGCATTTTTGCACCTGTTCTTTTGAGTTACATCTGCTTTGCACATGAGATCACTAAGCATAGCAGTAAGGATTTGGGTCCTGTATGTATTTTACTGAATTTTTTTTTTTCAGTTTACAATTCAAATAACTCTCAAATAAGGAATTGTTAGCTGAATAATTTTATGAATACTTTCAGCTAAAGCATAAGAAGCTCAGTAATTAGATCACAATTTGCTGAATGTGTATTAACCTGCAATTACTCTTTTTACTCACTGCTGTAGGAGTGATTTGAAAAACAGTGGTAGTAATAATAATTTTAGTAGTAATAATTTTTCAGGTGGGTGTTCTGTGGGTTATGTAATATAGAGAATCTTTGTCTAGCCATGGACTTCCCACAATTAACAGTGAGAAAGTACTGCAGGGTTTATTTCCCTCATACTTGGAAAACATAGAATGTCTGCCAGGCAGTTGGCCTAAAATACATGCATAATGCATTGCATTTAATTTCTCAGTCTAAAATATTTGTGAGATTTGTCTAACTTTACTTTTTTTCTGTTTATTTCCCTCTTGTCTCCAATCTTGTCTAAAATGTTCACTTTTTTCCCCAGGTCACTTTCTGTTCTCTGTTTGATGCTGTGGCTCCTCCTCTCTCTCCCTTTTTCATTTTCAGCTGCTCATGCATGTGCTGTCAACTTGTATACATACACACACTTGAGTATTTTGCACTCCTACTAGTTTTAACACGCTTAAAGCATTTCTTTCAGAAGGACATCTTGTTTGAATCTGAGAACATCAGTGGGTGCTTTTGTTCCTCTATTCCTTTAAACTTAGGTTAGAAATTAGGTGTTAATTAGAAAATTAGGTGTTCAAATGGCCCCGTAATATAACAAGTATCTGTTCTTCGAGTATCATCAGCCCTTTGTAAGAGTGAAAAGCAATGCAGGAAACATAAGGGACAAGATCAAGCACGTATGAAGCAGTCACTGTCAAAATGAGTGCCAGGACAGTTCCTAAATGTCTCTACTGTTGCTGATACCAAACTGTTCTGCCTCGTTACTTGAAACCACAGCTGTTCTTCATTTTATGCAAATAAGTTAATACAATAAAGCTCTTAGAATTTTATTTTACTGGCAAAATCTCAACTTGTCTCGCACAGTTACTGTGAGTTGATCCAGATGATAAAAATATCTACCTTAGATTACTGTTCTATGCAATGTACTGTGCAGAGGAGGCACGAAGAGCGTGTATACACACGAAATGACATCCATATCTTCACTTTTCTTCTTCAACACATTTCTTCATCAAAATCATTATGCCCAAGACATAAGCAAGAGTAAAAACCTCAGGCAGGGAAATATCCTTCCTCTTAGTCTCATTCAGACACTGTTTAGAAAAAGTCACACTACCTTCACCTTCCTGACCTAGAGTTTAAAAATGCCTTAGGGGCATCTGAGGCAACTTCGAAGTGAGCTTCCTCCAAAGGGTGAATGGCTGGCTTTCTGTCAGCCTCTTAAAACCCTCTCCACATGAGAGTGGCCATTGTTCCCCTGGGGCAGGCACAGTTAAACCTTAATCCAGGGCAGTAGTAATGAGGGGAGTTTCACAATAGGATGTAGTTAGCACAGGGAACTGTCCTGACAGCAATAAAAAGAATCCTGTTCTAACTTAAGGCTGTAGTCTGCAACAGGGACAGAGAGTCAACAATAACAAAAAATATAAACATATATAAAAATATATTTTAAAAAATATAAACTCTGGATTCATACTACCAATTGACTTCACCTTTTCTGTGTCATAGAGTGCAATATATGGGGACCCAAAATAATTATAAACAAGGTACCTTTCAGAAGCTGTTTTTAAGCAAGAATTAACTCGCCTGTAGACCAGAAACAGTCCAGCTGTGACAGCACACTATTTCATCTTTAGTAATTTTCCATTCTAGAAAGCAACCATTAGCTGATGTGGAATTTTGTGTTAGTGTGCCCAACTTCCAGTGTCCAACCTAACTTATTTATGGTGCTATGAGCTTTCATGGTGATTGAACCTAGATGCAGTTCTCGTTAGCCAATATCAGAATCTGGCTTGTACATCTGTTTTCTAACACACATCCTCTGCAAGCACTTACTAGAGTAGCAACAGATGATAAAGAATATGTCCTTGGCAAAGTGACTAAGCTAAGGGAGGAAATTAAATAGTCTGAGTCTGATCCCATACCAGACTTTATACTCAAATGAAAACAGCATTTGGTTGTTGTAAGGATTAGCAAATCAGTCCTTATAAAAATGTGTATGTATCTACAAAAAGGTAGTTTCAGCTGAGTTAGTTCCAATTTATAAAAATGTATATAACAGTGGAACATCATCTAGCAAAACTGCAGCTGTCAGAATTATCTAATAAACTGTCAGTTTCATCTGCTTGATCTATAATTAATTCCTTAGAGTGGTCCATGGGATTTTATTTAATGGTGGGCAGATATTGTTTGAGAAATAGAATTCTTTTTGTAGTTCTCAGACTTTAAAAATGGAAGCAGAACACTTACCTGTATTACTTTATATTTTTTAAATGGCTTTGGCTAACGAGATACTAATGCAGTAAGGAACTGTATTTCGGTATGGACACTACAAAGTGATTTATCCACTGCAAACCTTGTACATTAACTTTTTCTGTAAAGCCAAACCAAGATTAATTTTAAAGCTTCTTTGCATCCCTGTACTAATACACATACTGCATTTCATGTAACAGTATTTTCTGTATTTAGACATACTGATATTTTGGAGTAGAACACAATCAAGTAACTCACGACATAAAACCAACTTTACAGAAGTCAAGTGTTCACCTGCTATTGCATTTTATGTCTTTAGAAAAAATAACAGAGGCATTAATATTCAAACTATCAATGTCAAATTATCAAAGCAAGTTACCAAGATGTTTTTCAGTGGAACTCTGTTAGTTTTGAAAGTTATCAGAATAAACCCTGGTTTATTGCCCATAGGCAGTGAGTTGAAAAACTAATTCTTAAGCCTAAAGATTATGATCTTGTTCAAATACAAAACAAACCTGAGTTCATATAAAAGAAAGAAATCAGAATGCTGAGTCAAACCCCAATGAATTTTTGTCTGGTAAAAGAAGTTGAAATAATGTTTTTAAATACCTTTAAAAAACATATAAAGTTCATTAGTCCAAGGACCTTAATATTATACTTTGAGCCACAAATGTGGCACTTGGTGTTAGGCAGAATATGAAAGACCAGAATCTAAGTTATATCTATATTGTAATCTGCCATGCTTAGTGCTCCCAGATTTAGGAAATCTGCAACTGCAAGAACAGTGCCAAAAAAAGTAAAACATACTCTACCTGTCCACACTAAGGGCACACAGGTTAAGGACTGTGATTCCCACTGATGCCTTCTGGATAAAGGGGAGGAATTTGCAAAGAAACTGTCCAAATTCTGTATTTCCAAAAGGCCACTTCTGAGCGAGGAGCTAAAGAGAAGATACAAAATAATCAGAACATTTAAACACTAGCAAGTAGTAGTTACAATTGTAGTTATTTCTTGTCTTAGATGTAGCCATTGTAACCTTGAATTCTCCATACATCAAACATATCCTTAGTACTGAGTGAATCTGGGAAATAATTGCTACTGTGGAAGCACAGAAGTTGAAAGTTTACACTTCAATGTTGACTTTGTGCTGTTGCAAGAGTAAATTGCATTGTTAAATGGTTTTTTAAATTATTGTTATTATTGTGAATCTGCCAGCAGTACTGAATAATGAAAATTTAACTCAAGCCTGTCAGAAATGGTGGTGATTGGCATGTCCCAGAACCAGGCAGTCAAAACATAACTCAGGGTTCATGATGAAATACCTCAGAGCCAAGTCCTGATGCTGCACGCAAGGAGATTCTTGTCATCCTCAATGTACCATTGTGTAACTCATGGCAATATTCAGTGCCAGACTCTGAGGAGTGTGAAGAAAACACTGTGCATACATAATTTGTTCCATATTACATTTTAAAGCACAACCGTGCAAACATGTGGGCTGTGCTTCAAGGCAACAGAAGGGCATCCATTGGAAAGATGTGAGTGACTGAGGTTTAGAGTAGTATTTCCAAGGAGGCATTTACATAATAAATATTAGTACAGTCATTCATGTGCACAGTTGTGAAGAATTAGCATATAAATAGTAATATTTCTAGCTATAACTGTTAAAGCTTTGAGCATGTCTTTGAACTGAGCTTTGATAGCAAGTATACACACAAAATAGAGGATGCAAAATTATCCAGGATAATTAAATCTAGGACTGGCTGCAGAGTCACAGGAGATCACCCTTTACTTGTGCTAAGAATAAAATGGCAGATTACATTCAAAGTAAGTAAGTGTAATAAATGAAAAACTATTGAGTCCATACAAAGTACTGAGCCCTAATTTAGCTATTTTAATTCAGGTGAGAGATATGTCAGCCCTCATGAATAGTTCTGTTGAAAAACAAAGCCACTGAACCTTCTCAGTCTTGCACTACCATTTTATTCATCTTCTCTAAGGCTGTGCTGCTGACACTTCCTCAGTGGTAAGATGTTCATGTTTTGAGAGTTAACTTTGCAACCACAAGGACTAGAAATATTTTTCAGTAAAAGCATAAGTCCTAGAACACACTTGTCTGGTGAAAGTGGGTGTATTCTAGCTGGAGAATTAGAAAAACAAATTCTGGTTGTAACTAAGGACTGTAGTATTCAAAGTAAACATTTTATTTCTATTTAAATTAATGTTAAATTGAAGCATGCTCATGATCACTACCTTTAGCAATGCAAATGTTAACTGTGGGAAGTTCAAATTCACATCTGTCTTTATCTCAGTTAAAGCAGGTGTTATCTTCTTGTTTTTTCATAGCATGAGTTTTTCAGAGAACTTTACTGTAGTGTATGGACATTTATCACAAAATTCTACCTAAGTAGGAATTAACCTTCTCCTCATAGTCCTGCTGTGGATTTTTTGCACCCCCTCTGTTTTATAGTCATTCATCACAATGCTGAATTACTTGTGATTTTGTCCGCCAAATGATACCTCAAAAATGCTGGAAGCAGCTATGCACTCCACATTGCCTCTGTCTCTCTAGGACTATATTGATGTTGCCACTTAATTACTTGTATTTCAGGACAGATTTTAACAACTCACAGCTTTCAGTCAACTGGGTGGAAACTGGATCAAATTTATGTGTGCAAGCACCTTTGCTATGGTACCCCAGTTTAGGTTAGTCACGTTTGATGAAAGCAAATTCCCCTTTTCTCGAAGGGCTAGGGATTGGTTGCTAGGACTGGTGATTTAACTGTAGTCACTACCTTCAGCAGCAAAGGTGATAAGTTTGTATCTGCAAGCTCTTGATTAGTTTTTCTGATTCTGTCTGCATTTATAGATTGAATTAAATACATTGAAAGCTCCAGCAGAATTATTTTCCAGATAGGTTTGCAATAGTGTAATGAATGTTTGCAGAGTATATTCTGAATTTTACCTAGAAGTCTCAGAAGAGGTTTTAGTTTTTATCAGAAAAACAAAAAAAAAAAAAAAAAAAAAAAAAAAAAAAAAAAAAAAAAAAAAAGGGATGATCAGGATCCATGGTAATTCAACCATGTTGTAGTCACATGGAATTTCAGCTCCAAACTCTTGGCTGGGTTTGGGTAAAATCAGAGTAGTTCTCAGGCTGGGAAAGCTGAATTATAAATGGCACTGCCATGGAAAAGCAGCTCTAGCAGACTTCTGCCAATCCGCAGAGCCCCCAAACCCATTTATCATTACAGTTCCCACTTTAAAAGGCAGCCGAGAGCCACCCATTCATTTCAGTGCCCTGACTGGCTGCAGCTACACCAGCAATAGAAATGAACAAGCACTTTGTAGTGACTGCGAAACTCTGTCACTACAAGGCAAATATTAGCTTCAAAAAGAAAAGTGTTGTACTTGAAAAAGGTTCACTAACTCATTACTCCTCACGGGGAAGCTTTATCATGCTTCCAGCATGTACGCTTCAACCCCACACCCCAGGAAGCCCTCCTTTTTTGAGATTAAAAGTGTTTTATTCCTTTTGTTTCTTACACTTTCCACTAATTGAAGTAATATCAGTACCAAATCATTAGACATTCTTTTCAAGTGGGTTTTAATCAAAAATCCCTGGGACCAGTTTTTTGATTTCAAGATTCACTTTGCAATCATTTCTGGGGGTGTACTCCATTATCACTCCGCATCAGCTATGCATTCATTATTTCCCCTTGGATCAGGTGCCAATTTTTTTCTTCTGTAGATATTTTTAGTCAGCAAATCTGATCCTGTCTTTAGTTTGACTAATTTTTGCATCAAAACAAGTCCGTTTCCCTCTGTTCTGCCCTAGCGTGGTATGGAAATTTCAGAAGGAAATAATACATTTATTTTGTATTTAAAAGAAATGAGCCCAGGATTTTAATTTAATTAATCCTGATTTAATTTACTTAAGTACAATTCAAGAACTGGAACTACTGGCTTTGCTCTTTGAATGCTTTTGCATGTTTTAATATCCAAACAAAATTATTATAAAATTCTACAAAATTACATTTTCTCTCAAGGCTCTGGTGCAGAAAAAATCAGAATGATTGCTCCTACTTGTGTCCCAGTTCTCTATGAGTTGTGGAAGTGGATTGTTCTTTTGCAAACCCACTTACAAAATCTCTGAGGTTTCAAAATAAGACATGTGGCAAAGGAAACGCACTTTTACCTTGTGTGGTTTGCAACTTAGGAGTATTTCATACTGTGGTGCAATTCCTGAGAAAAGAGTGTGGTCAACATGTATTTTTGCACTGAAATCAGAAATCAAGACTGCTCTTTAAAAACTTAGCAAAATGACCAGACAGCCACAGCTTCCTTGAGCATCCTCCCTTCTCTGCTGCTTTATATGGCCTCTCTGCCCTGAGCTGCAGCTGAAGACAAACAAGACATAGCACTGAGAACATTCCTTTGCAGTGATTTTTAAATGTCACTCCGCTGATTTTATTCTGCTGCTGCTGCTATTTCCTAACCCCCCTCAGTATGGCAGCTGATGTACAAAACATCAAGCCCAAGCAGTTTATATATAGTCTGAAAAAGAGAATGTTGTAACCCCACCACATGAGTGTTGGGCAGAGCATGCCCATGTGCAGCCACAGTGTTTATCTCATGCCAGGCTGATAGTGTGTGTTTGCAGGCAGACAATGGCCCTGGAGCTCAGCCCAAAACAGATGGATTTGGTTGGGTGCTGGATATGAACCAGCTCTGAGCTGCTCTATTAAAACTCCTTCAGCTCAACAGGTGCACATCGGGAGGTGCCCTCTCTCTGCCATGTGGCATTGAGGATGGCAGCAAGGGCTTCATACCTGCCCTTTCCTGCTCTGCTCTCATCCTAGTGCTCTAGGGACTGCCTCTTCCTATATCCACTTGGGACCATTGTTGTGCTGACACACCAGATGTTCTTCCCAGAAACTGAACTGTGTTCCATACACGCAGTGCCTGCCCCTCGTGCTGCTTTCATCTAGGACACTCTCCTGAGTTTCATGGCATTTAAATGTCCCATGATAGGTTGGAAGGGAATCTGGCACAACCATGGAAGTCAGATTCTATTCTGTCTTCAGGGAAAAGAGAAATACCTTCTTTATTCCATGACTTAAGTTACACTTTTGCAGTAATGGAGAAAGGGACCAAGCCAGCAGATTTTGTCTGTATAGATACGATCCAGTTGTATAAGTGACCAACATCTCCTAACTGGGAAGCAGGAATTACAAAACCAGTGTAGTCTGGGGTGATTTTCTTTCCTTGCCACATAGCCCAGAATTAAAGATAAAGGAAATTCTTTTGGTTTTGTTCCATCAGCACATTTGATTTTGCTAGTTTTTTGAATGTTTTGTTTTGTTTTTAAAGCTAGTTTCCTCTAGGAAATATTGAGCTGTCTTGATAAAGCTCTGTCTTTAAGTTGTGTTCTACAATTATATGTGCCCTTGTCTGCTTCAAGGCATGGGCCAGACAAGGTATCTGGTGTTTTGGGTGGAATCCATGGCTCAGCACAGAAGTGGCTAAGTTCTATACCACTGAGTTGACTGCGTTAAGTGACAAAAGATGATGATTCTGACTGAAGTGTCTCACCTATCTCTGATCCATAAGACTGCCTAGTTGGGAATAAAGATGTATTGAGTCCTCAGCAGTGGTATTTTGGTTGTGGTGACTGAAACAGGACCCTTCTGCCCTCATGAAATGTCATAGGGTGAGAATTCATTGCATGTTTTCAAGCATTCCCCTTCTTCCTAAAACCCATATATATAGGAGATAATGGCATTGCTGGACAAAGCTCATCCATTTATTGCTGCACAACTCAGCTGTGCCCACCACTTTGCAGGAAACAGGGAGAGCTGTCAGGGTGGAGAGGAACACAGCCTGTCTCTAAGCATTCCTTCCCACTGCTGAAGTGAAAATCCTCAGATTTTGAAAGGACAGTGACTAGAGGAAAACAGAGAGTAGAGGAAAAAAAGAGAACCAGGGTACCCTTTATAGTGCAGGGCATAAGACCAGTATTGAGTACACGGTGAGATGATTGTTCAAGTTTCTTCCAGCTTTGGCATCATTTGTTTATATCCTTATACTTAGATTCACAACCCTGGCATGGCAGAGAAAACCCGCTGTATCTCTTCAACTCTTCTTTGCAGGAAATACATTCCTGATTTTGCTACAACCAAAAACTGTCCTTTTTCCACTTTGGCTGGATAAAAGACTGACTGGTTTTCTTCCTGGAAGGAAGAAAGGTTACGTGGGGATGCATGAGAACCATCAAAGACATTTTTTTACTCTGAGTTTCCCTGACAGAGCTTTTTCTGCTATTTTGCTTATCTTAGCCCAGCTGAGTAAAGGTGAAGGTAGCAAAGGGTCTCATGGCATTCACTGAATGCCTATAGTGTTTTTGTCCTGCTTAGGCAGCTATGGAAGAAATGTATAGTTTTTACACAAGGGAAAATAGATTATACTTCAAGAGATCCTGAAAAGTAAGGAAACAAATGCCCTGGTTTTGCAGCAGAACATTCTGTCTCAACTAACTGGAAAAAAAAAGGAATCCTCAGTTTTAGGTTCTTGTTAAAATGCTTATATTTATTACAAAAATCTACTTAGCAGTTAAGCATTCCTAACAACTGTAGGCATCTCCCCTGTGGTATTTTTGCTGTTTACAAAGCAGGATTACTTTCCATGGTGTTGGCTATCTTCCCATCCTGTTAGGTAAACTGTTTCTCAAGCTGGGCTGCTCTTCTTCAGGGAAATGAACTGCAAGGTGTGCTGATGTGCATGGTGATTTGTTTAAAGGAATTTTTTCAACTCCTGGGCATAATATTTCTTTTGTTATTCTTCCAGCTGTGTTTTCTTTTGTGTGTTGCTAAAAAGAGTGACAGGATTTCTAAGAAGTTACTGCAGAACTGGTAAGCCCTGGATATGCGCAATCAAAACAATTCCTTGGTATCTGTAGAGTTCAGCTGGTTGAGAAATAAAGACAGAAAACACACTAAAATATTCTCTTAAACCTAGAGTCTCTAAGTACTGTACACTATTTCAAATTCACAGAGCAGCAAGGCAGGCATGAGGAATTGAAGATGAGGAAGGAGGTGTGGATTGGTAGGAACATATATCCCACTGCCCAAAGACCAGTCATGAGTTAAAAGCAGAGTGGATCTTGAACTAAGACCTATAAAATCTCTTCCTTAACTGCTACCCTGGTGTGCACATTAAACACTGCTGGGAAGCTGCACTTTGTAAATAGAACAGATTCCTCATGGATTTCTGTTCCCTGCTCCATTTTGGGAAATTTCTGCCTTCAGGACTCAGTGATCAATTCCTGTGCTACCTCTGGCTTTCTGCTGTGTTTAGTCACCACATGGAGATATTCACCCGAATAACAGGTCCTGCCTGGAGCAGATTCTATGGATTTCTGCATCACACTGGGCTTCCTTCTTGGAATCCCTGATAAGGATGTATTGAAAGCCAGAATGTAGTTGGTAAGTTGAGGCCTCAGAATTTCCTGTTTGTGTTGGTACTTCATTGAGAAATATACACTATACATGTGAAAAATTCTGCCTTTAAAGAAGGGCTTCTTTTCTAAGTGCCCTTAACTTTTTTGTGTGCTGTTGGCTTGGCTTTATACTCCTTTGGCACAAAAGATGCCACTTGTTCTATCAGCTGCAAGATCAGTGTCAGTGTAGTTAATCCCCATGTAGATATAATAATTAATTCTGTTGGTGAAGGTATTCAGATATGCCAAATCATTTTTGATTCAGAAGGGATTGCTGACACTTATGCACGTGCTCTGATATTAAAAAATGTCCATGACTAGAAATGCCTTAGCTGAGTCTTCCTTTACTGCAGACAAAATGGATGAACATGTTTGCTTGCTGTCAGCTGCCTTCTATATTTAGATTTTTAATGTTCTAGGTGGACTACTCAGATTTAGATAATGTTGCAACTAAAGTAAGTGTGAATACCAATTAAATAAGCAAAATCCCCATTTTATAAGAGAAAACATCTTGAGCTGTCTGAGTAGCGAACGCTTGCTTTTTTCTTGGATAGATTTCTTCAGCTTTATACCAGTAAAATTATTTTAAAATGTTATTAAAAGAACAGATAAAAATCTGCCTAATTTGCTTCATCTACTTTGTAAACTAGTGGTTTCAGGAGTTAAGCATATTCTGATCTAAGGCAATGAAGTTTATGTCAGTCCTATGTCGGCCAGTTTCCAAGAACAAGAGCTCATTTTTATGTTTTTCTCTCAAGTTCATAGAATTGGAAGCAGAGACAGCTCAGGACTTCCCAATAACAGTTGAAATTCTTTCCATTCTAAAGGTGAGAGCCTTGTTCTAGAGTGTTTCAAGCTCCATGAGCTCAGGAAAGGAGAGTGGACAGCGATGTCTGTGGTGAGCTCCTGTTGCTGTTCCTGTTGCTCTGCTAACCTTCAGCCATGAGAGCAGCAGCCGTAAGGGTTTGCCACAGCTCAGAGCAGCCAAGGCAGCAGTGGTGCTGTGGATGTTCTGCTGCTGCCTTTGTACAGGCCTAGGAAACTGTGTAAAGCCTTTATGGAAAGCAGCCCTCTAAAGAAGTTTTCTTGCATTGCATCTGAATTTATTTGCTAAAAAATGCACATGGCAGTGATGGGTAATGCAGGTGATCAGCAGCTTTCAGTTATGTGCTAATGACACCTGATGCAAAGAAAGGAACCCATCTCTTCCTCAGTGCCTTAACCCTACCTCTACAGCAGTGTAAAATATAAAACTTTTATTTTCTGCTCTTCTTTTCCCTGCAGAGAAATAATCCTTACTGATACAGGGCTTTAGGATTTGACATCTTGAATGTCTGAGATGGGTATGTTTTGGTAAAGAGGAGACTATTTGAGTTCTGGTGGTATAAAAATGTGATTGAAAATTAAATTGTCTTAGTTTGGTCTATTAAGGTTGGATTTATAACTGTCATCCTTCCTGTAAAACTCACTCTATTAAGATTTTTAATACTGATTTAATACTTCAAGTGGATATATTGTCATAATTAAGTGTAATGGGGCTTTAATGCATCCAGAATATCTCCAAAGGACAGTGAATATTACTCACATTGCAATCCACTTAACAATAAGGGGAATCCACTACAAAATTACAGTAATTGGAGAAAGTAAGGAGTGAGTTTTTGAGCCTACTGTACCACAAAGAAAGGCTAAAAATGTCAAACACCTGTGATCACATCTTTAGTTGACATAAATTACATAATTACTTTTTTCCCAGCATTGTATCTTTGTTAATTGTGTAAACACATAATAGAATGAAGGACTCAATTCTCCTGGGATCTTACATTGCCAATTGCTACAATTTTATAGCTGCTTCTTTCTAAGGGTTTGTAAAATGGATTTGGGTACCAGTAGTGTTATCTGCTTCTCTTTTGAAAGTAGTTTCGAAATGGTTAAGACTACATTATGTTTCAGAAAAATCATTATAACTGTTTCTGTTATTCAATTATAATTACAGGTATTATACATTTTGTTCTATACCACATGGCCATCTTAACACTGTACTATTTGTTATTTTAATATGCATCTGAATGCTTGTTTACTCCGATTTCAGACCTGTTTTGTGCTAAAAATGAAGATCTGACCTAAAAGGTATGAAGTGTTTGACACCACTTATTAAGTAGGATACTAATATATGGTTCAACATGAGGCTGACTCTGAAACCAAAAGAATCTTGAATTTTTTTCCTTAAAAGCCTATCACATTAAGTATCCAATCATGATATTTCCAGTGGCCACCCTTCATGCTGTCATTCAACAAGAGGAGCTGAAAGGTGATACAGATTTTAGGATTCCTAAAGGTACAAACAGGAATGGCATTTAACAAGGTTTAAACCCAACTCCTAATGTAAACATCCACATTACTGAATGGTTCATATGAAAAATGGCCTATAATAACAATAATTGCATTTCTTATCAGATGTACCAGAGCTCCCTTATAAAGCCATAAATGTTCCCCTGTATCACAATTCTTGCAGCTAACCTCAGACATCAAGGTGGTTGTATATGGTAATTTATAAGTAATTTATTCTGAAACTTAAATAACTGAAAAATAACTAAAAGCTAGAATTACGCTTTAAATGTTATTTTTAATCTACCTTCTTACATGTGGAAATTGAGAGACTTTGGTGTCAAGAGGCTGCAGTTTTGTTCATAGCCTTTATTTATCCAATTCTTCTCTGCAGCACAAAAATAATTTCTCATCTAGGCTAAGGAAATTTCATTCATCAAATCAGAACCATAGTTCAGTTCATCATATAAGATAGAGCAAGACAAATACACCTATGGAATTCCAGAGAAGCAACAGAAAATTAATAGAAAAAAAAGTATTACAAAATAATAAAGAGAATATTAAAAAAAATCTTACTTTCAACTAAACTTCTAAAGAGTTTTCAGAAGACCATCAAAACTCAATTCAGAAAGGCAAAATTAATTCCAGATTTCCATTCCTCTTTGCAAAAAGAGAAGCAGAGCTTTTGAAAGGTTAGAAAAAAAGTGTAATAAAAATGCTTGTTCTTTCTCAAACTTGGCTCTGAAAAGAACTCATGCAATTTTTCTTTAAAATGTACTCTCAGATATACCATGAAAAGTGAGAATGTTGCCTTAGCAATTATCCATAAAGACATAAGGGAAATTTACCAGGGAAGAAATTGTAGGACATCATGGGAGGTGCAGTCATAGAATCACTGAATGGTTTGGGTTGGAAGGGAACTTAAAGGTGATCCAGTTCCAGCCCCACAGCTATGGACAGGGATGCCTTGCACTTGCCCAGGTTGCTCAGAGCCCCATTCAGCCCGGCCCTGTGTAGGGTCTGAGTCCAGCTAAGAACCCCAGTCCCATGTCCCATTAGGAATTCACCCATCTGTGGAGGACAGGTGAATCTCAAATCAGGTAGAAGGTAATCTTTCTCATCAACTTGTTAATCCAAAATACTGTACAGTTATCAACAAATTGACAATTTAACTTTCCAGCTGGAATATTGAAAAGTGTAAACTAGAATTTCCATTAAATCACATCCATAATTATTTACAGTCATCCTAGTTTCAAATTCATGTTATATTAAACCAGTTAAAGTTAAAAGACTTATCTGTAATTTATATAACTGGAACATCATGACCAGATGCTGAATTTAACCATAGATAATATCACAGAATCACACAGAATCACTGGGTTGGAAGAGACCTTCAAGATCATTGAGTCCAACCCCTAACACCTCAACTAAACCATGGTACCAAATGCCACATCCAGGCTTTCTTTAAACACATCCAGGGATGGTGACTGCACCACCTCCCCAGGCAGACCATTCCAGTACTTCATCACTCCTTCCATAAAAACTTTTTCCTAATATCCAACCTATATTTGCTTTGGTGCAGCTTAAGTCTGTGTCCTCTCGTTCTGTCAGTTGCTGCCTGGAGAAAGAGACCAAGCCCCACCTGACTACAGCCAGAGCTTTCAGGGAGTTGTAAAGAGTGATAAGGTCACCTCTGAGTCTCCTTTTCTCCAGGCTAAACAGCTCCCTCAGTCATTCCTCACAGGGTTTTTGTTCCAAGCCCCTCACCAGCCTTGTTGCCTCCTCTGGATGTGCTCAAGTGTCTCAATGTCCTTCCTACACTGAGACACCCAGAGCTGGACACAGCACTCAATGTCCTTCCTAAATTGAGACAACCCAGAGCTGGATACAGCACTAAAGGTGTGGCCTGACCAGTGCCATGTACAGGGGAAGAACGACCTCCCTGCTTCTGCTGGACACACTATTCCTGATGTAGGCCAGGATTCTGCTGGTCTTCTTGGCTCATGTTCAGCTGCTGTCACCAGCACCCCCAGGTCCCTTTCTGCCTTGACAATGTCCAGACACACCATCCCCAGCAAATAATGTTGCAGGGGGTTATTGTGGCCAAAGTGCAGGACTGGGCACTTGGGCTTACTAAATGTCATCTCATTGAACTCTGCCCATCCATCCAACCATTCCAGGTCTCCCTGCAGAGTTCTCCTGCCTTTGAACAAATTGACACATGCTCCCAGCTTAGTGTCATCTGCAAATTTACTCATGAAAGACTCAATACCCTCATTCATGTCATCAATAAAGATATTGAAGAGAACTGGCCACAGCACAGATCCCTGAGGAACACCACTGGTGACTGTCCCCAGCTGGATGCAGCACCATTCACCACCACTCTCTGGGCCTGGCCATCCACCCATTTCTTAACCCAGCAAAGAGTGTTCCTGTACAAGCCATGCGCTGCCAGCTTGTCCAGGAATGTGCTGTGGTAGACAGTGTCAGAGGCCTTGCTGAAGTCCAGGTATACACCATCCACAGCCCTTCCTGCATCCTCCAGGTCATAAAAGGAGACCAGGTTGGTCAAACACAACAGACCCCTCCTAAACCCAAGCTGGCTGGGAATGATACTCTGGCCATCCTGTAAGTGCTGTGTGATGACACTCAAAGTAAACTGCTCCATTACCTTGCCAGGTACTGAGGTCAGGCTAACTGGCCTGTAATTACCAGAATCTTCCTTCCCACACTTTTTGTGGATGGGCATCACATTGGCCAGCTTCCAGTCATCTGGAACCTCACCAGTGAGCCAGGACTGTTGGTAAATGACGGGGAGCAGCTTTGCAAACTCATCTAACAGCTCCCTAATCACGCTGGGATGGATCCCATCTGGGCCCAGAGATTTATGAATATCCAAGCAGCTCAACAGTTCTCTGACTGCCTCTTCCTGGATAACAGGGAGACCATTCTGCTCCCTGCCATCATCTACCAGCCCAGAAGGACAGTTGTCCTGAGGACAAGCCGTCTTCCCACTAAAGACTGATGCAAAGAAGGCATTGAGCACTCCCACCTTCTCCTCATCTGCAGTTACTAAGTCCCCTCCCACATCCAGTAGAGATCAAAAGTTGGTCTTACCCTTCCTTTTGCCATTAATATATTTGTAAAAAACATTTTTATTATCCTTTACAAAAGTTGCCAAATTAAGTTCGAACTGAGCTTTTGCCTCCCTAATTTTTTTCCTACATGCCCTAGCAACCCCTTTAAATACTTTCTGAGAGACCTGACCCTCCTTCCAAAGATGATGCATCCTCTTTTTATTCCTAAGTTTCTTCAAAACCTCATTGCCCATCCAGGCTGGGCATTTGCCTTGTTGACTCACCTTCGGCACACAGGGACGTCTGTTCCTGTGCCCTCAAGATCCTTGTTTTGAAGCACACCCACCTTCCCTGGACTACTTCGTTTCTAAGGGCTGCTTCCCAAGGAACTCTCTGAATAAGTCTCCTAAATAAGCCAAAGTCTGCCCTGTGGAAGTCCAGTGTAAAAGTCTTATTGATGTTCCTCTCAATTTCACCAAACATTGAGAATTCTATAATTTCACAATCACTGTGCCCCAAGCAGCCTCCAACCACCACATCTCCCATCTCTGTTTGCAAACAACAGGTCTAACATAGCCCCTCCCCTGGTGGGCTCACCAGCTGTGACAAAAACTTGTCCTCCACACACTCTTTTCTTCCTGCAAGAACTTCCTGCAAGAACTTCCTGCACTGCCTCTTTTCTGATGTATTAAGTTCCCAGCAGATGTCTGGTAGGTTAAAGTCAACTACAAGGATAAGGGCTGGTGATCCTGAAACATTTTTCAGCTGCTTACAGAATAAGTTGTCCACCTCTTCTTCCTGGTTGGGTGGACAATAACAGACTCCAAGTGCCTCTGTACAAATGTAATATATGCACATAGAGATTTTTTTTTTCATTAATTAATTCAAATTCTATGATATTGTCTTATGAATACCTGTGTTATAATGCAGTTATGATGTCAATGTTATAAAGATGCAAAATGCATGTTTTAAAATCATTGTTTCTTTAATTTTAAAATCCAGTTTGAAACCACAGGGCAGCAGTTATTATAAAACCATGCATTAAAATATTTAATTTAAAACACATGTAAATAAGTCATTAGAATCAAGGGCTGAAATTGTGAAGAACATTTTTCTTAATTATATGACATATATATTATATGACTTAGTGTTTGATTTACAAACCAAAACACTTCATGTTTTGAAGGAAAAAAAAGGAAAAGTCAAAAATCCTATCAGCTATGCACCTGTGTATGGTCCACAAAGAGACAGATACAAAATTCTTTGATGATTTTCTAAGATAAGTTAATATCAATGAAATATATTAAAAAGGGGCTCAGTTCTGTTCATTCAAGCATGTTCTGGCTTGAATTATATTAGTAAATATAAAATCCATCAGAAGATGCACTGCTTTATGGCTTTGTTTAATTAAAATGGAAAATCAAAACACTGGGACAAGATAATTTTATACCAGATAAAAGAATCGCTGAGGAGCCTTTTTACACTTTGACAAATCCAGATGAAAATTAGTATTTCAGAAATGGTCTGTGATATAATTGGAATAATTTTGAGACTCTGCTATTAATGAATATTAAATGAAAACCTTAAGGCTCAACTTAACTGACATAATCTCTCCCTGCGAAGCCATAATATGAAGCCTGAATATCACAGGGAGTATTTTCTGTAAAAATATAAAGTAAGGATTGGATCATATAAAAATAGTAACTAGTCCATCAAGGAGGAGAACAGTTTATAAAAAGTCTTCCCTCATAAATTCTTTTGCTGGCTGTAGCAGCTATGAGAAATGAAGAGCTCCTGTGAAATGCCCAAGGCCACACTTTGTTTAAGAGCTGAGCTACATCATCTTTAGTGGGAGATACACTTTTTCTTGGTGGAGGTGAGACCTGAGAGCAAGGGGTTTGTTACAGAACAAAAAGGAGTTGTATTGTTTCCTGAAGTGCACTATTCATTGACAAAAGAGCACTAAATAGAGGAGGAAGCAGGGCCAGGGAACTTGTAAGGAACTGCAGCTGGAATTGAGGTGGTGTCCTACCTTGTACACGATGATGGGGATATCAATGACAATGTAGATAAGGTCTCCCAGTGCCAGGCTGGCTATCAGTGCGTTCGGGCCGTTCCTCATGCACTTGTTCTGGTAAATGATCCTCAGCAGAGTTGCATTCCCAACCATCCCAATGATGAAAATAGCACAGGATACCACGGTGTTGATGTATTTGAAAGTTTCAGCAATCTTAGTCTGCTGAGAACATTTGACAGTTTGGTTGGACACCGGGGGCTGTATGGTGGTGAGGAGAATGCTGGATTCCATCCCTGAGAAGGTGGAAAGGGGGTTTCCCGAGTCGCTCCGATTGGAAACGTCTCTGTCAGAGCTGTCACTGAGGACAAATCCCGGGACCAGCAGCAGCAAGGAAACTCTTAAACACCAGGCTTCCATCCTGAAGTGCCCAATGAGCAAGTTCAGTGAGACAACGATTTTGCTTTTTTCTTCAGTATTCCAGTGAGATACTTCTCACTTTTCCACCTGCAGAGAGAAACTGTAAGCAAAAAAAAAAAAGAAAGAAAAAAGCACAATCAGTACAACAGGTAGTCTAAAATGTCCTGTTTCTCACTTAGGGAGGGTATCTGAATGTTCAGCCTCTGCAGCACATATGTATAAATACCTGTTTATACTCACTGTGCTGCTCTGAAATCAAGATTACCCCCATTACCTGTCTGACAAGAGGCAAAAACAAAAATTTCCTTAAGTGATAGCTTATGCAAATAAGACCCCATAAAACCCCGTTAACTTGAGACAGAATTTGTATAGGAATGGAAAAAATGAGGTGGATGAAATTCTGTTTTAAAATATAGTTTTGCAGGAAAAGTTGACTTGTCTTGGAAACTGCTGAATGGTATTTTAGCTAAAATAAGAACTTATTCTTTTTTCTTGAAAAGGAAACGTAAAACCACTACATTAAAAATTAAAGGTAGTAAATTCATCAATTTTCTGAGTATTTTTGAGGTACTACAACAATTAGTCTTTATATTATTTTTTGTCTGACTTATTAATTGGATTTCAAATGAAAACTGAAAAGACATGTATTTCAAATCAAAATCTGGACCAGATTCAAAATCCCTAAATATTAGAAGGAAGATTTTATAGTCCTAGAATAAATCTCTGGCTGGGATAATACCTTCAAATTTTTTCATTTGGTCCTGAATGTAATTGCAACTCATGCTCAGTACTTAGCCACAGTGAAGTTAAGAAAACATTAAACTCTTTAAGGATAAAAAAAATTTGGTTTAGTATTCTAAGCAACAACTCATGACATTTCTAGTTAGGGAAGAAAGCGTCATAGAATCCTGCTCTATTAAGTGTGACTGGCACAGGGACTGTAGATACCAAACCTCCAGTGAAACCAGGGATGCCACTTAAGTCCATTGTTCTGAAGCCTTGGTTTAATTTTAGATTAAGATTTTTTTTAACATGGCAAAACAAGACAAAGTGCTGCAGTGTTGACAAAAGAAGAGTAGAAAATAAAGTATTTATAACTTTCTGTTTTCCAGGGACTCGCCTGAAATATTTGGGAGGATCCTTTTAAATAAATGAATCCTAATTTCATTCCCTATGGGGCTGTTAAATCAGAGTTTATATCAAGATGTTTACCAAAGGAGGGAGAAAATTTACTGATAGTGCTTCTGGAGCAGACACAGTATAAATATTTAGTAGAATTACAGGCTCCTGTTGTATGAGGTCTGTGGAAGAGTGTCTGTACCTCTGTAGAGCAGCAGATGTGATGGTAACCCCGGTATTCCTGTCTGGCATGCAGAGTGCTGTCACAGACCAGGGATCCACCTTTCAATCCTTGTACTGCTGTGTTTGAGATCAGGAACTGGCCAAATGTAAGTTCTCATGGACCCAATTTCAAAGTTTAATGTACTAAAGAGTAAATCCTTCTTTATTTAATTAAATTAAATGCTGGTTGTGACAGTATCTCAAGGGCACTTAGCAGCAGCATGGTACAAGTTCACTTTAGGTTTCTAAATCTTACCAGAAACAGCAGGGATGTTTGACTGTAGTTCTTTTCAGACAAGGATTAATACTTGTATTATTTCCTATGACTACGGTTCCTCAATTTGCAAATGGGAAGTGTGTATCACTTCTAAGTGGCTTTCCCAAGTAAATGTGATAAAGCTATGAACAGAACCCACAGTCCTATGTTTTAGTAGTTATATTAGTTTCCTCCTTACTTTGTGACCCTTTTTGTGAAAATTTGATGTATGTATCATATAAACATGGTGGCAGCATGGCAGTCATGCCGCCAACATGCAAAGCTGGGGGAAAAATTGCTAATTACCATCTCTTCCCTCTCCAGGAGGAAACTTTTCCCCAAGAGGCAAAACTAGAAAGTTTTTAATAGGCTAAGGGTACTTTTTTTATGGATTCTGATAGCCCTTCATTCCTCTGTGCATATTTTAAAAGTATTTATCTTGCTGCAGAGTATAACACGCAGCCTGCCTCATATGAGAAACACGCTGGCATCCCTGATAACTTTCTGTGCTAAGGTAATCTAGGACTGTCCTTCTTCACACGCAGCCTGGGTACCTGGAGGGTACTCGGGTGCTCGGTAAATGTGGGAGCCACCCGCCTGTGTTGTGCCTGTGCTCCTGCAGTGCTGCAGAAGCAGCCGCGGATGCAGGGAACTAAATTCCTGACTTGCTTGGACTATCAAGCCAGAAAAATTCTCATGCCGAGGTTCACAAGAAGAGACCGTACTAGTGGAAACGAGATTGTTCCAAGTATTAAAGATCAGCTAAAACGTTAACAGCGCTCGATGAGCGTAAGGCAGCTGCGATGTGAGCAGGAGCTAATGAAGCGGAGCAGGGCAGGAAGGGACTGCAGGGATCAACGCCGGCAAGGGGGATTCTCTGGGCTGTTCCCAGCGAGCGCTGCCGGGGAAGCCGCTCGCTGCTCCTTCTCCAAGGAGAAAGGAAACACGCTCCTTGCACCACCAGCGAGGGATCAATTCCAGCATGCACTGGCAAACCAGTGCCGCCCGCCCTGCAGCCTACATAGAGAGCCTCTGGCAAGATCCATACATTGTTAAACTTTACGGAATAACAGTTCCCCCAAGCTGCCCTGTGCTGGTCTCTTGTTCTCTCTCCCTTCCCCTCTCTCACACGCTCACACCCGCACACAGAGGTGCACCACCACCGCGGAATCCCTGTGCGGGGCGTTCCCAGCGGTGCGGAAGGTGCCCGCGGCTCGGGCCGGGCCGTTCCCGGCGTGGCACCGGGATGGGGCTCCCGCAGCATCCCGCGCACTTCCCCAGCCGCGCCTCCCNGGGCTGCTGGCGCCGCCGCCGCCGTCTCCGAGAATTTCTTCTGAGTGGTTTTTCCTGGGATGGTCTTTCCAGATCCTCCTGCCTGCGTCTGACTGGGTGGAATAGAAAATCTCCACCTCCGCGAAACCAGTGAACGAAAGAGACAGACCGAAGAAGTCGGAGCGTCCACTCTTCTCTGCCCCCTCCCCCAATTAAAACAAACCTCCAGCCCGAGCTGAGCCCCTGCCAATGTTAAACACAAAGGCTGCCTCCCGGGCACAGGGGAACACGGAGCTCTTTAACTCTTTCCTCGCTGAAACTGAGCGCGGCTGCTTTGCTGGGCTCATCCAAACCACAGCCCCGGGAGCCCACTGCTGTAGCTGCCTGCTAATGGCACGCAGGATTTCTCAGCGAGGGGCTGAACCTGATCCCACCAGACGGCACGAGAGCCGTGAGCAAAACGGGGAAATCTGATCAAATACACCGCTTTTGCTTTGCATTGGCCCCGGGGCTGGCCGGGATCAGTCTCCCAGACAATCAGTAAAATTGTGTGTGAGAGTTTTAAAAATGCTGGATCCGTAAACAGAAATTACTCCTGAGTGGAAATGTCTTTGATCCATCCAGGACACACCTTGCTAATACATTTTAGTTGCGTTTACAAGCAGTGTGGCATTTTCTGTAATTCTTATATTTCTTATTACTGTTCTTTGGTCGAGACAGAGGTGCAAAAATTTTTGTGCAGAAGTGCAAAGTTCCCTTAAACCTAAAGATATTTACTCACAATGAGAAAAAATGCCGGTGTATCAGAGGGGGAAGCTTGTACAGGAAAGAGTTTCAAAATCCCTTCTTTCATGCTAGCAAGTTTATGAAATTTTGAGTCCTTTGTTGAGTAATTTCAGGTTTTAATTTCCTGGCAAGTTTTCATCGGATTGTACAACAGAAGTTATTTTCTAAACATATATGGGCTTCTTCTGAATGAAAAAGGCAACCATCCTAAATAAGATGTAGAAATATGTCATCCTAAAACCGCAAAAGCAGACTGATAAGAACAATAGAAAATGTGATGCTAGTGGCCTGAAGAATTAAAATATCTGGCACTAAATCATCTGGGAATTTTTTTTGAATTTTTTCAGTTTTGCATAGTTAAAAGTATGCTTCTGTAATATGTTTGAATTCATCTGATAAATCTTGAACAGGAAAAAACAGCATCTGGATTGACTGGATTAGCAGAATTTTATTACTTCTAGAAAGTTATCTCAGTTAAATGAAGTGTCAAAACACAGGATCTTTGAAGGAACAGACAAGTTCAGGCTGAGAATCACAAGGAGCCTACTGTTTGCAAATCGGGTAGAAAGTTTAAATCAAAATCTCAGGTTGCCATGAAGTAGAATAAATGCTGATAAGTCACTAAATTATCAATATACTACTAAAAGTTATATAGAGTTTGATCATATATGCTTAGTATTAATGATTTGCTTTGTCAAAAATCATCTTCATGGTAACTTGTTGGAAAAAACATTGAAGAGCTGGAAAAGCTGTTAAGACCATGCACTTCATGGAGTGCTTTATTGAATACAATCCTTAAATCTCTTGTGTGTTCTTTAAACTTTGTTATGACCCAATTAATTTCCTGGGATCATTTGACCTTTATGTCGAAACAATTAGAGCTGTAAAAAAAAAACAAACAAAAAAACCCGCATATTTCTGATCTCATTCAAACACACATTTGTCATTTCCATTCATAATAACATAATTCCATGCATATCTGTATTTACTATTATATAAAATAAATATAACGAAATTATCAAATTTACAATGCTGTTAAAGATCTGGTTCTAGACAGCCTTTATGAGTGCTTCTTTTACTGCCAAGCCACATAAGTAGTATTAGCTAATAGAAATTACTGATCTATGTTCTTTGTTATTTTTACTGTTGCTGATTTTTTAAATCAACCTTTGTTTTGTCTTTAATCTTCTAAATATCTAAAGCTCTGTTGATATATTGTCTTAAACTAAGATACATTCAAAACTTGTGTTTAATTTTTCCTGCTTTTGTGGTGTTCAGGAAAGTAACATGGAAAAGGAAGTTTTCACATAGGAATTATGCAAAAACTGCAGTTGCAAATGCAGCTGACCTCACCTACAGAGAAAAGTGGTAAAATGCAATTCATTACACCAAGATATTTTCAGCTTTTAGGGACACTTGCACCATCATTGTAGGACTTCTGTCCTGTGCAGGGAAGAGTTCTTGACTGAGGACTCTGTGTACCAGTCTCAGCACAGTGAAAGTGTTTCCTCTCACCTCTTCTCTTTTGTGTCTTCAACAAACTGCTTAGCTTGTCCTGCATAACTCCAGAGATTCAGATTAAGGACAACCTGTCAATCTCATTAGAAAAAAAAAATAAATTGGATTTGCAGCTGGAGTCGAGAAGACTGTCAGCAAATATCAGCTTTTGTAAAGCTATTAATTTCCATGAAGCTTTCAGGTATTAGAAAGAAATAATTTCATTTTATTGGATTGAAGGGTGTGTTAAGCAAGTGTGTTACCCATTAAGCCATTTACCTCCCCAGATTTGGTATGAAATAGGAACATATTATCATCAGGTCATGGAATTGAATTGCTGAAATTCTAAAGACCAAGACCAAAGACCAGCCGTTGTCCATAATTGCCATTTCCTTAAGCAGTCAGTTGGTGGGTTTATAATCCACAGCATTTTCAGAAAATCGAAAGATATTAATCACAAAGATTGCAAGTATCTAATTATTCTGAATTCTTTCACTAGATTTCTGATACAGTTTTTAACAGAAATAATATAAACAATAGAAAATAGGAGCCACTTGGAGAATTTGGGAAAATGCACCTAAATACTTTGGTTGCAATACTGGGTAACTATTTCACTTTGAATTCAATATGTAGATCTAGTGAACAAGAACTCAACAAATCCACAACTTCTCGTGGAATCATGCAAAATTCAAAAACACCTGTTGGGCAGATTTCTCAACTTTTACTACCCCATTTCAGTGAGAAGTTGCACCTCACTGAACAAAAAGAAGAATAATCCAAACCACAGAGAGTATATCTTGTGTAGATTATCTGTTCTTTGACAAGAGATGCACCCACGCAGCTGCTTTAGAAGAATTCAGTTAAAAAGGGCACTCTCCAGAAAATCAAAATTCATTGAAACTTAGGGCTCATTAATTCCAGTCATCACTGAACCAGTTATTTGCTTCTGTTGCATAACATCTCTGTTTCGCAGCAGCTGCTCTATTTAAATTGTATCTCTACTGGTGACATATCTATAACTCTATTTATGTGCTTAGCACAAATAAATCCTGTTTCTGGCAGGGCTGTCTTGCTTCTCCCTCCCTTCTTGCCCTCTCTTTTCCTCCCTCCATCTTCCCCTTTCTCTGTCTCTCTCAACTGTTTCCGTCATGTTAGTAGAAAATTTTGGCAATTTACAGTAGGCATTTATAATTCAAAGAGATTTATGGTCAGAATACTATTGTGTTAATTTATTCTTGTAACTTGAAAGGTGTTTGTATTAGAACCACTGAAATATTCCTGCTCTTGGACTATGGAAATCTGAAGCTGTGATAGAATCACAAGGGATAAAGCATTGAAGTTTAAAGAACAAAACTGACCATGGAGCAAAACAATTAATACAGGAACAACTTCAGGAGCTACTACACCCCAAAAGGGAATATTAGTCAGGAACAGTGTATCTAAATTTTGCAGAATCTTGATGGAAAAGTTTGAGTAAGAAGTGAGCTTCCTGGGCCTTTAATGTACAGATTGAAGAAATAATAATATGTGTTGTTAATTCCCTTCAATTGCTGAGCAATTCAGATTCCTCTGGGGAGCATTTACCTACTGTGTAAAATGCAATGGACTAAGAACACTTGAGAGAAGATTTACAGGGAGAGGTAATGCTGTTGGTCTTCATTTCCATAGATGGAAGCCCTAATTTTCAAGGTCTGGATCTTATCAATCTATTTGGTGGGAGGCTGTAAAGAAGAGAGAACCAGACTCTTCTTGATGCTCAGTGATGGAAGAGGAGGCAAAGGACACAAGAAATGTGTTCTTTAAATACAAGAACGTAAATTTGAATATAGGAAAAAACACTTTTACTGTAAGGATCATCAAAGAGAGGCACAGGGCACCCAGAGAGTCTGGGAATCTCCATCCTTGAGGATATCCAAACCCCAACTGGACACAGTCCTGAGTAACCTGCTTTAGGTGGCTGGGGTCTGAGCAGGGGCTTGGGCCAGATGATTTCTGAGGGTCTCTCCCAATCTCAAAAGCCTGCAGATCTGTGATTCTGTGATCCAGGTGAGACTCCCATTATGTCAAGAGTATTTTGACTGGAGCTCTGAAATTATGGTGTTCAAAATTCTTCAAGTTATGTTGTTTGCATTGGAACTGATGTGGTGTTTAATTGAGCATGAACTACACACACACACACACAACGAACACACAAAAGAGTGCTTGTAAGTTATTGTCCTGTGACAAGTTGGATACTGTCCAAAAGGGTGATGGGTGATGGTTACTGAAGTATTTAGCAAAGGGTGTACTTTTTTGGTATTGGCTCTATACAATTAATAAATTATTTTCTTCTTCTCTTTTGAGTCCAAGACACCAAAATGAGCGACTGCAGGGAGCATTTGAGTGTCTTCCCCATTGTTTCAGGCAACGCTGAAACTTGCTGTGTGCTAAGGAACCCGCTCCAGAAAAGACCAGTCTTCAATGGTGACAGATAAAAATACTTGTACATAAACCCCTCAATGTGCAGTAAAATATATGTACATGAGAAAGAATAAAATAGCAATATGTCACAGAAGATGCCTGTTATGTAATCATGCAATGAGTGAATTTGTGCAGTGATTATAAGAGCACAAAAGAAAAAAAAAAACAAACCAGAAGGAAGGAAAACCAGGTATAAATTTAAACTTGAATTGAGGTATAGTAAGAGGAAGAGAATGTCTTAGGTTAGAAAATGTTCCATAATTTACGAAACTGTCAATCTGCATTTGCAGATTTGAGCCTGTGCAGAACACAAGTTCTGCGATAGAGGAATGCTGTTCTGCTGCCAGATGCATCTTTTATTATCTTAAGCACTAATAAAATTATCTAGATAAGATAGTGAGACATTAGAATGCCACTTTATCTTAATCTAAATAAGGTTAAAATTATTTCTATTGGCTCCTCCGCAGTGAAGCTGTTTTTCATGGAAAACCCTGACTCATCTCACTTCTTTCTAATGTTTCTACATTATCTGATTTTTTGCTAGCGTAACTAAACCTGAGTTGAAATAAGATGCTTGTACATTTATTTTGATACAGTAAAGTCCTATTCTTATATTATTCAATATTAAATAGCTAGCATAAACTACTCCACATATTATCCTAGTGTAAGCCATATATGTAGGCCTATTTCCAGACAGATTGATAGATTAATTATAAATTTTTGAGGTTTTTAATAGATGTAAGGAATTCTCTGCAACTCAATTTTGAGATAAACAGTGAAGTTTCTGGTAAAGGATTCACTATTATTTTCTGCTATCTAGAAAATATTGTCTACTGGAAACAAGGGCACACTTAGGTAACTAACACAGCGTTAAGACATTGTGAATAGAAAATTCTAGATATGTAATACTTGAAAGAGAAGGAGTTGACTGTTCTTTAGATTTTGTCATAAAGGCTCTCAATCCTTTAAAAAGGGATCCTTCTTTTTTATGTTCATGCATGAGAGTATACTGTCTGTTTGTTTTAACAGTGCAGCTGGCTCCATCTCAAGTTTGGAAAGTCTGGGTTGGGATATGATGGTGTTCTTGGCTATAGGATTGGTATGATGTGCTGTCTCATGTTGTCATGGCCTTACTGTGACCTGGATTTCCACTTTTACCTAGTGTGTGGAAGAAGTGTTTTCATGGCATTTGGCTGTGTTAATGCAGTTCAGTGATACTAAGTTTCAGAATTGTCAAGAAATCAGAATTTTGTGTTGAGGATTCAGAGGGTTGGGAGACAACCTTGGCTCCCTTTATCCTCTTCCACCCCAGCTTCCTCACAGAGAGCCTTGTCTCTTCTGCTGTGTTCTGTCTGATGAGAATCCCTCACATCTCCACATGTGCCTGGTAGTCCTCAGCCACTGACACCAGTGCTCACCAGCCATCTCCCTCTTCCTCATCCTTGCCCTGCTGATGACCCACTGTGGTTTCTCCAGCAGCTGGGTGTGTGCCCATTTCTTCATACACTGAGCAGCAAATGGTTGGATTTTGCTGTTTTGCCCTTTATCCCAGTCACTGTGCTGGGGCCTGGGGGGGTGAGGACAGACAGACAAGCAAAGTGGGAGGACTGCGTTATCCCCCTTGGCTGCTGGCCATCCTGACAGAGGGAACAGCTGGGAAGAAAAGAGGGAACAATTTGATGTGTCTTAGCCAAGTATCCCAGACAAAAGAACCAACTCAGTTCTGCTATCGTTGGACAGAAATATTTCTTTCTCTGGTAAAAACAATTTTATTTGGTCTTATAAAATAGCTTGAAACTGAGACTGAGGTTTCCATGTGTCAAGCCACTATGTCCTCTCAAATAAAGGGAAATTATGAAAAGGTAAACTAATGATTCTGTTAAAATATACCAGCATGCATGTGTACTGTTAAATTTTATTTTTATTCTCATCACAGTCACTACTTATAGATTGTTCAGAATATGAAATGAAAAGGAACAACAGATATTATTTCCAGTCTCCCTTTCCTGACTGATATTCCACTACAGTTATAAGGACTTTCATTTTATGATACTGGATTTTTGTCATAAATAAATACAGAAGCAAGTATACTATAAGTCCTTTATAACAAGGTGAAACACAAGACTGTTCTGCTTGTATTAACTAAAAAAATAAAATTTGACAACAACAGTGACATTCCTGGGCACAGTGAGGTCAAAAATGATAGTAGTTTTCTATGACAACTCTTATGAAAATAGCCAAAAGAAAAGTATTGTCAATAGTTAAAATCATGTATTTTAGGTATCAAGCAACAGCAAGCTGAGGTTTTATATTTTTAACAATTATCCTAGTCAAAAATTTTCATCTCCTCTTAATTGATTTAATGTGCTATTCAATTAAACTACTTAGGAAGGAGGTTAAAAAATACAGCCAATAAATGCATGCAAATAGAAATAATGTTCTGTTTTCCCCATGAAACCTCTGTAGTTATTTAGAATATTGGATTATGAATATACTAAACCCCAGGAATATTGTTATATTCCTGTATGCTGAAAGCATACATATCAAGTTTGTGGTCATATTATATCCTGCAGGCCCACTGAAGTCAAAGATTTCTTGTGGGAGTCTTACAGCACTGTTGGATCTCAGCTGACATAATCAAGTGTAAATCTCTTGTTGCAAATGGAAATACATTTATTTGTATTTTCAGGGAATGATCATAGATGGTGTAATTCTTTTTAAGTCCCATTAATTGACATTGAAGGGAACCATGCCATCATGTTCATGTTTCTCAAAATATACATGAAATGGAGCAGCTGCTGCAATTTTCTGCAGAAGCTGATCCTGATTCTTAAGAATTTTGATTGATTTGAATACTTTTTAGTACTTCCTGAATTTTTAATGGTTATTAATTCACTGGTGGCTATAATAATCTAGATTGGAAAATTTTCAGTAAGTGTTGAAAAAAATTTGAAAATAAGTTGAAAATCAAATTTGGATTCTGAAAAAATCTCTGATTTAAAACATTCACCTGAGAATAAAAATACGTTAAAAAAATCTGCATCCAAACAGGCTTTAAACTGAAATAAAACTGCTTTGCACTGATATTCTGAATGGGCACTACAGCTTGAGTGAAGGCATTTTTAAAATTAATTTAAAATAATGTATATGTGTGAGGTTATATTGATCACATAAAGTTTATAAGCAAAGATAAAGCTACTTTAAAAATGTAAACAATTTATTTATACAGCCATATGAAAATGAAATGAGTGGGCAGGGCTGGATTCTTGTAAATAAAATAGTTTAGCTGTTTGTGAAGTAGTGAAGTATCTGAATCAAAGTATTAGGGACTGCCTGTGGTTAATTTATAGTATGCAAGGAGCTATCTCCTTTTCTTTCTGTTTCCAGTAGGTGATATTTAAATCTCAGCTATACTATTACTTTTGAAATGATGGCCAAGAAGAACAGAATTATGAACCAGAATTACGAACAATATAGGACAGAAATGCCTTTTGGATTTAGGTCTAGAATACAGTAGCAGTCTACCAAAATGCAAGAGCTTAACTTAGAACCTTCATTTCATACCTTAGACTTTGTTTGGGTCAGGGCCTGTATGAGACTTCTGGAAAAATAAGGAAAGCCGTACCAAAAGCCTCAATATTATTTGTTGTAATTTTGTAATGCTTTCTTGGAGTTTTGCCATATACTGAAACGCTTGAGGGTGTTGCTTGTGAAAAACTCCTGGTGAGATATTTTGGTCTCTGCAGCCTTCTCGTAGTGCAGGTTGAAAGACAAATCTGTGAAAACCCCCACCTCTGAGGAATGTTTGTTAGCTCCACTTTGTGTTTGTTAGCACCTTTACTCCTAGATAAATGTCCTCAGATTAAAGAAATTTACCCACCTTTGTGGTCCTTTGAATACACATGCTTGTATACATATATATCAGATACAGAACAGTAGATCTCATGTATTGTCAAAATTCATGTATGCAAAGAAGTCTTTCAAGTTATGCAGAAGTAGGAACAAAAAGTGTATGATTTTTGCTGCTAGCATTTGGTGAGACTAAAGGGAAATGAAACAAACAGATGTCCTAGAAACTGTCAAGACCTAATAAGTCTGGTATTAGTAGAAGTGTCTGGGCCAAGCATCTCTAGAGATAGTAATAATAATTATTGCCTCCAGATAGTCACATGCCTCATCTCTTCAATTTTCTAAAAGATTCAGATTCTCAATTGTTGTGTTTTTAAATTTTTGTTTAATTAATCTTTACTTACTATAATGCTATTTNGAGGTGTCTTGACATGAAACAAATTTTAAGGGTTTTCTTGGTGGTGAGTAGGAACTGATAGTTTCATTCTTTCTGCCCTGGAGGGCTACTATGATTTGCAATATTAAGAAATTCTAGTTTGAACATATGTGTTTGGCAATTTCTATCAGGGTCAGGCTATCTCCTTCTAGAACTTTGTCCCATGATAGTATCCCTTGCCTTCCATTGTCACCTGAAGGTTCTGTCAACTCTAATTGACAGAGCATCTCCCATGCTCAGGAAGGTGGAGGAATAACACAGAGAGTCTCCACTTAGGACTTTGGATGTGTAATGATATTGACTCAACATTTTAAAAATTTTATTTCTTCTGGTAGACTACAGCAATTTTTGGTCTCTTATTTTAACCACTGTCAAACCACTTTTGTGAAAACACTTTGGCCTAGTGGGGGACTTAAGTTTTGTATCACAATGTTTCTTCATGGAATGCATCCTCAGAACAGCTGCAAATGCAGGTAAACAGAGGGAATGATGTAGAGATAGAACATTATTGTGTTCTAATATTTTCCCTGGCTGAGCTTTGCACCACTTGCTTTGCTGAACAAGCAGTGGCATCACTCTGTCACCATCTTAGGAAGTTTCATCAAAGAAAACAACTCTTTCTTGTGCTTTCTTATTCTCTGATTTGCTTGTGCATTGTTATGTTTATCGTATTTTCCTTACTTCACTTGATTATTGTACAAGGGAATACAGGTGAGCTCACCCCTGATAAATAACAGCTGTGTTAATTACCCAGTACAGCCTCACCCCTAATGAGTAACAGATGTATCCAATAAGGATGAGTGAGATAAAAGAGGGGGTTAGCTAAGAAAAGTAGGATTGTTATGGAGGAGGAGCCTTGAGGAGCATGAAGGAGAGAATCATGGAGCAGGATCCTGGGCAGAGAGAATCCCTGCAGTGAGGTCAGTGTGGGTGTGCAGTCAGAGCTGTTGTTGGAACCTGCAGTCACAGCCTGGCTGGGTAAAAGCTGCAGTCAGAGGCTGCAAACTGATCCCTGCAGTCAGAGTTCAGCAGGGAATACCCAGCAGTCAGAGGCTGCCAGGGAAACCTCCAGCAGGAGCTGCTGCAGGCAGAGTCAGGGAATGGTTGGGGTCAGGATGGCTGAGTTGTGAAGAGGAATAAATCAGGGCCCTTTTAATACTGTGTTTGACAAGAAGTCTGTGCCTGGGCTCATTTCTAGCTTCTAATAAGGAGGCTGCTGCAACAGATTATGTCCCCTATCATGACCTACAGTATTCTACAGGCTAGACACCATATTTTAAGATTTATACTGAAGCATAGTTCACTCTACCCTGCTTGCTGAGGTACCACTGCTAAAGGTACCATTGCAGTGTATTATTGTCTGCTTTGATAAGCTCTGTTTCTTGGAGGTCATGGACTGCTGAAAAAAAATGTTCTGTTACTGCAGTCATTACAGACATTCCTTGGGGCTTACTGACAGTGTCTTGTTCAGTCACCTATTTCTGGAGCACTTCACTTGTTGCTAAGGCCTTATGCTTCATTGTTTCAAAAATGTAGCTTTTGAGATTAACTTTGAGTAATAGAGAGCAGAGTTACATCCAGGCCTCTAATGAAAACCACCGTTCTGTTTGGAAGGCAGCGTAAATCATGATATGCATTGCATTTATCTGAAGGGCTAGGGATACATTGCCATTTGCTTTATTTGTGCATATGTAATAACCTCAGAGAAATATTCATGGACTGTGATGACCCTGGAAAGCATTCAAAAGACTGAATTGTCAGTTTTATCAGATCTTTCATTGAACATATCTAATTCTCTCCTCTCTGTACTCACAAACATCCAAGGAAGCAAAACTATAAATATCTTTTAAAATATACTCTTTGTATGTAACATAGCTGTAAATGTATGTGAAATCCTCTGTGGCAGTCCTGTGGGGGTTTTTTAAGAAATCAAGGATTTCAGGTGTTTTTTGATTTCAAAATGACTGAGTCAAATGTTTTCAGCTGCGTAATGAAAACAAGCTGGTATTAAGCTTTTTCAGTAGCTGGCACTAGAAAAAAACTTTGCACAGAAATTAGAACGCTTCTGCCAGTCTGTGGTATTCTTTTGGGGTTTCACTAGGAGGAACCAGTATATAGAATCTGCTCTCTGATTGCTTTGAAGTAAAATAGCTCTTCTTTTCCAGTTCAAAGTAGGCCACAAACAGGCATCTTCTGAATGTAGTTACCCAAATTTCATGTGGTGCTACCCATCTGTTGCTTGTTGTTAATCAGAAGCTGAACAAATCCGTCTCCTAAAGCTCTATTATGGGAAGAAAGGTTGTAAGTATTTCTAATTCTCTTCATGCCAGCTCCACCTGGTGATAATCCCTACTTGCACTTATGCATTAAATTGCCACAGCTGAGTTGGTCTGAAACAAATAAAGAGAACTTTGGCCAGGCTCTCTGTCTGGAGGAGTGGGCAGTGAGGAACAGATAATGCTGTGCAAAAGAGATGTTTGTTTGTGGCTCTGACTCTGGAGGTTGTTATAAAACTCAGAAACACTTTATAATTATTGTTGTGTCAAAACTGTGGAGTGCCATTTGGGAAGAGCTGGTTAGTATGTGCTGGCAGTTGCTAAATCTTAAGCTTTACAGAGAGGAGGAAAACTTCAAATAAGCTGATGCTATAGTTAAGTGCTTTCAACTTCTTCTTTTGCGCATTTTGACTTTTCCTTATAGCTTTATTTCTTATTAGCTTGTGAGCATGTTCTGATGAGCCCGAATCAATTGTACTTTGCTGATACTACACGAGTTTGCTGACACTTCTCACCTTGGTCACTTTTATGTTGAGATCAATTGTTTGAAAAAGTTGTTCAACTGTGCAAGACCAACTTCTAAACAGAGGGAGAAATTTATTTTTTGTTTCTTGTTATTTTTTATTTGTTTTTATTTTATGACTGTTTACTTATGATATTTACTTAATTCCTTCAGTGTGCTTTCTGAATAGGTGCTGAAGTAGAAACACAGGTTCATGACTAATCAACATGTCTGATTTTCAGCTTTTAAGTCAGTCTATAAGATATTGTATCTATTTTATTGATGACTATAGTGTGTGTGACTCTTTGGGAGGCAAATTTCATTCAAAGTGTATTTCTTGAAAGGAGCATCATAGCTGTTCAACCACAGTCTGTGATTAGAAAGCTATCCAAGAAATATGAAAAAAAAGCTGAACTCTAAATCACACAGAGCTTTTATAAAAGCACCTTTACAAGTTGTAGGTTTAACATCTGCCTAGACTAAAATGTCTGAATCACTTAAATAACTACTCATGAGCAGAGATAATCTTTCACTGTTGCATATGTGTTTTACATAGTAAAACCTATTTTGGATCAGATTGGAAAGATTTTTCTCTTTCCACTAATCTGTGCCAAAATCCAATTATAGAACACATCCCAGTAATGGCAATAAACAATAGTTATAACAGGAGAATGCATGCTACAATTTGTTGTTTCCAAGTAAGACCCTTGAATAAGAAACCTGGGTTTTCTCTTTAAAGTGACATTTTAAAAGGTTTTCTTCCCCATTTACAGCTAAAGAATTGGGACACTTCCAGCATCTTGGTGCATTTGAAAGTTAACTAAAGCAAGCCTATTTTTTGTACTTGAGCAGCTTCTTCTTCCTCTGAATAAAATATCTGAAGCATATTAGGAATGAAATACTGACCACTTTGAAGTCACTTGGAAAATTCTTTTTGTCTCTCAGTGAAGCTAGAATTTCACCCCAAATGACTCAAATATTACATTATTCTAAATTGCCTTATGGAGGAGGTTAGATTGCCATTTATACCATTTTTCTGTTTCAGAATTTAAAATAAATTCCAACTGGCATCTTGCATGGAGCCCTGAAGAGATTATTCTCTTCAGCTTCTCTACCTTGTGCCAGAGGTCTGAGAACTAATAGGGATTTTTTTTTTTTTTTTTGACATTTGCATACTGAAAAAGAGACAGCCCCAGATGTTTTCATGCTCCTTTGACTCTGCACCAAAGATGTTATGCAGAAAGACTGCTTCTGGAGAATTAAGAGTGTTGTCTTAAACAAAAAGCAGCAAGTCCAACAGTCATGGTTGCTGGAGAGTCAGCATTCCTATTTCATTATACTAGAAGCTTTTTTTTCACCACTGATTGCAAATCTATTGCAGAGGAAGAATTGGGCATTTTAAAATGCTTATTTGTTTATTTGTCCATTTCCAGTTGATTACTTTCCTTCCATTTGTTTGCTACTGGTTATTTTATAGTCTGGAAATATTGTGCTTGTTTTATGATGACTGTTACCACAGCATTCAAGATTTTGGAGGCTGACACTAATTCAGCAGACATAAACAAGCTCTGTGTTGGAAGGTCACAGCTGTCAAAGTGATGACTTTAGAGACTTCCTATCAGTAGGACTTAAAAGTCTCAGCAATTTTTATGGAGTTTTTGGAGCCTCATAGTTCTAAACCCCTTTCCCTTTTCTGTGCTGACATAGAATATTCAGAATACCATGTAGATACAGAACTGAACTGGTAGCTTGTCCAGGACAGATGTAAACCATGTCGATGTTACAAACAATATATATTATTACCAGGAAAGTAAATTGTAAGACTTCTGAAAGTACAGGGGATAAAATATTGGGCAGAACACAGATATAAGAGAAAAGATAGTAGACATCTCAAGAAAGAGGGTGAAAAGCTCAGGGTATGTCTTGCCAAGAAAAATTGTTTGTGTTTCCAGAGCTACAAGAAGCATAGTATGTGTTTTACTATAAACCCACTCCAAATTCCTTTCAATAGAGCAACATCCTGTAGAGGGTATCCAGTAATAGAGTCCATAAATAAGTATAGCTGGAGTAAGTAAAGCTGATAAATAATAAGTGATAACTTGTAATCTATAGAACAAGTTTATATTTGAATGTTATACGGCATGGGAAAAATGTAACCCGCCACGGAGATGAACAGGGATTCTTTATCCCTATACCTGGCTTAATGGCTCACAGCTGTTATATATTTTCCTTTGCTTCCTGTCCCTTCCCCTTATGAAGAAGGAAGTAGATGATGTAATTAAAATGAAAGTGTATGTTTTAGAATATATATGTGAGTAATGACTATATCACGGCATGTGTGTGAAATTTATGTAACTGGATAAAGCAGATAAGGCAATTTTTCTTGATGCTGTAAAACTGGTATCATATAAAATCAGTTTGAGTCCATGATGAAAAAGTTTTCAGTGGTCTAGATTCACATCTGAGATTGGTCCAGGGTGTACTGGCATTGCCCTAAATGAAGAGATAAGATTGTACTGTGTGACTTGTCAGAAAAATTTGGTAGTGAAAGCCTCAGTTCACAGAACTCTGCCTTGCAGATCACATTCATATGAGCACACCCTCTTTTTTGACCCAGGTGAATTCCATGGATTTCAAATAATTTAATTGCCTGATTTTGCAGGTACTTTGTCAATTCTCTCAACGTTAACATTGTTTTGCCATAGATATTGACAGAAATAAGAGAGAATTTTTTCAAATTTCTTTCATTTTTGAGACGCATCTGTGCTTCCAAGAAAGCCATGGAATAATCTTATGATTCTATGATGCTTCTTAAAAATGTATTGCCTACTTTTGAGATGAACAAAACAGGTCTGGAAGCCTCAGAAGACCAGGCTTTCTTGGAATTGTTCTGTCTTCAGTGAAAATACCCTTCAGGCTCTTTCCCACAGCATTTTGGTTCTGTAAGACTTCGCCTAAAGAAGCTTCTTGAACATTCAAAAATGTAACTTACCAAATCTCAGACTGAGTTGATGTTGAGAGTTAGTGAAATTGGCTCAATTTACCTTCACAGAAATACTTTTTAAATATGTCTTCTTGAGGAGAACACTTGAATCTTGAGCATAGACCTTGTTCTACCTGTAAATTAGAGAGAGGGTTTCAGTAGTTCCCTGTTTATCTAATGCGTTTAGTTTGTGTTCTTACATTTCTACAGTTTTTGGGGTTCTTAGCAGGTGCCAGGTTCTCCACATAGAATCTTGCCTCCCTCTGGAGGATTTAGATTATTTGGGAAACCAGGACAGGCAGAAAGTATAAAAATTTGAAAAAAAAAAAAAAAAAAT
>WEIU01001439.1:54839-103291 GCA_013389925.1 Aegithalos caudatus
CTCGGATAACCCCAAATCCCTGCCAACATAGACACCTACATGATTTAAATCCCCTCCTTTCTGCCTTCAGCCATCTTTATTAACATATTCCTGCTTTGTCTAAGAATTTATTTGTTCAGAGTCCAACTTGGTGTGAGAAGACTTTGCTAGGTGTGTCTACGCACTCATAAACAGCTGATCCTAGCTCCAAAGGACTTGGAGTATTTAGGGAAAGAGGAAGAGATACAAGATACATGCATGATGTTACCTACTTAGAGGTAGTGTCAGATTTAAAAGTGCCTTAGTCTTGCTATGGTTATGGAGATGACCTTTGAAGTTTTTGTCACTGTGCAGCTGAAGTTAGGCATGTGCAGCTGTTAATAAATTATGTGCGCAGAGGGGTGTTTGACGGGCTTTAACTTCTGAGAGTATTTTTTGCCTAGTACCCTCATAGGCATGTACCTTGATGAGACACTGAGTAAGTTCTAGAGGGAGTAGGCTGAACATAGAGGAACTGGGAAATGATAGAAAAATTTTAGTTTTTCTGATAGGGTCTTTTTGGTTTTTTGGAAGGAAACTTTAGTATACATATGAACTACTGAGTTTATTTGCAATAACTTGCATCTCTGTGCAAAATGTGCTTTTCCCTTTGCCAGTCCTTGTGCAATATTTCAATGATGTATGATTTTCACCTTCTGCCTGTCATCTTAATGTTCCTAATGTACTGAGAAGTCCCTTTGTGTCTTTAATACTTGGACTCTCAAAGAATGTCTCCCTCAAAATATTAAATTCCAAAACTAAATGTATCCATATAGCTATATCATATATCTATCCACCTCTGTGCACACAGATTCACAGAATTGTCAAACCACAGAGTGGTTGAGGTTGAAAGGTAACACTGGAGGTCATTTGGTCCAACCCTCTGCTTATGCAGAGCCACCTGGAGCTGGTTGCTCAGGGTCTTATGATAGCCTTATAGTCAGGTGTGTTTTCTGACCATCATTAGCATTTATATTTCAAATGGTGTTTGTTGTGAATAGTGCTCAGAATTTTAAACAGGAGCTAATTACTGCATAACTTTTGTATTTTGAATCTGTAGAAACCACATAACCACGCTTGAGAATATTAACAATATCTTTTTCTCATAACTTAGTAAATATTAAGTTATTGGATCTTGAAAAAATGGGTTTCAAGTATTCACCTTGCAGATGCAAGCTGAAAAAACTAGAAAAACCAGCTTGAAATAAGTAACTGGTTCCTTCTCCCTGGTGGCAGTGATAGCTCCTGTAAGATGCCTCCAGCTCAAGTTTAAACAACTGCAATATAGATCCTGTCATCCACCTTAGAGGATCAGTCTAGGGTTGGTTGTCCCAGGGAAGCATTTCAGTTCCAGGACATCCTTTTGCCCTCACAGAACAGTTAACAACTGCTTCATGTGCCCTTTGAAAACATGGACACTCCAAAGAAGCTGAAGTTCAGGCTTGCTGTGCGTAGCTGTAAGAATGAAGTTCAAAGGCATATTGTGAATTTTGCTACCAATTCCCTTTGTGGCTTGTTTTTCCAGAGGGAAAAAAGTGCCAATACAGGAAAAAAAATTTGAGCTCAAATTGGTACATGTCCCCATGGTTTTTCATGGTTATGTCAACAGAGCTTACTGGTAAAAATTTGTCTTTGTCTGAGGTCCATGCTTTGTTCACAGATTATATATTACGTGTGCTTGGAGGAGAGTGGCACTTTAGGTGTGTCTCCACAAGATGGTCACAGTTACTCCAGTTCATCCCCAGCAGCTTTAAAGAGCAAAAGCTGTGTTGGAGTTTTCAGTGTAAACATATCAAACGATGTGTGTTTGCAGACTCCACACTTCTGCCCATGTAATTACTGCTTTCCCCATACAGAGTGAGTTGGAAGCTAGCCCAACAGCCAAATTCAAGTCCTTCTGAAACTAAATGGATTCTAGTCCTTGACACAGCCTTTAGATGATGTTGTATCATTTTCTAACTTCAGTAGTTGTGTTTGGACTGCCATTGAATTTGAGATGAGTAATGTTCTATTTAAAAATATTGATTTAAATCCTTGCTTTCTGAATTTCTTTCCTTATTGAATAAATCCAGTATTATGAGAACTCATAGTTGTATGAAATGCAGTGAGTATGAATGTGTCTGTGGCTAAAGAAAGGAAACTGAAATGTAACTGAAACAGAGCAGTGCAGCTCCAAATATACAGCAATCCATAGGTTAGATTCTGGTTGCAATCCATGGGTGCAGACTGTGTCAGTAGCACCAGTTCTGGATTTACAGTGATATCAAATAGCTTTGAATTGAAGCTGATGTAAACTAGGTCAGAATTTCAGAAATGGTCAGTTAAAATTCAACTTTAAAGTTAATATAGGGTGTCTTGATTAAATGATCTAATATCAGCTGGGATGAACTTCTCAGAATTACATTGGAGGTGAAAATGATCGATGCTCAACATCTCTAAAACTTAGGATGTATTATTATGGTATTTAGACTGGCTTGGAGAACAAATAAGAAAATTCCATGAAACTTGGCCTTGTATGGATCAGGGCAAAATATGACTGTGATGATCAATAGCGTGGACTATGAGTACATTTGATTATTGAAATACTCCAGGGTTTCTATAGCAGTTTGACAGAATGTTTTCATTATTCAGTTCCTTTGACTGTGTTAGTACAGTAGGTAGCAGAATGGGGCTCTTTTTGTAATAAAAGCCCAAGGCTGTTACAGTGACACAAATGCCTACATCAGGTGCTGTTAAAACATTGTTTAGCTCCATGACCTCTAGATCATAAGCCCATGTGTGTATGGAACATATGTTTATTTCTTAGGAGATGTAAAGGCTTGGCATGTGTAGTAGATTTAGGCAGTTCAGGTGTGCTACATCCTGTGTGTGCACTTCTGAAATTCCCACGTCCTATGTCCTCTTCTCCTCACACTGATTTGGTTTGAAACATATCACATTACTCACTTTAATTTGTATAGCAAAAGTTCCTCTTCTTAAAATTGCCTGTGTATTGATAACATTATCTGACAATTCTAATACTGAAACTGCAAAGCAAACACTCTGTTTATTGAGCAAGCAGAGCTATATAAATGAGTTGGTTAAAAATGGGAAGGGTTTAACTCTTCCTGTGGTGGTTTGGGTGGCCTTTTTGCTTGGCTCTGGTATGTAGGATTGTTCTAGCTTTTGGTGTTTTCTTACTATTCTTATGCTGATCAGGCTACACCAAAACCCACTGGGAAATGTGTGCATTTTTGTAATTACTTCACAAATATCTTTGGTTACAAAGAAATGGAGCACTGGGGAACAAAAGATGTCAAGGTTGAGTCAGCTTTAGCTAGATATCCAGATGCTTTTGTCTTGGAAATTGAGCAAGAACAGTTGCCTTATGATTTTTTATTACCTCTCTGTCACAGTCAGATCAAAAGTACTGTAAGAGTAACCTCTCTCACGATCTCAGTTTTTTTCCCCTCTTGTTTCTTTGACTCTGTCTTTTGTATATGTCTTAAAGGGGACAGTTCAGACTGAACAAAATATTATTTTGAAACATGTACAATACGTGCTTTTGGCTGTAATTTTCAAGGGGAGCTTGTATGAAGTAGCTTTCCTGTTAATGAAATTCTTCTCTTACCATGTGGACTTGGGTCAAAACTCAGTTCAGATGTCTGAATTCCTGGGAATGTAAGCATCTCACCTGTTTGTCTTCCTGAAAGCAGAACTCAGTGGTAATCCAGAGGCAGGAGCAAGATGTGGGGCATGTTGAAGAAGGAAAACTTGAAACAGCAGCTGTAGGTAGTGGTGGTAAAATGGAGAAGGGATAGAGACATCTTGAAGGGCATGTAAGATGGATCTTTGGTTTCTGATTTTAAGGCAGTTGGATGCCAGTGAATGCTTTTGTTGCAAAGGATGGAGCTGGGGAACATGAGGGAAATTAGAGGAATAGCTTTTATAAAACTTCAAATTAGAAAATTAATTACTGAGGCCACAGAGAACAGCTTTTAACACTATTGTAAGAATTGGTTGTCCCTTAAGTTCTTGAAATAATGCATCTTTGAAATATTTGATGCTTTCTAACTGGTATTTTTCCTATGAATAAAATTCCTTTACTACTACTCTGATATCAGTTATGTTGCCACTTCTTCTGCTTCTTTATATTCCTGCTGCCTGGATGAAGGACAGTAACACTTGTAACAGCTTTCAGTTCAGAAAGTGTTCACTGAATTCTCAACTCCTACAGGACTGATGCCAGACTTTCTGTCAATGACCAGTCTCCATACATCCTGGTGGTTAAAAGTTTGAGTGCTCAAAGTTTGGTTTATTTCAACTTCCTGTTACTCATGCTAACTCTGGGTCTGCTTTTGATGACAAAGCATGAAATATGTTTCCCAACTTTCAGATGAGGCTTATCCCCTTGCATTACGGTCACTCTGAACTGATGTTGTATAAAATTGTCATTAGGCAATAATATAAAGGAATTACCGAGAAGTGTCTCAATCTATAAAACAAAAATCATGCAGTTCAGTGATGCTCTGCAACTGATGTCCTGGTTCTCCAGGCCTACTTTTTTTTCTCTTCCCTATTCCTTATTCTATAAAAGGAACTTCAAGCTGAGTATCTATTTAGGAGCAGTAACTAATTTCTCTTTTGGGAGAAGTAGAACAGAGTGAATGAGTAATTAGTTCCTTGGCAATGTATGTTAGTCTTAAAACAACATGTTTTTTCAAGAAAAAAAACTGCCTGCTCTTGACTGGGCTGATTACTGCTAGTTTCCAAGCATTGCTACTCCTATTTTTTTAGTAGCATTATTTTGCCTGCACAAACATCTTCATATCTACTGGAATATTTCCAAGAATGGAGTTCTGTCATCTCCTTTTCTTCTGGATACCTGGCAAAGGATTTTGAGAATCAGTGACTCATGAGACTCAGCTGATTTATTCTCAGTGTTTTCGTGGCAAGCAGTGTCCAGCATTGGGCCCAGGTTTTGCAGTTTGGGAGGCTTTTGCATTGTAAGCAAGGCATTGAAGTGAAAAGACTATTTATTTTCTTACTTAATAGCTAGGTTCCAGATGCATTTTCTTCCATTCAACATCTTGTGAATTTAATGAAGAAAGTGAACACCAGTGCAAATTAAATCACAGGCTTCCAGCAGCATTTGCCAGCTGTCACTTGTACTGTGTTAAAACACACAATGTTCTCTGAAGAGCTGGGTTCCAACTTCTGTTGAAATAAGAACACTGATAAGTCATTAGGAACGCTGGATGAAAAGGAAAGTCAGGACATTGTGTTTTATGTTGCTCATTACAGACATGGGATGTGGTTGTATTTCAAGAGTAGTACCCTTGTAAAAGAGGTGCTGTGTAGGCAGGGTGACCAGTCTGGTCATGCAGGTCAGGTACTGGAAGGGTGAATTTTCCATTGGAGATGCTCACACAGGACTTCTTGCTCCAACAGCATGCTGTACTTAGCCCTCAGGGAGAGCCACTGCAGATGCTGTTCATGTAGAAATGTGATTTGGCTGGTTGGTGAACATACAGGTCACAGTTTTCCTCTGAGTAGTGTGTTCCTGACCTTGTGTTTAGATGGTACAGGATGTGGCCAAAAACATGGCAAAGAGGAGAGCCCATGTTCTGCTTTGATTCACCACAGATATATGTGAGCAAATAAAATCACGTCAGGGTTTCCAACTGTGCTTCAGAATGGGGTTTCTTTAGGGAAAAAGAGTAAAAATTGGTGGTACCCTGGGTGGGTTGAAAGATCTGAGCTGCTCATATAATTAAAGATACTGAAAAGGACATCAGGCCTTGGTCTCTGTGGACAGATGTGGGATTTTTGAATTGGATCACTTCATACTGTTTCTATGAAACTGATCTGGCAGCAAAACTATATGTGCCAGCTCGCCATAAGGGAAATCCCCCAATTTTCCATGTGAGGGAAGGAGAAGAGGCAATGACCCAAGTGGGAGGACCATCTTTGGTCCATCAGGTTTGTGCTTTTGCATTGCCACAAAGCATGAGAAGGCTGATGGATTATCTGGGAAGGATGGCATAGGGGAGGCACACTTGATGTAGCTCACATCCCTGTTATATGAACTTTTTAGGCTCCAGCCCAGTTTAGCTTCTGGTCCATGTCTGCCCCCAAGTTCAGTTCAATTTAGAGGGAATGTGATTTCAAATCTCTGTTAGTTTTAGTGAGTGGGAAATAGGACCCCAGAATTAAAGAACAAAGTGAATCCAGCTGCACCCTAAATATATTGAAATCCCCCATCTCTGATGTGGTCTTTTTCCCTTCAGCTGTCTTTGTTTTCCTGGAAGCTCCTCCATATGTATGCAGACCACTTAAGCCTTTGCAAAGATTCAAAATGAAGGAGCTCTTCCATGAATTGTTTTTTACATTTCATCTGGTAGTGCTGGCAGGTCCTGGCAGAACTGTGCACTGCTGCTCAATGTGAAGGGTTGGTGGTTCATTTTTACATCAAGCAAACCAAAGGAGTTTTTCCTCTTGTTTTACTTACAGCAGAAACCCAGTGAAACAAACAAACCAGAAGTGCAGAACTCATTTTCTCATGTCTTCAGCCAAATAACTTTGTCCTACATTATTTTAATATTATTCAAGTGTATGAGGTGTCTGAGCACATTATATGGTCTTGTCATAAAGAATGAGAAATATGACATATCTTACAGGGATGTGGAAATGGGGGAATCATCGAGAAGAGTGGAAGAAAGTGACGTTTGTACACCTTGCTGAAATATGTGACCCCCTTCAGCCACGACGATGGAACTGTCTTGTGTGGTCAGGGCTGGGTAATTTCCTACCCCGGGTGTGAGCCTTAGAAGCACATGCTTGAATTATATTTAAGTTTTAAATATCAGAAGAATTACATAAGCTACAGTTTGGGGGGGGGGGGGGTTTTGTGCATTTGCTACTTGTGGTTGTTGTTTTGTTATAAGAATATGGCTTTTAGGTTGCTCTTCTAAAACCCCTTTCTCTCTTTTCCCAGTGATTAAAAGCAGGGTGCCAAATTTCACTCCCCTGCGTTCACAGCTGTCAGAAATCAGTCAGGTATTACAAATAACTGAGTGAGAATTTGGCCTAGATTGTGTAAAGCCCCAGGGAAATCCTATAGCTGTGTGGGAAACATCTAGCTTTTCTTGTGTTTTCCCACTCATTGCTCCTCCTCTTTCCTGTTTGGCTTCTGGGATTCTCCCCAAAGAAACCCAAGACGTGTCTCTCTCAATGCAAGCAGACAGAGCATAGACACAATACTGGATTTTGTGCCTCTTGAAAGAACAAATGAGTGTAAGTTCACATTATTTCCAGTTCATGTAGTGCTATTAGCTGAGTTGCCTGGTTTTTATGACAATAAAAGAAGAGTCATTCAAACAGATTGTGATTTAGCCTCTATAATTTTTGGCTGGTTAAACATCAAAAATAAGGTGATGTGGGATCTGAAATAAACCAGAAAATTAAACACCAGATTTTATTATTTTATTAGTCTGGAAGGACATTTTAAGTTGTGAATTTTCCCCAAATAAGTCAGCGTTAACTCAAGTTAATTCTTTGCTCTCTGCTCTTACTTGGACAGTGTGTACTTCATGTTATTAAACTGTTTTGACTTGTGATCAAAGTTCATGCTACCACAAATCACCAGCTGGCTGGAGGAATCTGTGCAGTGGCTGTGGGATCCACAGGCTGCAGCCCACATACATTTCCTCAGACCTTTGAAATTCCTTACTATCCCTGTTCTGGAAATACAGAGAACACAGAAAAGACAGTTATACTACCTGTTTCTAATAAACATTAAAAAACATAGAAACAGCCTATAATCATCTGAGGCTGGACATATGAAATTAATTAAGCTTTAAAGTGCATAGTTACTTTCAAATCTACTAGTTTCTCCTTGTCTTCAGCTCTCATGCTCAATTTTTCATTTTGCTGAGTTCAGGCAGGGGTGCATTTCATACAGTGACTACAAGATAAGAGAGAACACAGAGAAGGCAACTTCACATCCTACTATTTAAGTGACCAGGGTCTGATGCATTTATCCCAAATGATGATGTTTCTCATCCCACTACTAAAAAGTAGCTCTAGTAGGTTATATATATAAATTTAGGAACTTCGTGATCTGGTTTATTTGTAGAGGTTCTTGTTCCCATGCTGATTTTTCTTCTCTCTATATTTTCAATGAATGATTTCTTTCCCCTCTCTGCTTTATTCACTCTGATCAAATTACCATATGTATAAAATTCAGCTGCAAGTTTCTGGCTTGCCCTGGGTCCTGGGAACATACCACCCTCATTTTGATCTCCCTAAATAAGCTTCCTGTACAATTTCCTGTCAAACATTAGTTTCATGAGATTTGTCCTTGAATGTGTGTGTGATCATCCCTTCTCCCTGTAATAAATTTTTGGCTTCCTAACTAGCTGGAATGTTTTCACCAAGCCTGTTTTTATAGGAGCCAATACTAATGAGACTTTTTTTTTTTAAGTAATGACTCTTGGAAATAGATCTGCAGAGATAACTCAGGTTAACTCTCCTGGAAGACTTTTAAGTAGGAGTATCTGATAATTGTGTGCTTGTGTAAAAGATTTTACCCCCAGCATGTTGTAAATTACTTTTCATATTATTTATCATGATCTTGATTTCATGCATTTTCTTTCATGTAGATAAAATAAAGTGAAATGCATGAAGAAAGCATTGTCTGCTAGCTAAAACTGTTGCCAGAATCGTTTTTGTTGTGACTTGATATATGACTAAGATGACATTAATAAGCATTCTCAAATTCAAATGTTTTTTTGAGGGATAAATCCCAAGGATACTTTGTGTCTCACTGAGCTTCTGCTGCAGGATGCATTTATCTCATCTGAAAAAATCAGAAAAATATGACTTTCTTTGAGTCTAAAATTACTAGATGTTTTCAAAACTTTTTCTCAGATTTGTTCTTTACTACTTGCTTTTGGGTATTGTAAGATTTAATTCTGTATGTGGTGCAGGATTAAAAGTGTAGACACAACCTGTAAGAATCTCATTCCTCACTTCCCAATTTGTTTCACAGCTGAATTATCTAAGGAGTGTGTTCTCCATCTGAAGATTTGCAGGGCACAAGGCTAATTATAGCTCTCCTTCTGGCATGGGATGCTTTTTCTGCTGACTGACAGACATAAGGAAAGAAAAGTTCAAAGAAACATCTCCAGGTAAACTTGGAATTGGAATAGCTGATTTGTCATAGCTTGCCAAAAACACCATTTCAGGAAAGCAGCAAAAAAGTATGTCTTGCTTTCATGCATTATTTGTAAGATAACATTCAAAAACTCAAAAGAAAAAAATTGTTAACACTGATTTTGTGGAATTATCTAATGTTAAGAAATAAAGACTGCTGCACAGTGTTTTCAGGTTGAATTTTGCTCTGACTTCATAGTCAAGTCAAGCAAGAATACTTTGCATTTGCAGCTGGGAAAGGACAGCGTGAGTTCAAGGAAATGCTCCTTCTGCTGTAGAGCACTTCTTTTTGTAATCTGATTATTTATGTGGGATGCTTACATATGGTCCAATTTTTCACTTTTTTTCTTGACATACTGGATTGAAACTTTAGTGGAGTGATACCATGTGAATGATTGAACAAGTCTGACCTTCTCCTTCAGTAAGTTGTAGTTTAAGATGTGAAAGCATTCTTTAAGCTTTTCAGGCTTTGTGCTTGTGGCAGTTGCTTTTGATTATTGTTCTACCCATGATGTCTCTTATTTAGGACAAGAAAAATTTTGTGGACTTTTTTGTAGGTGTTAGGGATAAATGCAGAAAATAATTATGATGTGCCCTCTGGCACTTTTGGTGTGCATTTTGAGGTCCACAGCAGCTTTTTTGCTCTGTAGAACAGCTGCCAGTATATGGGGGTCTTGATGCTGCAAACCTTAATTATAGAGACACCAAGATTGATGAGGCAAAGACATGGGGTGAGATAAGAGCTGCCATTCAAGTCTGTGTTCAGATACAGAGTGGCTGATAAAGTATGCTGACTTCTGACTTTGGATGTGACTTGGCAAGGGCAGGACATTCCTGACTGCAGAAATGTTGATCTGCTGGAATGGGGCACCAGGCATTGTTTCCTGGGGTTGACCCCAACACCAGAGATTCAATCCCTGACAGTTTTGAACTCAACCTTATTTTTAAAACAGGGCTCGGGGGAGGGGGGAAATAGCCCTGCAATGGCTGCAAGACCTGTGGGGGTGCTGCCCACACCTACCCTGGTGCATCTTTTGGATTTTGTCACCCAGTCCCTATCATCTGACATCAATACTCATCTAAACCTGAACAATGTGCAGTTCCAAACGTGGAACCAGCAACTGCTACTGGCTAGGAAATAATAATAAATCTTGTTCTTATGACAAAGCTCTTCCACTCAATCCTTTGTCAAAATCTAATCAGTCCCTGCAGCCCATAATAGTCTGAATCCTAAGCCTTAGACTTAACATACCCCCTACTCTGTAAGCAAGAAGCAATCAGAGGAACTTTGCAAACTCTCTTAAATCCATCTTGGAAGTTCCCAGGAAGTCCTCTTTTGCCAGCAGAGTGGCAGGGAAGTTAAAGGTGAATGAAGACTTCCTAGTCTTGTGAAATTTGGGTGAGAAGCCAAAGCCTAGCTGAAATCCTGGGATGGTGGTTTGGGTTTCACCTAAAAACAGGTTGAGATAATTTCAACCTTCTTTCTCTTAACAATGCAATCTGCCAGGTGAATGTGTGGGATTATTTTTGAGTTTCAGGTTGTGAGAGGGTCATTGTCATGTCTTGTGAAAGGAAAGAGGATGGCACAAAAATAAATACCCTGTCAAGTTTGGTTTTCAGGCTGGTTGGGGATAAGAATAATGTGTATGTGGGGTTATGAACAGGTTTTGCGTGTGAATGCTTGACCTCATTGTAGGAGGATACTACACATAAAGAACAGAAAGTAGAGCTAAATATGGAGTTTAGGGTTTTTTTTAATGAAGGTTCATCTGTCTGGATAGGGCTGCTTTCCTCAGTAAGGCTGCTCATCAAGAAATGCACTTGAAAGAAATAAGTAATTTCTACTGGTTTTGCTGACCAGTTCTGGGTAATTCTCCAGGCTGTTTGGGGAACTTGGCTGAGGTTTTATGTGTGTGGGTTGGAAGGAGGAGGGAAATATTTGAATTTTCCAGATGGGTGGCAGACCAAATCAATGGCTGATGCAAGGGTAGGTCAGCTGAGACAGTTTTTGAAACCTGAAAGAGGCTTGGTTTATGGCTAGTTAGAAATGGGATATATTTAAGGTATGAGAGTTAGGAGTTGTCTGGTTGTGAGCTGTGATGCACAAATTGAACTGAGGAGTGGGGTCACTTTACTTGATGCCTCCAGTGTAAATAGCTACAAGCCTTACCAATGTTTGTGATGGAAAACTGCCAAACAGGTCTCCCACTGTGCTAGGAATAGAAATCCTTGCCATGGGAGATTGTCTTTATACCATCATCACACCCTGGCCCCCTTCCCTTCCCTGTGCCCCACAACAAGCTGAAATTTACCTCCTGTGTAGTAGAGAAGCAATAGGAGCACCATGTACAGAGAGGATTTTGGTAGATATCAAGAACAGAAAAGCAGATGGATGGAGGAAAAGATAAGGAATAATATGAATACGAAATAATTTCCAACTGTAGATAATTTGCTGAAGGTGGATGGAAGGACTTGGGCCCAGTTAGATATGGAAAATTCATGTATCAAAGTGCATTTTGAGAGAGAGCAGTTACAGCTTTACCCTCTTATCTCTTCTCTTTGAAGTATCCCTTTGTCCCATTCTATATTTAGCAGATGCAATGTGGCAAATGTTAGACGAGCAGTTGCTTATCACGTAAGCCCAGAACATGCATCAGCCCTGCTATGGGCATGTGTCCAAGTACCTGAAAATGTATCACAGAGAACTCTTCCCACTTATTCCTACCTATTCCTAGAGGAGAAAAATCTTCCTCCAATATCACTCATCAGTGACTTACAAATAATATCTTTTTTAAAGAAGTCTTATTATAGTAGCAATCTGATACCCATGCATTCTGAGTAGCCTATCACTATTATCAGGTAATTTTAGGTAAACAATAAATGTGGAATGGCTGCTTTTCTGAAGTTTCTGGACAAAGCAAATATATTTTTATGACCTAGTTATTTTCTAATTTGCCTGCATATAGGCCAGGATTTGGTTTTGATTTACCTCCACTTTACTGGTGCAACAAGCAGCATGCAGACAACAGGCATTCAGAAGATGCCTTTTTTTAATGGATCCTTATTTGATTTAACATTATTGTTATAGTTCATACATCATGTCACTGTTACACTCGTATATATCCATTATCACATGTTTTACCCTTGATCTACACTAGTTTAAGCAGAGTGATAACAGCTCATGAGCTGAATTAAATGGTTGAGCCTTTTTAGTCTTGACTTTTTGATCCAACAATAAGGGGGCTTTCACATTGACAACTTTTTTTTGTTCTTGCTGATCCCTCTTTTGTCATTCAGGAATATAGTTTTCATGCAAGTTTACCCAGAATACTTTTTTTTTAATTATTTTATTGCTGACTGCTGTACTCTGAATGTTTCTGCTAGACTGTTTTTGTCATTGGATAGAGATCCTGAATTTCACACTTCTTGAGTACTGAGAAGACTACTCAAATATGGAAATTGTTCAATACTCTGAACATGTCCCTAATTAAGATTACTAGGAAACCATAGTAATCAGTACTTAGATCTCTCGTGTGATAGAGCCTGCTGTAGTTTGCCCTCAGTTTAACTGTCTACATTCTGCTTAAACCACCCCTTAGGTACCTGTATCTTCTCTTTCAATCTCTTCTCTTTTTTCCCTCAACCAACTTTTACCTCATTTGGTCAGTGAAAGTAGTAATATCTTTCTTTTTACAGGATAATTTGTTTGTTTTATCTTCAGGTGGTCTACTAAGACAGGTCACGTGAATGTTTTGACAGCTAATAAGGCCAGAAATGTGATTTTTATGCTAGAAGAGACAAGGCTGGGAAGGTGAAGATTCCAGACAAAAATTGCACAGGGTGTTTGTGTAATAATGAAGATAGTTCTTAGCACTTGCACACCTTTTTATTTTTTTCAAATTGTAATAAGAAAAATGCTCTTTTATTTTTTTACACTGGCTAGTGGGAGGATCAGAAACTTTTTTTTTTGTTTTCCTGAAGCTAATGCATCATTTAGCATAGGAAATTGGTTCAAATAGACTCAAGTTTGGATACCAGCCCAAACATTATAGGAAACAATTATCACTTAAGGAACATGTTTCTTACTAGTTTGCAGAACAAAATGGCTTCCAAAGTATATCCTACTCAGGAAACAATATTAGGTAGCTGAAATGAATTGGTGCTTCCTTTGAAGATAAAAATGAAATTCTTCATAGAAAACCTGGTAAATCTCGTGTGGGTTTTTTTTTAAGCAAATTATTTGGATCCATTTTAGAAGAAAGCATTAGCTTCTGCTTTTCCAAACTTTACTACAGTTTTCTAAGTGATGGCATTATTTACTCTGATTACTCTTATTATATAAACATCAGTACATGGTACTCTTGTTTCTTAGTTCTGTTCTGTCTTTCTCTTTTCCTCTACTTCAGAAAGGAACTTGAATACAGGGTTTTTTTTGTTGTTGAAGCACTGTTTCTTTTAAAATCAAGATTGTCTACTCATTTACTACATCCAAACAAAATATCAGAGTCTTATTTGCAAATAATTACAATGAGCAAGAAAGGCAAAATGCTTTTTCTGAGAACTGGAACATGAAATACATATGAGCTCATGATGGATACCTCTAATCTCAGGAGATGCTCTGTGCTTTATGGGAGCCTATGAATTCTTTCCTCGAGGTTGGCCGAGTGCCCAGTTGGAAAATCAACTTTAACTGTTACATGCTGAATTCATTTGTAAGTCATCAAAATATTTAATCTTAAAATTAGAGTAAGAGAAACTGCTGCAGGTAGAGACTTAATGCTTCTTTAAGGGAAATCATGTTCAACTATTATTTTTCCACACCCTTATTGTAATAAAAGCTTCTTGGAAAAGAAAAAAGGGAAGAATGTTATGTGAGAGAACCTAGTTTTCAGAAAATGCAGAGAAACCCTGGAAGTTCTTACTGAAAATAAGCTAGACAAGCAAAATAATCTGTCTGTAAGACAGTTGGATTTCAAAATTTATAAAGTCATATTGTCCTACTTTCTAAAGTCTATTTTGTCACTCTGTTCCTTTGAAATGGTCAGCACCAACTCACAAAACACGGCTTGTTGCTCAAGAGCAGTGCAGCCAATGGCTCTAATGAGTTGCTTCAGTGACCCTTCACTAATGTGGTCTGATTTGATCTCAGAGATCAAAAAGTTCCATTGCTTCCAGAAGACTGAAAACCATTTGCTCATACAGAGGCAGCCTTCCACACAACTTTGAGCAAGCTCATTTGACTTCAGCCTCAGGTTTGCCACTTCAGAGTCCCTGTCCCTGGCTGTCCTGGTGGCCTGTAGCTCTGGCCAGGCTCCAGCTCCCTTCTTGGCTGGCTTTCACAAGAGCAGCTGCTTAGCCCAAGCCTTGTACCTGCCAGCAGTTCTCCTTGGTTCTCTTTCTGCCCCTGTGATCTCTTTTCTCAGTGTAAACCCTTTCCTTAACCTTCTTTTAAGTAAACCCGGTTTTATAACAGCAAAAAGAAATTTAACTTCAATCCTGTTATTTTTTGCTGTGCATGTTTGTTAAGTCAAGCCTGGAAAAGATAATTTTCTAAAGTGATGCTGCAGCAAATCCCAAACTGTTGTCCTTAGTGGCTATTATCACTTATTTAATCTTTGACTGTTTTTTTAAATAGTAAAACCATCTGAGCCTCTGATTTATGACCATGTTTTGATGCAAGTTGAGAGTCCCTTCCCCCTTCCCTCCAGAGAATACTTTCTCCTATAGTACAATACAAAGCAAGGTAGAAAAAGCCCTGACTTGTATTTGTGGTGTCATTCCTATCTTAAGCTGCATAAAGAATGGATTTATGGGCATGAAACCTTGAAACATCCCACTTAAATAAACTGGATTTTGTTTTAAAATAAATTATCTTTGGACTTAGGCAAGCACAGAGGGAAAGGGAAGAGGTGGCAGAATCACTTTGCATTGCCGGAGATGCCCTGCAGAGTGGAACAGGCTGTCCTGTAACACAGTTCTCCAAGTGCCAGTCAGCTTTTCTGGTTCCACGCTGTTCCCAACTCAGTTTGGGCTGTTGTTTGCATCTAAATCTAATCCTGGTCTTTAAATTCCCCATGGTTTTAAAATAAGGGTGAACTTTTGGCAGGAACTGCTCTTGGCAATTTAACAACAGCCCAGGAGTAGCATATAGTTAGTTCTAGATGGATTGATTATGCAGAAGGGCACAGTCAGACCTGCTCTGAGAATTTTCAGATGCTTCCTTTATATATTTTATGTAGAAATCTGTATTAATAGAGTTTTTTTTCAAACTCTACTTAAACACAGTTAAATACTGGACAACAGTGTTGCAGTATTCAGTGAAGCCATTACTTGATCTTCTCTTGAAATCAACATGGAAAGGGAGGAGATTTTCTGTTTACTGTTTTCCTTTTCTGATGCAGAAATGGAGTCCAGCTGCCAGTGCTGAGGTCTGGCCACATCTGCTAAAAGATAATGATCATTTTTCAGAAGGAAAATTTCCCAGTATCCAGGAGGTTAAAGCTCCTCTTCTGTCTTATGTTTATAAGGAGTTTATGTTCTGGTACTTTTCACATTTCTGAGTGAATCAGGTTAATAGAAACTAATTCTATGTTGAAATTCAGTGTGTCTTTTGGAAAACTATTACCTTTGATTAAAAAAAAAGGTTATTCTAAGAGAAGCCTATCCCAAGTGTTTAAGAAACTACCAACCAAACAAAATATGTTTTATTTTTGCCTTGAAATTGTCCTTTTTGGACATAGTATCTCCTTAGAGCTTTGATGTTGAAATACTTTCTATCCTATTTCTATGTCCTGTTCAGTACTCCCAGGATGGACCAAGTTTCTCCTTTATCTAGTTTTGATTAGACTAGATTATCAGTTACTCCTATTCCCCTGTTCAAAGTTGTATTTGTGTTATTTGGACCTTCCTTAGAGCCTAGACATGAGATCTGAACATGGTGTTCTGTTAACATGAAATCTCTGCCAAATATTGGGCCTTAATTGTTCCCTGTTCATATTCTGGATTCCCTTCAATAGGTATCCATTGATTATATTTGTCCTTTAGGATACTATCAGCACAGCAGAAGCTTCATGACTACCTATTGTCCTCTAAACTTTCTAGTCCTATCCACTGTTATGGTTTCCCTGGAAGACATTTAGTTTTGCCTATTTATGCTTTTTTTTCTCCTTAGATATCTGACTTAATGCAGAACTTTAAAAAAGCCATGTGCTGCATGCAGCATCCAAAGTACTGAGCAATCCAAATCAGCAAACTGTCCTTTTTACCAGTCCTCTACTCTTCATGGAATTATTGACCTAAATAATCATTTTATGTCTCCTGGATCAGCAGAAGGATTGTGAGGCTGACAGCACAGCACCAACAATGATTATATTATTTTGTGCCTTTCATATATTCTGGGAAATGCAAAAACTTGGGTATTTGTGCAAGTTGTGGCCACGTCCTTATGCCAGCCAGTACATCTGGCTTTTTTTTTCCTGCACACTGGTTTATAGGAAACTTATGTGGAGGCTGGGAACTTTGGTGTGCTCAGAGTCAGTTCCAAAGTGGGTTAAAGGATAGGAGTGCACAATGACACTTGAAGCACGCTGGCCATGTGGTTGTATGGAACCCAGCTGAGTTCCAGCTGGAAATGTGCCTGTTCAGCAAGGATTTCTCTTTGCACCTCTACTTTGACAGCAACCTCTGGTATTTTGAGCCCCTTAAATGTGTGCCATGGTGTTTTTAGGTTGTTCTGTCTTCTAAGTACAAATGGCTACATTCACACCAAGCTGAGCTTGCTTTGTTACTCCCAAAAGAGGCTGAAGCTGCTTCCTCTCCAAGTACACCATTATCCAACTGTCCTGGATCTGTTCCCCCTCAGATTCACTTTGACTATTAGGCAGCACTCAGTAGCAAAGGCTTTACTGAAGAAAATTTGAGTAGGAAATGGAGTGGTCAAGCAGAAGTCTTCCCTGTTCATGCAGAATTGCATTAAAAAACTAGATGTACAATGCTACAGTTATCTTCCTAACTCCTTTTGAGAATCATAACCATGCTTTTTACCCATGATTTTGTCTGAGCAAAATGGGAAGGTAGCTGGAACAGCAAGAAAAAGTCCCCCATGTTCATCTGCAGAGAGCTCTGTTTTGGAGGCAATTGCAGAACATTTGTTCCACTTACCAGGGTCACAGCATCATTCTTGCTGTTTTTACTGTTTCTTGTAGTGTCTTTTAAAATAAATTGCTGCCTTTAAAGCAAATAACTTAGCTGAACTGCTTGGGATCTCAGTATTTTTCCATGACTCTTTGAAAGCAAAATTCTCCCCTTGCTGGTTGTTTATTTTTTTTTTTTTTTTTTTTTTTCTTTAATGAGCAGACTTCTGTGTCCCTGCCTTCCCCTCCTCCTTCCTGCCTTTTGGCAGAACTTGATGTGTGAATTGTGATGCTTGCCACTGTATGACCGAAATGCTCTGAACTGTACTGCACAAAGCAGCAGTGAACTTGACAGAGAAAAACATCAGCCTGTTTGTAAGACAGAAACAACAAGGACTTCACACTTTTTCTCTTCTGATGTTTATTTGTTCTTATCTGCTGTGCAAATTAGTTTGGTTTTGGTTACAAGCCACTTGGATATTTTTGACTGCTTGCTTTTTAAAATTGAATTTATGTAGAGTATTATGCAAGAACAATCTTCCATTGCAGTTATGGAGGTTTTCAGTGGGAGCAAGAGTAGAACAAAGTCCCTAAAATTGACTTTGTTACCCATACTAACAGTGGACTAGGACAACTTTTATTAAGCAAAGCTCAAGTGTTGCAAAATGTGTGATTTTTGGAGCTTAATGATAACAAAAATGTGATTCAGAAAAGGATAGCAGCAGCCATTCCAACTACTGAGTCATGCTAGATTGAGCATGTTATACAAGTGTTGTTGTGTCATGGAGGTTTTAGATGTCTCACACAAAGACAGCTGGGGTTTCCCTTTGAAGTAGTTTTAAAGTGTTCTGATAAGCACCTAAATTTATTCTTGAAGTTAAGCAACTGTATTTTCAGGTTTTTTTCATCATGGATGATTTCTCTATGTACCAAATACTTACAAAAACTTAATGAAAAGGAGGTACTGATAACTAGGCTGATGTTGAAGACTAAACAGGTGTTTCTGATATTGTGTTTTAACACACTTATTGGTTATCCAAGGCTGAAAAGTTCTTGGAGAATTTACAGTCAAACCCACTGACAAGCAGTTGCTGAGGTGAAACTAATCACAGAATCACTAATCACACAGGTTGCAAGAGACCTTCAAGATGATTGAGTCTAACCCAGCCCCAACACCTAAAGCCAAGGGGCCTTCCTGAATTTCTTAATCTGTGTCCATCAAAGTATTTCTAAACAACTCAAGAATTTCTACAGAACAATTCTTCAAGTTTTCAAAATTGTTTTTCCAAGATGCTAAATAAAGTCTTAATTTGGCCCTCACTCTACACAGGACTTTGCTCTATTTCTGATTTGTCTCTTCCTCAACAGGCAGCTTATTATTTGCAAGCTGGTTGTAGAGGTGCTGTGCAAGCAGAGATGGTTCAACAGGAAAAGTAACCAAGGAGGATTTTGCTAATGCTTCTGTCCTTGTGACACAGACATCCCAGTTACTCATGTGCACACACTGAGAATCCTTTCCCAGGCTACTGCAGCAAAAAATATACAAATTGTCCTACTTCCTTTTTGTTTTATCAGTGAATGTGTTTTGATTTTGTTTGTTTGTAGTTTCTGGGAGTCATATGATAACTATGTGTTTTCCTCTCTGGTAGCATTTGTTTCTGATCTGATTACAACTCTATACTATTGCAAAATGTACATGTGGTTTTTTTTTCTTTCATAATAGTAATATCTTAGAGGACTGAATTTTAAAGAATTCAAGTGGAATAAAAGTGCATGTGTGCATGTGTAAGATGAATAATGGCTTGTTTAGCTATATCTCAGGGAACCACTTACCTTGGATGTTTCCATGGGATTTTTCTGCTTTTCTTTGATTATTTGATCAGACCTATTTTCACATCAATGTATATCTGAAGTTACTGATGAAAAAGCAAGTGCACTTAATTCAAAGATATTTTCAATGTGAAGTCTGTTACTTGGCTTTGTGATATATGTCAAATTCTTCCCTTCCAGTTTAAATATTTGTCTTTAAGACAAAAATGACTATTCAGGTTCAGTCCTGACTGGTGGGATTAAAATGTTTCAATATTTTAGAATACTTGCTTGCCCTAGCAGATTGGTAGTTCACTCCAGAAGCAATGGTGTAAGACCTTCAGTGAATGAAAAACTCAAATCCAAGTACTTAATGTTGATTCATGTATTCAGCAGAGTTGAAACTAAACTATTTGTCTTGCATATGGCCATATCTCTGGTTTTCATCCTACCTGGATTAGTAATATTCATCTCCTTTCCAGTATCTTCCTAGGGAATATGAAATTTGTTTGTGTTTTTTTTTTTTTTAAATGCCAGGCTCTCCTAGGTTCAAGTGTCTTTGATCTTGGCTGTAACATTTGAAGAGAAGTAGTAATCACAGATGTACCTGTGGCATTGAGGTAAAAATGCACATGCTTGTGCAGAAACAAAATTTCCACCATAGTGAGGGAGCACTCGGGATTCTCTGCTGTGCATCAAACACCCCATGTTTATTGTGTTATACACTGCCTCAGATACCCACCTTAAATTTTCCCTGGGATCATTCCCAGCCTCAGCTAAATCACTGTAGTGGTTCCAACCAAGATGTTTTTCCTTCTGGTGATGGTTTGTTCTTCTTGGATGCAACACATGTGAATCTCAGTGTTGCTTTTTTCAGGGGCTGGCCCCATGGTTACACTTCTGGTCAGCAGTTTTGCTAAATTAGTCTGTTCCTTTAGTACAGCTGTGTCCTGCTTTTTGCTTGGGCTGATTTCAGTCTCTGGAATTTTTTTTTTTTACTTCCCTTGAAGTTCCATTTTTTTTTCCTAGGATTGGTTGCAACAGAAGGGCTGGGACTGTCTCAACTAGTGTGTGGCCAATCTTTTCTGGAGGGCCTAAGACAACCAACTACACGGATTTGGTGGAATATTTTCTCCCAACCATCTCAAGCACAACTCTGGATCAATCACCCAGTGGTACACAGTCATGGACTGCAGCACTGTCCTCTCAGTACTGTTGTACATGGAAAGATGGGGTTCCAGATGTTTCCTGCTTTGTTTAAATTCTTTTCCCGTGCTATTAAACATTTTTAGTTGGCCTTAGAGAGAAAAGAAAGTGCTGTGATAACAGAAAAAATAAATGCTAAAAGTGTGTTGCTAAGCCAGTGTTCTGCATGCACAGCTTTAATAGCAGCTTGTCCCCCATGTTCCTCTGAAACTGCTGAAATGCAGCTGGTGAAAACAGAACTCAGGCAAATCTTAAATGGTGTACAAAAGCATAATCTTCATAGCTTGCTTGTACTTAATTTCTTTCCTCTGTTAGTGACAGTTGCTTTCAGACTACTCTGGACAAGTTTTTATTTATTTGGAGACTTCTCAGTGGTTCCAGAAGCTCAATAGTTTCAGTGGCAGTACTTGGTAGTTCTGTCTGTGATGAATGAGAGGAAGGTTCTAAGTTTGGTGAAACATATCCCAGCCGTGATCCATACATGACCCTCAGGTTTGGCTACCACAGCAGGAATTTGTGCTGAATGCCTGTGTGGATATGAGCAAGTGTATCAGTGAGTGACTGTGTGTGTTTCAAATGCTGTGTAGCTTTGTGACCACCAGCAGACTCCTGTTTATTTAGAGGGGAAGGGGAGATTTGTTTTGCAAAGTCTGAAATGGAAATACCTATATTCACTTCAGTTGTTGAATTACTGATGTTATTATTCAAGACTGTTTTGTAAATAATGATGTGTTGTCCTAAGTGTACACAGATACCTAATCTTCCCTTTTTGTGATTTTTTTGAGTGTGGTAACTTGTGTGTGTTTCTTAGCTTGGGTTTTACTTGGCTTATTTGTTCAATACTTTGACAAACCTTGGAAAAGCTGTAAGTGTAAAGGTGCATGGCATAATTTAAAAAAGGAAGGAATGTGATACAGTGATCCTTTTGTGCTGGTCATAAAGCAAGAGTAATTCTTTCTTGGCACACCACAGAGGTATATGTATTGAGTCATATTTAAGTCAAGGAACTTTATAGCTGAATAACAACTGGCTTTCAAAGGTTTAACATTTGTTTTTCTGTGCCAAGTGTGTATGGGAGAAGCCTAGAAGGTCAAGAGAAAATAAGCAGAAGTCAAAGGCAGATTCTAAGACAAATAGTAACATCTGGTAAATGACTTTCTTCTATGCTTGCAGAGCCCTTGTTTACTGCAGTGAATGTGAAATGTTTTTCTTGGCAGGATTATAGCACTAAAGTCCACCGGTCTGGGAATAAAGTTCATACAGGTTTATAACATTTCTAATACACAGTAAAAACCACCAAATGTAGTTGCATTTAAAACCTATATGTCATTAAAAAATCATCATCAGTGATGCTAAAATTTAGAAAATACATAGTTTTTATGGTCTTTTCTAGCTTTTGAGGTATTTCTGAGCATTTTGAGTATTTCTGCTGGTTCATATGCATGTATATAAAGTGGTTTGTTCTCTCTGTCAACTGACTATCAGTAAATGCATCTTTGTGCTCATTAGAGGCCTGTTTCAGAGAAACAGTGGAGCCAAGTAGCCAAAAACTGCTAATGGTCTAGGCTGAGGACGTCACACAAATGAGCGTTTATGTCTCTCTTACGTGGGGACCCCAAAAAGGGAAAAAAGAATGCTAAAGAAAGGTACTAAGAGGCAGAGCAGATCTGATTTGGTGAGTTTCTGATAGTTTTAGGCTGATCCCACACAGTTATTCCCTCCTGACAGACTATTCAGGGAGAAATGGTCACACAAACAGAGCTTGATTTCTGTGGGAACTGTCTTCCCAGATGAATGTTGTTCTTCTATGAGGGAAAAGAAGGGAGCACAGATTGTATAACTTTGGGATTGCATGAGTATAGCAAGCAGAAAGCTTGCTTCTTCTTCATTTCCCAGTCTTCTTTGAAAGACTAAAATTCTGCAGAGGTTACAAAAAAGATCAGGGCCAGCTGGACTCGTCAAACACAAGTTGAGGAGGTTTATTCAGTTGTGGGAGTACTTCAATGAGTTTGTATTATCAGTAAAAGTTTTATTCTCTGAAAATTCATGTTCCTGTGGTATTTTGCATTGCTTGGACTTTACTCAATGAGAAATAGTTTAACTGGCACAACAGCAGTGATGCCTTCTGAGATCAAGGCACTTGGATCAAAGGGAGATGGAAAAAAATCCATGGGGCTGACTGATTGAAATACTAAAGTGCTGTAGTTTAATCTTAAATGCATTGTGGAAACTCCTTTGTAGCTATAAAAAGTTTTAGGTGTAATATTGACTGGAGTCCCTAAGGCTAGGGAAATGAAGATTTCTTCATGCTTGGAGGAACCAGAATGCTGAAAGGGAAAAGAGTTGTTCATGTAAAGCTCTTTATGTAGGATTTGGTATAGACACATTTCTAAACAGTTCCAAAAGCCCTGATTGTCATTTGGCATTATATATGTCTCTGCTGTTGAATCATGCTTGCATTGCTTGAGAAATCATGCCAGTTTCCAGAGAACAAAATGTGTCTGTCAAAGTTCTTGTTTGTTGCCTACAGATGATTTGCTAGTTTATTTTCATGCCAATCTTCCAGCTTGGCTGCATGGACTTGAACAGAGTCTCTCCTGATTTAAACTTACGTTGTGGAGCCTGGCCCTTTGCATTTATATTTATGAAGAAGTCTGTTTATTGTCTTTGATAAAAGCAGAAGAGGCCAGTCTGTTTGAAAAACAGTGTGAGCTGTTCAGTTGTCCTTGTAAAGAGGGACAGTCCTATTTTGCTGTTATCTTTTGATTCGTGTGCTCTTCAGCACTACATGTCTTCCCTGCAGATTTCACCAGCCACATGTCAGCAAGTGGAAGAGCCAATTTCTTGCCCTTTGTAAGTCAGACCAAGGGGAGGTCTTGGGAGCAGAGAGCTATAATGGACCATGGAAGTCTGAGAGCAATTATTTCTAGATAATAAAACACAAGAAATAGCAGGAAGCAAGGTTTATTTATGGAGGAGATGTCTACGAAGAAGCATACAGTTATTTACTACTTCCCTGGAAGATGAAAAAAATGAACTAAATAAAAGCCTCGCAATATTTGAAAATCAAAACAGTTTTAAAGTAAGTCAGAAGAGGGAAAAATCTCTTCTCTTTGGAAGATGCAAGTTTGGTTTTTTTATTATCTGCTTTCAAAATAGTAATTTTTTTTAAGGCGATAATGTTATGAGTGGTTAGGACAATAAAAAGTGGATGTTTCAAGGTGAGCTAAGCTTACTTTATTTTGAAAAGTCATAGTTAAGGAAGTTTTCAGATGTGGAGTAAGTTATTTATAGTGTGAGTTCAGGCCAGTGCAGTGCTCTATCAGCCCCTAGGTAGCTTACGGGCAAATTTCACCGTGTGTAGGAAAGAACTTTATTTCTCTGTATCATATGAGAGGTGCCCAATGCTACCCCACTTCAGGGAATAATAGACTTCCAACTTCCAAGATACTCTTGTTCTTCCTCACTATGCTGCCATATTTTTCTCTTTGGGGAAGCTGGAGGGGATAATTCCTCCCTGTTCCTGCAGTGGAACTGGTGTCCCATGCATTTGTCCCCAAGCAGGTTCTGTGTGGGTTGTTCTTGGTACTCACCTGTCCATTGTGGCAGTCACAGTCTGCCTTGAATCTGGCATCAGCTTGAAATCAGCTGGAGGCTACTTAGGTCGGCAGCAGGCTTTGATCACAAAAACCAAAACCTGCTTTGTTATGTGAGTTGTGCCCTATCTGTCTTCATCTCGATGTATTTGATGTGCATTGTTTATTTATTTGGTGGGCTGCCTTAGGAGGGCTGTGGTGGTTCTTCCTCTCTACTTGGTACCTGTGAGGCTTCCTTGGGGTTCTGTGTGCACAAGAACGTGTGAGGTTTTTTTTTTGTGTGTGTGTTCTCTAGCACAAGAAAGAGTTGGAATTACTGAAGAGATCCCAGCAATGGGCCACTAAGATGACTGAGGGACTCTCATATGACAGCTAGGACTGCACAGCTCAGAGAATGCCCAAGAGGAGCCTCATCCATGTGTATTAATATCTAAAAGCAGGGTGCAAAATTAAGAGCTGGTTTTCTCATCTCTCCTGCTTGCCATCTGGTCACACAAGACAAGCCATTTTAATACAGACTCAACTCTGAAAATATTTGACAAACATCTCCACCAACCAGTCAGTCATAGCCAGAACTAAATGTTGAAAAGCACCAGAATGTCTTGGCCCAACTACCAGGCACATCTGGATGCACTGGACTATTGTTCAAAGGTTCATTGTGCATAACTGTGATTCTGACATGTGAACAGTCGGCCAAGATTATTAAAGAAAATAAAAATAAAGCCATCTGTTTATTATACTTGCAGGTCATTTCCTGTATATGCAGTTCTTGGAGATAAATGCTGTGAAGTATGAAGCAGTGCCTCTTGTATGTTAAATTAATCCAAGAAGGCACAATGGTATTTATGACATCGTAATTACATGCAAAAGAAAAGAGGGAAAATCATGCCTTCAGGTGAAAAAAAGGCTGACCAAGAAAAAAAACTGTATGAGCACTTGAAATGGCCTCATAAATTTAAAAAAATTACAATAAAAAAGAGCTTCAGAAAAACATGCATGGGTTGCTGAATTGAAACTTTTCTTTTTCCTGGTTACAGGATATGAATGGAAAGATTCTGAGCCTTTTCTGTGTATATGTTTGGTAAAATCTTGTCTGTGTGGATTTCCCTGGTAAATGCATGAGAGATTCTGCCCCATCACTGATGTGTTAGGACAATGGAAGCAATTTTAATTGCTCTGTAAATAAATCTTCCAGGATGTTCTGCCTCTGTCTGTGATGTGTGTTAGATGGACAGTGTGCTGCTCCGGTGGTATTAGGTAGTGTGTATTAGTACTTGAGAGCTTTCCTGTGGACTTCTGAAAGCTACTGGGCTAGAGCCTCAGAAAACAGGGGCAATTAAAATTTTTTTGGACTTGGCCAATGGGAAGTCTTTTTTTTTAACATGCACTCAATTATGAATTGTTAATAGTTTCATTTTAGCTTCATTTAAGCAGACCTTAGTAAAATATTTACTGGAAGTAATGTCTACTTATGTGTAAGCTGCAAGGGAAATCAACATATGTCAATCTGTTCTTTGGACATGGGCTTAACTTCTTTAGAGTACAGCACAGAATGTGTTTGTAAAAAAAGTAATTGCACAAATACTCCAAAGGAGGTACCCATGACATGCCACTGCTTTTCCAGAGGAATAGAGCCTAGGTGTATTAGTATTGTCTAAGATTAAGAAAGGTTTATGTTTTGGAAATTGTTCAAGTATGAATTTCCCTGCACTATAAATAGCCTTGACACTCAGCCATAATAATTACAGCTTTTGTAGCCCTAGGAAATACAGTCATGCAGAGGTGGCACAGAGTTTTTGCCTATTGATTTCTTTGTTTCTGGCAGACCAAAAGATAAATTAACGTTGCAACCTGCCTTTCTTTTCTTTTTTTTAAGAGTTTGTTTAAAGGACTAAGACTAAGATCAAGAGCTTTGCAGATTTATCAAGAATTAATGACTCTTGTGTAAGTCACACATTCTGTGCCAAAGAATCTACATCCCAGCTGAGGTGATGAGTACAGAGACAAACTCTGACAGGGAATATGTCAGGGGAGTAGCAACTGTACAGGAACAAGTATTGGGAATGACTTCTAACAGGGAAAACGAAAGAAGATTATGGATTCAGAAAAAGACATGACCAAGATGTCCATAGAAATGGAAGCTGACTAGTCTGACAAGTCTTGAATTTCAAAGTTTTGTTGAGTGTATATCTAGACCCTAATGGGTCTGATTTTTTTTCTTTGTGTCTTTTATGGCTTTCCTTTGTTTTAGTGTGAAATAGAGGTATCCTCCTTTGCAGTGACTCCCTAGAGCTTCTGTTACTTATCAGTCTTTTAATCATAGTGAAGAATACAGGCCTTTTGAAATGTCCCCTATTCAGATGAGGAGTTCTCAGGGTTGGGGGAATTGCCCCCTCCATAGTAGGCAAGGTTGAGATATATTTGGAAGAAAACTGTCACAGAAGTCTTTATTTTAGCTTTTTTCTCCATGTGCTAGAGACCTTTTGTGGAGAGAAGAACTAATGCATTCTAATGGGGAAGCAATTCAGAATTACTGCTCAGCCAGTGTCAAATTCAGTGTGGCCTCATAAGGGACCAAGGGAGTTGCAGCCTGTAGGGACCAACTCGAACTTCTGGGCTGTGACAGATGGGGTTATCACGAGGGAGAGAGGTATTAAGCCTTGATATGTAGTGTGTAAAACTGTTTTAAGGTGTATTTTAGCTTCTCATAACAGAAGTTATTCCAAAGTCTTGTATTTTTTCTCTGTGCAGAAGTGCTGGGCCAGATGCAAGGTCTATGCCTGGACCCTTGCTGTGTTACCTCCTGCATCAGGCCTTAAATCAAAACCATGTGGGTCATGCCTGTCTATGCCCTGGAATAAAAACAGCCAGTGCTGCAGTATAATAGTCTTTGCTAATGTGATTTAAGTATTTGGGAAAGAAAAGCCAAGACCAGATGTGAGTGTTATTGTTGTAAGGCAGTCCCTTGCAAAGAGTAAAATGATTGACAGAAGGGTTAGGGCTGTAGCATCACAAGGAGAGACGGATAAGTCTGGGATTCTCATGCATGAGGAGAAGACTGAGAGATGGAATTGATTTTTATAAAGCTATGAAAAAGATAATTTATATGCATCCCATTATTAACCAAATCCTGAATTAATAGTATAATTTCTTTGGCTGTAAATCAGACATCTTCTGGTTTCATAACTATGCAGTGTGCAAAGTAAACTTCTGATGTGTGCTGCCACACAGGACACTGGAAACAGACAATATCAACATATTAAAAAAAAGAAATTAGAACCATGGATTGGAGGTCCATAAAAAATGCTGAAGGAATTAGGCAGGAGGATTCTACCGAAGACCCATATAGCTCTTGAAGAAAGAGAATTCTTGGCTAGCAAAAAACCAAACAAGGTTTTTTGTAGATGTAATATGTGGTGTTTGGTGAAACCAAAGGCTTAAAGATAGAGGTGAATTATTTTCTTCAGCAGAAATCAAAAGTTTTTTTCTTATATTTCGGGTAGGTTGTCCCACATTATGCACTGTAATACATCAGTCTGTAGGGAAGCATTTTCTTCTTTCTGTTGTCTGTAAATCAGCCATTTCAGCCTAGTGGAAGAGAAAGCTATAGTTCATTGCTTTTCTTAATTTTCTATTAAATAAGATTTCAACCAATGCTTGTAGTTAAATACAGTTATGCATTGTGTGGGGAGAGGTGGTAGAATTGTGCAATTTTATTCTTGGACTTAGTTTGCAACTACTTATGTTTAAAATAATCTCTAAAACCTCTGGGAAAATGTGGTTTTACAGCTTAATATGATTTTGTGATATTCAGCAATGGTTAATTTGGTGACCTCTGCTGTTCTCAGTTAGTACAATTTATTTTTTGACATTTTTGATGGGATGACCTGCTAGGTCTGACTAAAACTGGCAGAGTTGATCTTTTTGGTATCAAGTCACTTTATTTTAGGTTTGAGTTCTTTGTACTTTATTCTGAAGAGGTTTGTAATTATACTGTTTTTGATGAAAGAAAAGACTATTTGTTCCAATTTTTTTTTTTTCCTTTTGAGTAGTATGTGACGATCAGGTTTAAGAGCATGGAGTTTATTTCCCTGCAGGTAAAAGACATGACTCTGTCAATGCAGTTATGTTGAGCAGCCTTTTGGATCCATCTTTTTGCTTTGGAGAGTCATGCCTTTACTCTGTTCCCTGTGAGGTGGCTTAAGAGAAGACTTATAAACTAGTTTGTACAATTTATACATTCCACCAAGAACTTTTCTTTTAAGATTGTTACATTTTAGGGGTCAATAAACACTTTATTTGCTCTCCAAATACCAGCTTAAAACCAATGTGGTGAAGAAATAGCACCAGGACACCTTCAACTTTGTTTTTGAGTTGGTTCTTTCAGCACAAGTTATAAAACTGTGCACAGTCTTAATGAGACCCTAGATTGGCCAGTTTGATTCTGCTGTTTTCTACTTTTCTGCCTCCTTTTCTCCCCTGGAAGCAGGACAGGCCTTTCCACGCCAAGATGGGAGAGGAATAGGCAGGAAGCATATGCTCCTTCCTTCAGTGCCAAACATCATCTCTTTATCTTTTTCCCCATAAAATGGCAGACTATTCCATTTGTGGTAAGCAGATCCCAGGTGAAGAGTGAGCAAATTGAGCCTGTGCTGAGCTGCAGGACCTGGCAGTACAGGAGGGGATGAAGAAATGGGTCTCTGTCCCTGTGGTGCTTCACATTATCCTCCACAGTCAAATCCTTCTGCAGAGGTCACAGACCCCTTTGCAGCCATTGCCAGTAATAGCAAATTCTTCCAAGCAGGAGACTTGTGAAGAGAAGAAGAGCCCCACACCTATCTGTAGATAGCCAAATCATTTTGCACTTGCTGTTTTTGTGAGTATCAAAATAATTGGTGTTATCATGGGATATCATAATGTCTCATGATACTGGGAAGATTCCTGCAGTGTCACCCCTGTCACAGCCATTATCACTGAGGCAGTTTCCCAGCCAAACTTAGCTCATTTCTCAGGAGTCTGGGGGGAGGTGGGAAGCAGAGCTGGTGTTTGACAACCTGCACCTGGTATAACTTACACCTTATCACACGGCTGTACCAGTGTGGCAGGAAAAGCTGCAGTGACAGGAGCAGGCTGCCAGTGTTCAACAAGAGTGATTCAGGGAGAGAACTGGATGGTTAGCTGGAACTGAGATGTCTAAAGCTGTATTTTTATGGTATTTTATGTGACTGTGATGAAAGACCTTTGCAGTGGATCATCAGGGCTCAGGCAAGGTGCTACTAAGCAAGGTTGTACTCTATGTTGAAGAGATTTTTGAAAGTTAATGTTTGGAAGGGGGAAAATTGTAAGAATATATTTCCAAAAGTCCTGCTACTTTTTTGTTAGCTCTCTAAAACAACTTTTAGAAACTTGGAATAGCAGCCTATTTTTTTTTTTTTTTTTTTTTTACTTCCACCAAACTTCTGTGACAAGGCAAATGACCCTGCAGTCCTTTACTCTGGTTTTTTTCGTGCTCACTGATGGCCGGACTCTCTTATACTTACAAAGACTGATGTGGCTTGACATAATTTAGGGCTGCCTCAGTTATTAGCTTTCTAAACAAGTTAGCTTTGCTGTAACTTCAATGCCAGAACACATACACTGAAAATCCAGTGAAAGTCAGGCAAAGTCTTTCCAGGATTTTTATTTTTATCGCTACAGCCCTGCTCAACTAGGGAGCCTGGAGAACAACTAAAGAGTAGAAGGAAGAGTCCTGCCTGCCTTTCATGTGGAAAAAACCTGGCTTCTTCATCCTTTTCAAGGCAACAGAATGTCAAGTCAGGTTGTGTTGCCTAAGGCTGCTATGCAGTAAGGGGATTTAAATGTAACCTCTGCATACAGAAAAAGGAAGTCCCTTAATTCATTCAATATTTTATTAGAAATCTCTTAATGCTGGTCTTATTCCTAAAGGTAAACATCTCGGAGGTTTTTCAAAGCCTGTATTTCATTATTTAATAATCTGTTTTCACTGACACAATTCCCTAGCTCTGAGCCTGTAACCAAGTCCACGAGCTGGAAATATCAGCAGTCCAGGAACTGTTAAATAATTAAGCCATTGGTGCCTGTAAGTGTTAGGACTTGAATCACTCATATTTTATTTTCACAAACTGCTGGGAAAAAGGGTGTCATTGCAAAAAGAATACTTACTAGCTCTCTTTAAAGACAAGATGACTTTTTTCTGCAGTGCTATGGCTTAAAACTGTATCAATGTTTGTTTAGAAAGTAGGATTTGTAGGGTAGCATTTAATAGTGAGCCTGTACAGACCTGGTTCTTGGTTTTTCAGTTTGTATCTGCAGTTATCCTATCTTCTGGACTCACTGGAAATCCTTACCTCCATTCTGAGCTTTTTATAGGACTTGAATATGACCACTTTTTTTAAAGAATTCCTGGGAATAGCCATTGACTGGGAGATACTGTTTGGCTGCACTGTGTGCTTATGTGAACATGAGCACAGATTTGTGTTGTGTCCCATCTCTCAAAGCAGGGGAATGTCTCTGAGTAATTGAAGGCCAGAATGTCTCTGAGTAATTGAAGGCCAAATACTTGGGCTACTCCTTTTGGCATCTCAGGCTGAGATCCACTGAGGTGGATGTGGGCTCATTTTGAACACACAGGAGGTGACCCAGACTGCTCTGTAAGTTCAAGCAGATGGAGACAGGTCAGCTCACTGAGGGAGTTTCTTGTCCATGGATGACATACGTCATGATTTTTCTCCATTAGAGAAAATGGGATTGGTTTTATTGTAGTGCCATTTACTCTGGAGAAGGATAAAGTAGTACAATCATGGATATAGTGTAAGGGAAGAGGAGTTCAGAGGTAACAGTAGGCTTTTGAGAGCACTAGTAACATGCTTCCCCTAATTTAGTCCAGACAGAAAACATTTGAGTGCCATAGTTTGTTATGGCAGCAGATTACTTTCTTTTGGAGACAGTTTGAATCCAGTTGCTATGTGGAGTGAAATGGCTGGGTGGGGAAGGATGAGAAAAATGAGATTTTGATGGAATCTTGTAGGACATGAGAATATTTTCCTTGCTCTAAGTGGAATTCTGCAGTTAGCAGTGCAAAAGCCAATTTAGCACAAGGCAGGAAATACCTATAGACTGTCTTAAATATTGATGTTTCTATTGTGCTGTTGCACATGGTGTGATAGGACTTTGTTACTTTTCTGTGTCCATCATCAAACATACTTACTAAGCCAAGATGAGATCTCAAATAAGTGTCTAGAATTAATCTCTTTTTTGATTGCCTCTTTGTTTACTTTGGCTTTTTGAAATACCTTGTGACTCTTGTCCTCTCTAATGGGAAATCCGTCTGCATTCCCTTCAGAGTTTGTTTTGCTGTATTTACAAGTTTAGACAGTACTGACATAGTTACGAAGGAGTAACTCTGTTTTGGCAATGCTGGCAACTTTAGCAACTTGACATACACATAGAAAATTTAAGCATACAAACATCAAAAAAATTATTTTTTTTTTTAGTACTCATAAAGTATGAAATACTGGCAGCAAGCTGACATCTACAACCTCTGTTATACCCCTCTGTCTTCTGTATGTTCAGTGTAAAATAGTTGGTAATTCTGGCTACCAGTATGAAAATATTTTTCTGGTAACTTTGAGAAGAACCAATTGCCTCAATTACGTAATTACCAAAAACATGAAGCTTGTTTTTCAGGTAACCAAATATTTCAAAGTAACTTTGCTCCTGCTTAGGGTTGACTGGACTTATTTGCAGCCCCGATTTAAACATCATATTGGCACGTTGTGGTTAGACTCAAAAAAAAAAAAAAATGTGGAGATAGTCCATGATTCATGATATCCTGTGTACTAAGCAGGCTGTGGACTTTTCTGTAATTGAGTAATGGTGAACAGCAGACTTAAACACTTCTTTGGGGGGTTGTATGACTGCTGCAAGTCAATCAAAAAGAGTTTATGCAGACATTGCATTTCTTTATTAGCTCTAGTTTAATTACAGAGGACTTTTTTCCCAAGCAATTAGGGATTAATTGAAACTATGAGTACTGAAATGAAAGAATTACCTTCCATTGTGTTCTTTTGAGTCTTTTTTTAGAAACCAAGGCCCTACCTTACAGTTTATCAAAGTTTAGGACTATCTTTGCTAATAAAAATTAATCATTTATGCAAAATAATGTTTTCACCAAACACCCTCTTGTGTTTCTGCTTGTTTTCCAGCATGTGGTGTATCTTACCTGGTGGTTGTGCTTTACCCTTCCTGTGCAGGAAAGGGGAAAAGGGAAGCTTCTTAAAAAGTGGCTTAAATCTCACAAAATAATAAAGTGTCTTCTGATGTCACTTCATTCTGACCCAAGACAATTTTCCTCTAGTTCTCATGTTTCTCATAGATGATCTTGTTTTTATCTTTGCGACTAGGATTTGAGTAAATTGCTGTAATATTCTTTAATGTATCAAGTTCAGTGCCATTGCTCTTGTGAGCCACCATATTTGCTGAAGTGGCCAGGTGTTCCTTTTGGTGCTAAAACTGGCTGATCTGTGTTAATGAAATAATTCAATACTGTAGTAGCAATAGAAGATAACACCAACTGCAAGACCTAGTGAGTTAATTTCTGTTTCTGAGGGATCTAATTTTTTAATAGGTGTGTACATGTGTGGTATTTACCTCAAACCAGGGGGATTCTGGCTCTAATACGAAGTTATGTTGTATTACATCAGGATTCTAGGTTTTTTTTCTTCTGTAAAGTCTGATGCAATAACAGTATATTTTTTAAGTTCTTTGGATGGCTTCTCTGAACTTACAGTCAATATTTTAAAATACCAGCTAGACAAAGGACAGGATGGATGCTTTTGACATTGTGATTTCATTTGAGACTGATACAGCAACATTTTGGTCTTTGAATGACACAAATATTTTTTATTTTTTTTAAGTAGTTGCCAAAGAGTTGCATCCCCAGACACCTCACAAAAATATCCAGTTCCTTATATTCCCTATGTTATAACCACAGCAGATCACTTATTTTAAAGCTTTTATCCTTTTTTTTTTTAGCAGAGCAGAAACATTAGTGTGAAGAATGAAACATTCCTTAAAAGAGTAATGACATAATAATTCAAGCTAATCAACCTCAGATCACCTCAGATTTGCAAGAAGGAAAGCACACCTTCAGTTGGCACAGAGCTGCTAAAATGAGGTAGCTTGTCAGATTTTCTGCAATGTCCTTGTTAACTCAGAGATAAATATGACTCAACTTCCATCCCTTTTTGTCTTCACTTTGGGGATGAAAGAACAGCAACATAAGAGGCTTATGAGAGTTTTTATTCAGTAGGTAAATTCAGTATTATCTGGGGAATTTATGTCCATGAGGAACAGAAAGGCAAAAAGTAGCTTATCTTGAATGAATATTCTTTCAATGAACACTTGGGTAAGTAGGAATGATTTAGTGCAAATTATTCTTTAGAATCAAGATGTCCCTTTGGAATTAGCAGGCAATTAAGCGTCAAATTTTGAGGCAGAAGTTGAACCAAGATGCTAATGGACTTTGTTTTCTGTTGCAACAACTCATTTCCTTTTTAAAAATGTGGCTTATTAAGCTGTTTCAGATATCACAAAAGGGCCTGGGTAGATCACTTAAGGTGCCTGCCCTTATCTTGATAACTTTGGTATTGTTGGCTTGCTGTAAACCACCAAAAGCTGTTGTGCATCTGCCCACAAAATTAATCTTAACACCACACTGCAGCTTACTTTATGGGCCTCTCCAAACAAAAATAAGTTTAAAGAATCCATCAGTTCTAGCTAAATTTTAGTGTCTCCTTAAAGAAATGGGAGTGAAAGTACAGCTTTTTAATACCTGTTGAATTCACACCTTATTGGAATTCATTACTTAGGTCTTTGTTTTAAAACCATTGATTAATAAATTGGTTGTTTTATAATTAGTTAATTTTTAATTTAAATATGTAGTTATTTGATGTAGCTAATCTATCATAGTTATAATTTATTTTACACATGTCAAGTAATTTCCAATTAATATTAAATATTCTGTATTCATATATAAATGATTTAGTTCCTTGTCATTAAATTTCAAGATATTAAAAATTTCCAACAACAGCTGTTTATTTTCGGTACTCTACACTTTATTGGTAACACATCTGGCATTTTTCTTCAATAACAATTTTTTATACCACTTGGGAAATTTTATTGTTTATGCATAACAGAGTTTTTCTTCTGTACAGGTTGTAAACACTTTCTCTACAACAGCTTGTGTTTTAACTCTTGCTTCCATATTACCTCTCCTCTGAAACCTAAGTGATGGTGCAGTGACCAAGCTCAGTAAAGTTTTACCCCAGTAACAACTTGCTCAGAATAAATACATCTTGGGAAAGGACATTTAAAAATTGCTGGTCTCCCAAAGCTTTTGCTTTTACATCTTTTTTTTAAGGAGCAGAGTTCATTTTAAACTTACTAGTTCAATGGCAGATCATTGGAAGATGATTCAGATTAAATTGCCTTTTACAGTAACATCTTCATGGATAATGTGTCCTTTTTCTGGTTTTATACTCTGAGTGACCAGATTTTATTTTAAGGTTTCATGGAGTCATAGAATGAATTCCAGGATTATTTTCTACATCTTGAGTTTTCTTGCATCTTGACCAGGTCAAGAGTTTCTGGTTGTTAAAGCCCTTATTTGATTATTCTTTATTGTCCAGAATAACCAGTAAATGGCTGGAACACATTTAAATGCATAGTGTTTGAAAATGAGAGGGAAATAAAGTAAAATATAACAATAATAATTGTAAAGAAAGGGAGATGACAAAAAAAGAGAATAAAACTGCAGAAAAACAAGTGATGCACAATACACTTGCTTACCACACACTGACCAATGCTCAGCCCTTCCCTGAGCAGCAATCAGCACCTTCCCAGTTTATGTACTGGGAATGATGCTCTGTGGTGTGGACTACCCCTTGGGCCAGTTTGGGTCAGCTGTCCTGGCCATGCTCCCTCCCAGCTTCCCTACCTCTTGTGCTTCCTCACTGAGAGATCACAAAAAAGACTCATCTTAGGGTGGTAAGCACTGCTTAGCAACAACCAAAACATCACTGTGTTATCAACAATCTTCTCATGCTAAATCTAAACCACAGCACTGTAGCAGCTACTAAGAAAAAAAAATTAACCCAGCTGTAACCAGGAGGAAAGGAAATAAATGGAAAATATAAGCAGGAAAAGGTGTATCTCAAAGTGAGTACATTGTCCTAAACTGAGTGCAAGTATATTTTGAACTTTATCCTCTGCAGTGTTTGGAGCTGGTCCGAATTAGGTCTAAGCAATCTAATAGGATTATTGTGCTAGAAATGTGGCATTGGAGTTTTTTTTAAATTAGGCATTTTAGCTCTGATATCCTATATCAGGACAAATAGAAATCCTGTCTGCCTCTCTATGGCACATATACTTCTGTTCAGTTGACAGATTTGTGTACTCTGGAAAAGAAACCAAATTATAAATGACAGCCCACAGAATTCCCCTTTGCATTAGTTTGAATGAATTGAGTTGGTTAGAGAACTAAATTTACTTACAGCTTTTTGGTTGAAAATTATTGGTTTTGCCAGATCCTCGACTTCCTTTGTCTCAGGCAAGGGGTTTTTGTAAATCCACCTAACTTTAAGGAGTGTTTAAAGAGTTCTTCAGTTCCTAGAGGGTCTGTTGCTGGAGAAGTTCAATGAAAGACCTAACAGGAATGCAAATTACTTCCATTATACAATTTTAATAAATGTGATTCAAAGACAACTGTTCCTGCAGCTTGTCCAACAGAAAAAAAAAAAGCCAAGCCAGTTGCTGAACAACAATGCCAGTAGATGGGATGACTTCTAATTTGTTTTGGAGAGGAAGCTATAAATATATGACCTAAAGGACAAAAAACAAAACATAACACAACTTTGGGCAATGTAATGGGAGTGGGGAGGAATACCATTAGTAGTATGGACTATATGCTGAGCAAGAAACTCCCAAGTGTTAGTAATGGGAAAATAAAACTCTAATTGTTCAAAACCAACCTAGAAATGTACACAGGAAGGATGCAGCAACTCTTCCAAGAGGAAAGGGACAGTTCTAAATGCTCATCCAGAGAAAATTCAGAAGTATTTTATTTCACAAACAGCCCTGGTATGAGCATGGTCACTTCACTACTAGAGCAACTGGTTCTGTTCTTGCCTACAGAAGGCTTAATAAGTTTTTGCTTTCACATGCTTGAAGAGCATCTTCAGTTTGAGACCTGTTAACTTATCAGGGTGATTTACGTAGCCTGCTGTCTTTCCTGTCTTTCTTCTGTTCTCTCTTCTGCTTTTATAATGTAATTGCCCTTGCTTTCCTTCTTACAAGGTATTTCTTATCCTATAAGTCCATGTGAAGTTGTTCCTAATGTTCTCTTCACTGCCTTTTTTCTGCCATAGGAGAAATCCTGTGTCTGTGATATGAAACTTACTTTCATCAAGTTCAAATCTTGGATCACCCATCAATTGCTACATATCCATTCACTGGGCCATTCTTTCTTCAGTGCTACAGTGTATTTTCTCTTTTCCTCTCCCTGTTCAGACCATGCCACTTTCCTTGGGATTAAGAATGGTTTTGGCTCCCTCTTTTAGGGCCTCAGTATACAGCTGCAGTGCCATGCAAGGAAGTATAGGGTGCTTGTCATTACTCTGCTAGCTTCAGATCCCAGAATAAAAATACTATTCCAAGATGGATTCCTGAATGTTGAGAGGTAAAAATGCTTTAAAAGTTAATTTTGTGATTCACCATTTCTCTATTCTTAACCTCATATGGGGTTTGTTTGTTTTAATTATGGAAGATAAGTCATGCTATCACTGGATTCTAGTAAGATTACTGCTATCTGGTGGATTCAAACCAGTCTTAACTGTACACTATCAGTGAAACCTTCCTGTGTGGATTTGTACTCTTTAAACCACTAACAGGCTGTAGAACTGAAGGATGTGCTGTGTCATTATTTTAGGTGTACAAAGATTAAAATTTGAAGTGGTTGTGTAAGGTTTGATTGACATTCAGAGGGGATATGCAGCAACAAAGAGACTGTGTAGTATATATTATTCCAGGGTCATGGTTTCGTCTTTAACCAGTGGCTGAGGTGAAATGTGCAGAGGCTGGAGTTGCAGGATTACTGTCCATGTGTGGGAGCAGGCTGTGCTGCCATGCCCAGATACACAGCAACAAACAGCACACAAAATATTGGAGCCAAGTGAAAGCAGAGGGGTGACCTTTGCTCTGCTGCCTGCCAAGCCCAAGCTCTGGGGGACTGATGATAGGAATGTTCTCTGGAGATGAGGCCATGCTGAGTGAGAGAGCTGCTCCATGGTGCCTGGGGAGAGACAGGGAGCACATACAGTCTCCATTGGATGTTTTTTCCTGGAACTGTGAAATGGAAGCATATGCCTAGGAACTGAGATGGTGTTGATGGGTTTTTGTGATCCTTCTTAATACCAGTGTACTCCTGCAGTCATTTTCATCACTTACCAATTTTATCTTAATATAAAAGGCCTTTTGAGGTGCAATTGAAGTGTGGAGGAGCAATACAAGTGAGCACATGCAGAAGTGAGTATAGTATCTATGGGGAATTCAGCTCTGTGTCAGGCAGACCCAAAGGATTCTTTATGGGCAGTCCATGAGTGGCTTCTGGTGTATCCCTTAACTGTTGTCAGTCTCCTGCCGGTCTTGTTCCTTCCTTAGCCAGTGCTATCCTGGTGTATGTGGAGCACTGCACTGGACAGCTGTATCCCTGCTTTTGTGAGGGTGGCAGGGGGATTGCACTGCCTGCTCTGCCATCTCCAGTGTCTAGTCCAGGAACCCAGTTGGAGGTCATTACTGATATCTATGGAGTCTGATAGTCAGATTAGCAAGTAATGAAAAGGTGTCACCTGAGTGATATCTGACCTTCCAACTACATGACTCTAGAACCAAAACCTCTCGCTCTGAGCCAGTCAGATGAAGGGGCTTTGTATTTAAATATTGAATGCTAAATATTAAGGGCCTGATTCTTCTTTGCATTGCAGAATTCATTCCGGAATCAGTGTTCAGGCTGCATGTTTAAATATTAAATTTCTCCTGACAGGATTGAAGGTGATAGGCAACCTCTGACACTGGGCTCCCATGCTGTTTGTTGTGTCAGAGGTGATGACAATTGCCAGAAACAGTGACTAGCAGCAGGAGACTGCAATATCCACCTTAATTGCATTCTATATATTCAGACATAGCTTACAGTTTTCAAGTGTTGAAAAATGAGTGTCCTGACATGAGTGCTCAGTATCCTGTAGCAAGCCACTGGGAACAGCAAAGTTTTCCTTTCAAGATTCAACAAAAACAGTCCCTTACTGTGTGACAGAAACAAGCTGCACCAAGCCTGCCAGTGATTCAGCATGTTTTTCTAGATTCAAACTGGGCTGCAGTCTAAAGTTTTTAGTAGATATTCAAACCCTGCAGGGAAGCACCAGAGGCTCAGGCCTTTCTCCCAGCATCCGTCATGGTGCCAGGTAGGGAACCAAATGAGTAGCAAAACATTCTCTGTACTAAAACAGCACAACAAATGGCTCCAGGGCACACAGAGAGGGGCCAATACACAGCATTAATTAGCTTAAAACTAATTAGCAAAGTATTGCTAAAAAGTCTTAAGTGGCAGAATTGAGAGCTGGATGAGGGTTTGAACTCAGGAATATTAAAGCTCCTGTGCTGTAGTTGTGAATTTAATGCACTTAGGGAGGTTTCAGTGACAAGCAGACCAGTTTTGACTGAAAGAGAGGAATACAGTATAAAATAGAGCTTGCTGTGGAATTAAGTTTTCAACAAAATGTAAGTTTTTCCAGTAAATTCTGACCTAGGCAAGACATGGAGGAAGCAGACATTACCCTTTACTAGAATTAATCCCATGAATTGCAATGAACTTTTTTTCTGAATGTAGCTGTGTTTTTTAGATGGAAACTGTCTTGAAGTGAATAATTCATTTTTTAAAATGTTTTCATTATTCAAAATTTTGGACAAATATTTATTAGATTAGGTTTCAGCATATGGATCATGCATGAATTATTCTTAGGTTTACTTACTGCATTCAATATTTAGTATGATATCTTTGACCTATGTGATGCCTCCCATAAGACTTAAGTTTTAAAATATTTTCTCATTTTTCACTGTACTTCTCCTCTTGACCATTTGGAAATGAAGAATATGTTTATCACACTTGGCTAAACACAGGAGTCTGTTTGGTCTTCTCTGTTTAGTCTGAGCACTAAATAGAAATTGCATGCGCCAGAAATGAAACCAGGTGGAAAATCACAGAACAACCTGGGGAGGGATATGTTTGTATGCCTTAAAATCGCCTAGGCAGCATGTGGAAGAATTTATTACCAATGTAAGTTATGTAAATGGAAATTCAATTAGAGTGATTGGGTAGACATAACTAGTTAGCTTGTCCCCGTCAATCATTGCGAAAGGCCTTTAAGAAGGACATAAGTTTCAACATGGACACAAACAGTATCCAGTGGAGATGCCTAATCTAGGTCCTGGAAGGGGAAGTAGAGGGTGAACAGAGCCTTCTGTTTGGCCAACCCTGCCCACAGCCTCTGGAACCAGACAGTGGGTTGGGAATGTGTGGTTCAGGGGAGTGTTTGTTTGTTCCATGGGCTGGCTGTCTTGGAGTCTGCTATGTCAGGTAGCTCAGGCACTTCTGGAACCATGTTGTCAATTAAGTTATTAATGTATGTTTTAACATAAAATAAAGCGTATATGTAAAAATTAATGAAACTATTTTCTGGGCCCCCCACTAGCAGCCACTTTTCTCAAATGTTCTTATTGCCAGAAGAGTGGTTGTAAACCTTCAACCAAGCAATAGAAGTGGTAGTTGCTGTCTAATGTTGATGGGTCTTCCTGAAAGCCCTTTAACTTACAGATTTTTGTTTTTCTGGGAAATAGTGGAATTATTCATGGAGCAACTGTTTCATTTCTATGCAAAATCTGGAAAGCTATGAGCTACTCAAGTGCTTAGATTTTGTTACTTGTTATAAATGCCCAACCAATGAGATCTGAAACTGTATTTACAGTGGAATATACCGAGAGCCAGGATATTTAGATTCAAGACCTTCATTTTATTTCTGTTGAAACGTAGAGAGCAACAGCTATTTATACAGTTTATATGTAGGGTAACACTTGGATTTAAAATATTTTCATTATTTGTACATTGAGTTTTCAGTTTACACTTAATCCTAAAAATTCTAAATAAATATTTTTCTGTACAAGTGTTATTTATTTACACATGAGATTTATCAAGTCTTCTGTGATGACAGAATTTTTTTGCATTTTGTAATTCTTAAGTAACATGATTTCAAATGTATAAATTAGTAATTGTATGCAGTTTTTTAACCCTTAGGCAACATTTTGGATAAATGAAATCCCCCAATGTGTTCTTCATCAGAAGAGGCAAAGCATCTATCTAGTTCTACCACTGCCTGTCCCCTGTGACCTAAAACATTTTCTGAAAAAGATACAGTGGAAAAAAATGCAAAAATAAACAAAATAGTTGGCATTGAAAAAAGGCTGGGGTTTGCTTTTCTCCAAAGACTGCAAAGCTCTTTACAAATAATGCTGAAAATCTTGACCTCAAAGCATCTCTCCTTCAGAAGCTAAGCAGAGGTGTTTTTCCATTTGGAAAACATTGGATGTATCTGTCAATTTACTGGAAAAAAATGAACAGATTGTGTTAATTGATGTTGATTCATGTTGGTCTCCAGAAGTCTTCCAGATCACTAGGACAAAAGTTACTGGGTAAATCTGAAATCTCTTCCTTTTGGAAGAACTTCAGTGGTCTGATCCCTCTTGTATTCAAGACCTGAGATCAAGACAGGAGCTGGTGATTCTGCTCCTTCTGTAGAATTGTCTTCTAATTTTTGTAATAAGGTTCCTTCTGCTCACTCCAGACACGTAAATTGTTAGAAAAGTGACCATCTTCGTTGAGGAAAAATGTCTCTGGCACTATTGAAGCAAAATCTGGTGTTTAAGGGACTAGTAAGAGTATAGTGACCTCCTTGGAACTTTATTAATCCCCTGTACAAATGTGGGATTAATACCCTGCTAAATTATAAATTGCAAAATGGGATTGGTAGCACTTTCTTAAAATATCCTGTCAAGTTAATTTCAAACAGTGATTGAAGTAAATTTGAAAAGTGTGTATATGGTCCTGCTTCATCTAATAAGGGACTGACAAAGGAAGGGGATGCTGCCAAAATCATCTCATGAGAACATCTTCATGTGGGACTCAGCAGGAGGTGGGCGTCTTGGGCTAAAATTAAGCCAATTCCAAAGGTTGGGTTTAGGATTAAGGATGGCAGAGAAACAAAGCCTAGCATTCCAGATGGGGTGGGACTGCAATAAATCTGCCAAAGGAAAGAACAGTCTGCAGCAAGACTTCTCCCTGCAGAATTCCATCATGTGAGGCAGAGATGGGGAATTTAGGCTGAGACCCAGCCTGTACTTGACTCTAGAATCAGGGATTATGTTCAGGATTTGGGGATGGCAGAGAGACTGAGCTCTGGGATCATTTGGAGTGGGGATGCTGAAAACATTGCTGAAGACTTGTGGAACTAGACCTAACTTCATGTGTCTTGACCTAAGGTGCAGTCTGTGCTAATGCCTAGGATTAGGGTGGTGAACTGAGGAGAGGGAAGGCATAGGGCTGCACATAGACTCAGTCTGGCTATAAATGAGTTAAATAGAGGGGAAAAGCTGCCAAAAAGCTATCCTCTGGGAGCTTCATCATGCAGGACCATGTTGTAGAACTTGGGCTAAGGCTCTAGCACCTGCACAGGCCGAAGGCTGGGGTTGGTTGAGAGAGCAAGTATAGAGCTGTAGGTGAAGTGGGGATGGAAAGGTGCTGCTGAAGAAATGGGTAGTCTACAAGCAGACTTTTCACTTTGGAATTTTTCCTTATGGAGGAGGACTGTGGCTCAGTCAATGCCTAGGGTTGCAGTTGGGGTTGGTAGAGAGGCACAGCCTAGAGCTGCAGTGGGTTGGGGCTGCAAAGGGGCTGTCAAAGGAAGGAGTGTTCTGGAGAAGGATTATTCCTGCAAGAACTTCATATGGGATTTGGTGTGGGTTTAACATCTAGAGTTCTGTTCCAAACTATATTATTCTGCGATTATGTATTGACTCTGGGAAACAATGCAAAATGAAAACCAAAAAATCTCTGTGGCTTCAAGTTTCAACACCAGAAAATTCAGGATTATTCTCCCATGGTCTTCTCAACATGAAAGAGTCAGATGCAGCACTGTATTGGCTACTTTCCAGTCTAGTTGGGAGGTAAATTGTAATCCTCCTCCTGGAATCCAGCCTTCACCGCCAATGCCCCTGGCCCCTCTTCTCCTGAGAGCTGAAGTCAGCCAAAAGGAACCACAAACCCTGCAAGAGACTGACATTCACAAACCAGCTCTCCCACTTCTCTCTACCTCAACATTTCTCTCGTTTGCTGAATTTCCTTCTCATCCCAGACAACTCCAGGCTAGACAAGTCTTTGCTGTGGCCAACCCTTGAACCCCTTTGGGTGGAGAGAAGACAAAGAGTATTTCCTGGCTCCAGCTTGAAAACAGCTGAGACTTCATCTCACCAAAAATTCAGCTGTTGATGCTGAACATGTGATGTTTCCAGCACATGTGGAGAGACTGCCTGGCAACTGTGAATGCCATGTTTTGAATGGCTAAGCCACCCCTCTTTGGGAAGGCCCTTTGGGAGTCAGCTGACAGGTACTTTTGTGGGGCTGTTCAAGAAGTCAGTCTGGCGTGTCAGGCCTGTAAAACATTGATTTGTTGGCCAAATTTACTGCTCTCTTTCTGTAAGAATGCTATGTTAGCCCTTAGAAAACATCTTCTCTCATCAGTTTGCAGCTCTCTGTATAAATCAAGGAGCTTGTAGAGATAAGGTCCAGACCACAGAATAAAATACTGCATTAACTACTAAAATATTGCATTAAGTACTAAGTGCTAAATTTTTAAGCATTGAGCATTTCAAGGGCCAATTTAAACAAGACAGGATTAAGCTGAGCTGTTTACCTTCCTAACACTGCTCAGTATAGCATAATAAATGATGGGGCTGTAAGCCAAGGAAGGCGACTACAAGAATGTTTTGTTTAGACTACTACAATAGCCAATTCAACATCGTGAGAGGAATGCAGGATATTAGGAGTGATCTAAACTAGCAGTGCTACCATAAAAGTGATGAGTTACTGAAATGTCTGAAGCCATGGAAGTTATGCTTCAGAATTGCCCAGAGTCTCTATATTATCTAAAAGTTTTAGAACTGGAGAAGAGATTGCCTTTGTCTCCATTTCTCTAGGTTTTACAACATTTATTTTACATGGGTTTTTACTTCACTGTTTCCAGTTTTACCAGTGGGTAAGTGATTTTTGGGAAGCTTCATTTTCCATACCACTTTCTTTCTGTAAAACAGCAACAGAGCTTCCTTCTTTGTTCCTGGAGCTTCCAGCTCTCTAATATCTCTAGAGAGCTTTCATTTTATTCTTGTTTTATTGGCAGCAGGACCAGCAACTTCAGAAGCACAGAGAACAAAGCAAATTTAGCTTATGAAAGCACTTGTGTCCAATACAGTGAGAAAGATTCTCCAAGACTTATTTTGCTGCAGGCCTAAGCAGGCTTGTGACTGGGGAGGTGGGATGAGAAAAGAAGCAGCACCCTTTTGCTGCACAAAGAAGTGCACCCTTCTACCAGAACCTGCCTACCTCCTTTGTCATGTCAGAAGATCACTTTCATACTGTGTTCAAGATCTTTCTTACTCTTTAAAATGATTAATAACAATTGACAAAACAGAATTTTCTTCCTATTTCTGATTTATTTTCCTACTTTCAACTCCAACTCTAAAGCAGGAATGTGGGAGAGGGGATGAGGGGAAATTAGAACTATACAAGTTAAATGAGGTTTGATAGAACTCAGTGTATTGAAAATTGAGAATATTTGGTCATAACCTGTAAAAAATCAATCCTAGTTCAAATGATCTGTAAATAAAAGAAGAAATTTGAAATACTGAGGCAATTTGTAGATGAGGATTTACCAAGACCAAGTATTAGGGGAGACCTTGTTGTAATTACTATTAAGTATAAACTTCTCCCAGGTTATGTCTTTATAGTGTATGCATTCATCACTAGTTCTGGCTAATAACTGGTGATGGTAGGTTTGCCTAAAGTGAGTATTAAAAGATTGCTTTTTTACACAGGACACTTTTAAAGACTGAAGTAGTTTAGGTGTAATTCTTAAAAATCGCTTCTTTTTTTAGAATATCAATGAGCATGTTAGTGAAATATACTGAATTTGGTTTGGGGGTTTTTTTGGTGGTTTTGTTTTGCGGGGGGTGGAATACCAGACATGCTGAAGACTTTCATTGCAAGTGGGATTTTGAAGAAAATCAAGGCCAGCTCTTTAAAAATATTTGGTACTTTCCATTAGTTTCTCTGAGAATGTGGGCTAGAAGAATTTTTGAAATTGAGACAAAGATAATCAAAAGTTTTATTCCTTATGTCAAAATTTTCCTTTGAACTTTTTTTTTTGGGTGGGGTTCTGGTCACAGCAGTCATAGAAGAGAAAACCAGTGAATTTACAAATCTCTGGTGAAAAATCCACTCATGGCATATTTTTATTGGTGATACTGCAGAAGAAACCTGGCCAGTGGTAATTTTACTCTTTGTCTCATTTAGGATTTCTTGTAAAGCTTGTTTTCAATCACGACTACACATGGAAAATAAAATAGTTTTTGTGGTTAAAGATTTTCTTAGAAGTTAAAAAGTTGGTTTAATAGTATTTTAGGATTTTGGTAACATTTTCTCATGTTCACTTTTTCACCACAGATGTAAGCAATTTATTCCTTTTCTGTTTCTCAGACTAAATCCTGACCAACCAACAACAAAAAAAATCATATTTATTGTGCTGAGCAGCACCTTTAAGCAGTGTCACTGATTACTTAGCACTTGTTAAGTGAATTAAAACTTTTCTTATAGTAAGCTTGTTTTTTATGTCCGTGGAGACTATGGTACCCTGAGGAGTTTCACTATTGGCTGAAAGCTTGATCATTACAAAGAGCTATTTTCTGCTTTTCTGAGAATGTGTGTGTTGATAGATCTCTGAGAAGGTCATACAAGCAACATATTGGATATGCATTTTTATGGTGCCTCAAATGTTTAAATATGAGACTAATTTGCATAGTGTTTGGAAATACTGCTTTTAAGTCTGATGTGAACTCTTTATTGTGGCTAAATTCTAAGTGTTCTGTTTGGGTTTTTGAAGACTTTCTATATGGCATTAATTATCATTCAACTTCCTAAAATGTTCCAATGTTTATCTTCTGTACTCATGACAGAAATCTGACATTTCATACGAAGCTGGGCTAATATGCATCTTTAGAAATTATTAGACAAAGCAGTACCACTGCAAGTACTGGACAATTGGAAATGGTGGCTCAAATCAGCTTGCCTTGAGCCCTTTGAAATGAAGAAGTGCAGTGTTTCATCAGCTCTTCTAAGGAGTTCTCTGTCCTTATCATAAATATTCATCTGTTCTAAGAGGCATTGTTTGAAGTGCTTTTAAGCCATGTTTAGTATTCTGATAAAGGATACTCAGATTAGGTTCACAGTGTGTTGTGCTGCTCTTCTATGAACCCATTGGAAGAGTGGGAGTCATTGCAAAGAAGAGTTCACAGTTTAAATAGGCAAGAATAAAATAAGATTAAAAGAATTGGTTACAATAATTTCGTTGATCTCCATCAGACATAGCTGGGAATACAATTCAGGCCAGGACTTGCTCTGATACAAGACCATGTGTTTCTGAGGAATAAGACTCTGAAATTAAGAAGGAACAAAGTTCTGTGAGACATATCGTGACTTTAGTTTGAGTGTATATAAATGGTTACTTATATTTAGGCTATTCCTCTTTTATTAAAGACTTAGTAGCATTACCATAGGCTTTTTTTTTTTTTTTTTCCCCTGCAACAGTGTAATGGCATAACACTGTGTGCAAAGCAGTTCTTTTACTCCTTTAGTGTTTCAAAGGCAAAAGGTTTACTGTATGGTGAAGGTTAGTGCTTTCTCAAAACCTGAAATCCCAGTATTCTTTTCTGTCCTAAAATTATTGTCCTAGTCTTAATCTTTTTGGGATCCGTTAAGAATACTTGGCTAGTGTTGTTTATTTGTGGAAATAGTGAGGAGACTGCCCCCATAGACTGGATTAATGTCCTTGCTACTTTGAGGGTCCTTCAAGAAATTTAAATTTGGTTACATGTGTAGTACTTGTATATAGTGCAAAGAAAATATTATAGTCCTATTTTCTCAGCCTGGTGGATTAATTTAACTTAGAAGTACTTAATCTTACAATAGCCTTCTCTCTTTGGACTGCAGCTGAGGTGAAATTGCTGGGACTGCTTCAGCCTGGAATGGTAACTTGCCCACTGAAGAACTTAAAACACAGGAGACTAGAACACACCAGAAGAGCTGCACCATTTAACTGAGCAGGAGTCCAGCCCAGAGTGTGCAGGAAATTTTGATACCATTGAAGGTTTTTAAATTTGTACATGTCCATAGGTAATATTGATTCCTTGTCTTGTAAGCTGGCATACTGGTGTGGACTCATAGGAGATCAGGCACAAAGCAATTTCAATCTTTCTTGGCAAGAGTGGAAGTATTTTAAATCCAAAAGAAAGTTCAAGTCTTCTGCAGGATCTTACATAACTTACATAATATTGGTGATTCCAAGTTTGCAACCTGAGGTAGAAACCCAGTGCAAATAATGTATCACAATCTGATCTTGCTTTTGATTCATACACTGTTACAAGTCAGACACAAATATGGGTTTTATTTCAGAGTCAAGAAAATGAAACAGGGAAGGCATTGTTCAGAAACTAATCACAAACAAAAGGAGGCCTGGCTTATGCAGAAGAAAAACACATTTGTGTTTGAATTAATGATTTCTTGATTTGAGTGTGTTTCTTATGGCCAAGATATAGAAGATCTGGAAGTTTTTGGTATTTAAGTGCCAATTTCTGAGGATGGCTGTAAGCTGCTGTAACTTGCACAGCTAACTTTTAGTAAATGATGTCTTTGTTCTCATAAGTCAATGCAGGTTTTTATCTCTTGTACATCTTAGTTTCTCTCTTTTCCTTATCTTGTGGTTTTCTCATTTACCACCCATGACTTTTGGAATTCATCAGTTTTTAGTGTGTCACATTAATATAAATATGCAGAGGTTTTAGTGGAGTCCTAATTCTACTGCAGCTCTGTCTGGTTTTATGCTGTGCATTTACATACTTTGTTATCTGAGTACTAGTGCATGTCTGTCCCAATCAATGGTCTTGCAGGATTATTAAGACCTTTACCTCTCCTCATTAAGGTCTGCAGTTTGTCTTTTTTTTTGTCTTCTGCCTTCAAACTTCAGTTTGCTGAAGAGTACTTTCGTTTTAAATGAAAGGGGATGCTCCTTGGTATGCATTTGACTGCAAGTGCTGTGGTGTTTGTGGGAGGAATTTTATAAATCTAAATCTGGATGGAAACATGAGATTTGGCAGCTCTGATCACAGGCAGAAAGGATCCCTAAAGTAAAGAAACAAATTCAGGTTAGCTGTGTCTCCACTCCCTCTACTTTTTCTGTTGCTTTTTTGTAACTGCCTAGACACTTAGTGGGAAAAACTCTCATGGGGCAAATAAAACTGTAAGTTCAGTGAACTAGGGTGGGAAATTAATTTGGAATTCATCAGTAATGCTGGTGTATTTCCATGAGAAACCTGGCTGTGAGAGTTAGTAATTTAATAAGTAAATCATCACATTACCGTGTGGTTTGCATCAATCTAACCAATGTAGTACAAACTTGAAAGCCTCTAGTTTAGTTGTTGATAAATTATAAATCAATTGTTGGTAGACATCATTGTGAAAGTAATTGCTACAGAATTAAGAAAATCAATAATGGTTTATGCTACTCACAGGATAAAAGGCTGCATTTGCTGAATCAATTACTGAATGGCATTTGCTATTCTCATGTATGGAAGTATTTTAAAATACAAATGCTTAATACAACAAAAACCTCTATGTCCAATTGCCATATTTACTTCATGAAAGAGAAGAGAGCTGGAAAATTGCATAAGCCAGAGCTGGTTTCTGTATTCATGGGGATACTTTCACTGATGCCAAATATTGATTGGATAATAGAAAGCAGAATTCTTCCTGCAGCCCTAAGGGATTCCTTGGACTTGTCTTTGTTTTGTTTTAGGCTTGTTTCCTTTCACATCAGCCATGAACATGGACATTGAACCTTTTATTGCCTTCTCTTCCTTGCATGATACCTGATGGTCCAGAACTGGTTGGCTGCTTTTCTACCATCCACTCACACTGTTCTTGCCTGTAGTGGCTGTTTGGTTTTATGCTTTTAGATATTGACTAGAAATTGATCCACTATTGATTTCT
>WEIU01001439.1:104871-127757 GCA_013389925.1 Aegithalos caudatus
TCTCCCCAAGAGGCAGCCAACAGCTGAACACTCGGGAATCAGGCCTGTCTATCAGAAAAATTTTCTGCCATCCACCACTGTATACCTTTTTATATATCCATTTTCACTAACAAATCTGAGACTCTTAGCAGCATTTAGATACTTATAAAAAAAGTATGGAGTTTGATAATACTAATTTTCCTCTTCTCTAAGGAGAATGGAGGCACTATAATATTTGGAATCCCTCGAGTCCATGGTTTGACAATGCTTGACATTTTAAATATGAAGCCAAGACCAGTATACCTCTCCAGACCTCTTTTAAAATCAACTGTATTTGGGATTATTTTTCTGTCATAAAAATGTTTTACAATAATTTTGCTTTCCTGTCTTCTGTGGCCCTCTGTATGCATGCCCATGATACATGTCAGTATTCTGCTGTGGAAAAAATTAAAATCTAAGATCAGATGGTGTATAAGAAGGCTTTTTTTTTTCTTTTATGTTTATCACTACCACTAGTGGAGACATTATGGAGACAGCTGCAGGGAAAGCTGACAACAGGATAGCACTGATCACTCTCTTAGGTTTGGGAATACTGTGGGTAAGAATATATCCTTACCATCAGCCAGCCTTGATTCAAAGCATTCTAGTTAAATATCGATGGTTTGTCTGTCCTTGTTAGGACATTGTAACAGCCTCACCCATGGTGTTTATTCCTCCTTTGGTAGTTCCATTTAGGATCATGGTGCATTTATGCTACATGTGTTTCATGTACACATGAGAGCTGAACTAAGCAGTGCTAGTAGCCCACCCTTCACTGGTGCAACAGAGCCTGAAGAAGGTTGATCCTTTATCCAAGTCTGTTGTACTCCTGCTTAGAATTTCCTGGAAAAGTTGGATGCAAAATTCACTAGTTTAAGGAGAAAAAACCAGGGTGTGTAAAATAAGTCCAGTTCAAAACAGGGCTGCTGCTGAACAGTAGCATTAAAGTGCAGTGTTTGCTTCATTTTACATTGCTAATTTTATTTGAAATGTTTTTGTCAATTTTATTCTTTTTATCGTATCAGAGGGATAATTTATCGGTCTCCAAAATTTTCAATATGTTGTGTTACCACCAATTGTTTCTTTACTTTTAAGGGGTTTCACTCAGTATCTGTATTGATGGAAACATCCTAATCACTTCTGGCCCTCACTGAAAGAAAATGCAAATAGCACATGCTCATACCTCCCTGACACCTATGTGTTTGAACAAGGAAGAGGGGAACAACTGCTGGTGGCCATGAGTTAAAACTCTCCCAAGAAAAAAGCATGGCTTGGTTGCTGGTTTTACAGGCCATAATCTGTTTCTCATACTTCCTTTCCTCTTCCTCTTGAGCTGTGTGTATGTCAAATGCTGCTCTTGGCCTCGTGTCTGAGAAATCTGCTTCTTCTGACGTATTTCCCCCAGGGAGCTGCAACTGTTTGTGCTTGTCCTTTGGCAGCCCATGATCAGAATATTTTAATTGCCTCCTAACAGCCTTAAAAATGGGACTGACTAGAGTACCCCTTGCCTTTGCTTGGCTTCCTTTTTCTGGAAGACAGAGTATTTTTGAGGTGCACTGGAAGTGACTTCCCCAGTCCTGCAGAGCTCTGTGTTTTGCTCATTGCTTTGCTCATTGCTAAGGGCTATCCAGAGATGAATTTGACTACAGAAATTCCCATTTGGAGATGTTATTGAGAATTAAAAAATAAACAGTTGCAGATAAGCCAAGGTGTGAAGTACAGGCAACCCTGTCAGAATTTTCTGCCTGGATATTTGTATCCAGTGAGATACAGTATCCAGTGATATCTCATACCAATGAGACTACTACCACCATTCAGAGACTGGAAGTTTTTACTCAATGGGGGAAAAACAAGAATGCTGTTTAGAATGACTGTGACAATTCTTCTCCTTGCCTAGTAAACCTTAATTTGAAATACAGCATCAACATTGCTATTACCTGCTCTGGTTCCATGTCAAGCAATTCTGACAGGAGAATTCATTATAATTGGCAGTCAGTTTGGTAGTTTAGAGTTTTCTTAGAGATTAGTGGTTTTTTTTGTTTGTTTGTGGGGTTTTTTTTGTTGTTGTTTTGTTTTTGTTTTGGTTTTTTTGTTGGTTTTTTTTTTTGTTGTTGTTGTTTTTTGGTTTTTTTTTTTTTTTTGTTGTTGTTGTTTTTTGGTTTTTTTTTTTTTTTTGTTGTTGTTGTTTTTTGGTTTTTTTTTTTTTTTTGTTGTTGTTGTTTTTTGGTTTTTTTTTTTTTTTTGTTGTTGTTGTTTTTTGGTTTTTTTTTTTTTTTTGTTGTTGTTGTTTTTTGGTTTTTTTTTTTTTTTTGTTGTTGTTGTTTTTTGGTTTTTTTTTTTTTTTTGTTGTTGTTGTTTTTTGGTTTTTTTTTTTTTTTTGTTGTTGTTGTTTTTTGGTTTTTTTTTTTTTTTTGTTGTTGTTGTTTTTTGGTTTTTTTTTTTTTTTTGTTGTTGTTGTTTTTTGGTTTTTTTTTTTTTTTTGTTGTTGTTGTTTTTTGGTTTTTTTTTTTTTTTTGTTGTTGTTGTTTTTTGGTTTTTTTTTTTTTTTTGTTGTTGTTGTTTTTTGGTTTTTTTTTTTTTTTTGTTGTTGTTGTTTTTTGGTTTTTTTTTTTTTTTTGTTGTTGTTGTTTTTTGGTTTTTTTTTTTTTTTTGTTGTTGTTGTTTTTTGGTTTTTTTTTTTTTTTTGTTGTTGTTGTTTTTTGGTTTTTTTTTTTTTTTTGTTGTTGTTGTTTTTTGGTTTTTTTTTTTTTTTTGTTGTTGTTGTTTTTTGGTTTTTTTTTTTTTTTTGTTGTTGTTGTTTTTTGGTTTTTTTTTTTTTTTTGTTGTTGTTGTTTTTTGGTTTTTTTTTTTTTTTTGTTGTTGTTGTTTTTTGGTTTTTTTTTTTTTTTTGTTGTTGTTGTTTTTTGGTTTTTTTTTTTTTTTTGTTGTTGTTGTTTTTTGGTTTTTTTTTTTTTTTTGTTGTTGTTGTTTTTTGGTTTTTTTTTTTTTTTTGTTGTTGTTGTTTTTTGGTTTTTTTTTTTTTTTTGTTGTTGTTGTTTTTTGGTTTTTTTTTTTTTTTTGTTGTTGTTGTTTTTTGGTTTTTTTTTTTTTTTTGTTGTTGTTGTTTTTTGGTTTTTTTTTTTTTTTTGTTGTTGTTGTTTTTTGGTTTTTTTTTTTTTTTTGTTGTTGTTGTTTTTTGGTTTTTTTTTTTTTTTTGTTGTTGTTGTTTTTTGGTTTTTTTTTTTTTTTTGTTGTTGTTGTTTTTTGGTTTTTTTTTTTTTTTTGTTGTTGTTGTTTTTTGGTTTTTTTTTTTTTTTTGTTGTTGTTGTTTTTTGGTTTTTTTTTTTTTTTTGTTGTTGTTGTTTTTTGGTTTTTTTTTTTTTTTTGTTGTTGTTGTTTTTTGGTTTTTTTTTTTTTTTTGTTGTTGTTGTTTTTTGGTTTTTTTTTTTTTTTTGTTGTTGTTGTTTTTTGGTTTTTTTTTTTTTTTTGTTGTTGTTGTTTTTTGGTTTTTTTTTTTTTTTTGTTGTTGTTGTTTTTTGGTTTTTTTTTTTTTTTTGTTGTTGTTGTTTTTTGGTTTTTTTTTTTTTTTTGTTGTTGTTGTTTTTTGGTTTTTTTTTTTTTTTTGTTGTTGTTGTTTTTTGGTTTTTTTTTTTTTTTTGTTGTTGTTGTTTTTTGGTTTTTTTTTTTTTTTTGTTGTTGTTGTTTTTTGGTTTTTTTTTTTTTTTTGTTGTTGTTGTTTTTTGGTTTTTTTTTTTTTTTTGTTGTTGTTGTTTTTTGGTTTTTTTTTTTTTTTTGTTGTTGTTGTTTTTTGGTTTTTTTTTTTTTTTTGTTGTTGTTGTTTTTTGGTTTTTTTTTTTTTTTTGTTGTTGTTGTTTTTTGGTTTTTTTTTTTTTTTTGTTGTTGTTGTTTTTTGGTTTTTTTTTTTTTTTTGTTGTTGTTGTTTTTTGGTTTTTTTTTTTTTTTTGTTGTTGTTGTTTTTTGGTTTTTTTTTTTTTTTTGTTGTTGTTGTTTTTTGGTTTTTTTTTTTTTTTTGTTGTTGTTGTTTTTTGGTTTTTTTTTTTTTTTTGTTTTGTTTTGTTTTTGTGGGGTTTTTTTTGTTTTTAATAGAGCTGTTATGATAAAGTTCTATGCTTGAGAAGGCTATTTTGTCATCCAGGCTACAGCAGGGGTGGAAAGGTCTTTATGACACTGATTCTGTCTAGCCAAACTTGAAAATGAGACATATTTCCTCACAGACTGGAGGTTGTCAGGCAGAAAGAGTAATTAAATTTGAATTGTGTTAGCCAACTACCTTGAAATGAAGATAAGTCAATGTACATTGCTCCAAAGAGAAAGAAGGAAATTATTAGCTATAATTATACTCAGTGTCCAAGAGAATTGCTTCACGCCCCTTGCTTGAATCTTTTGCTAAGGGATGAAAAAAAAAAATAAACAAAGGATCTCTAATCCTTCTCTTAATGTCTAAAATTTCTTGAATTCAGGATTGCTTTTGGGAGTTAGAAGAAAGCAGATACTACTGACCCATAATATTTTAAGCATTGACAGAAGTTGTTAGGTGGATGAGGAATTGATTGGATTGTTGCATCCAGAGGGACAAGCGCTCACAGTCCTGATCAGGAGCATCAGTGACAAGTGCTGTCCCTCAGGGGTCCATAATGGGACCAGTGCTATTTAATGTCTTCATTAATGACATAGACAGAGGGATTGAGTGCAATCTCAGCAAATTCCCTATGAAGACAGGCTCAGAGAAATGGGATTGTCAGCCTGGAGAAAGGAAGGCTCCAGAGAGACCTTGTAGTAGCCTTTCAGTACTTTAAGGGGCCTTATAAGAAAGATGAGGAGAACTACTTAGTAGGGCCTTTTACAGTAGGACAGAGGGGAAATGGTTTAGAAAATAAAGATTGACTACATAAAAGGAGGAACTTTTTCAAAATGAATGTGGTGAAATACTGGCATATGTTGCCTTAGAGGGGTGGTGGCAGATGCTCCATCTCTGGAAGCATTCAAGGTCAGGTTGGAGGGGTTCTGAACAATGTTATCTGGTTGAAGATGTCCCTGATCATTGCAGGGATTTGTACTACACAACCTTGAAAGGTCCCTTCCAACACAAACTGTGATTATGGGCTCTCAGCAATTGAGTGCAACCAGTGAGGCTCACTTAAAATACACTTATAACAAACTTGATGATTTTATTTTAATCAAGAAACTGTTTAACAAGAGATCACAAAAGATTTGAATTGAAACCTTGGCTTGCACTTTAATCAGAACTTCCTGCATGAATCATTGGTAGAATGTCACACAGCACAAAGTAGGTGGTCCTTTGCTGAAAAAAACAAAATATAAAATACTTTATGGTTAAAAATTGGTTTAGGTGAAGCTGGCAAAGGTGGCTGTCATTGAAGTTATGCAATACATTCCTTTATGAGACCTTTTCTTTACTAGTGTGTAATTTGAAAGCCATTTCTCCATGGCTATCATCAGTCTTAGGCTGATTTTCTGGAGAAAGTTTCAGTAGACAATGAACAAATTCAAAGCAAAACAGAGTCCGCACAATGGTTTTTAAATAAGAAATCTTATAACCACCTTTTTCAGGTGGTTAAAGAAGCTGGAGAGCCTGGAGTCAGAAGTCTTGGTAAATCTGACTGTATCACCATCCCCTCTGGAAATTTCCTGTGTAGTCTCTATGAGAGTTTGGCAGCAACAGTCCCTGAAGATTCCATCTGTGCTGGCCATACTCTGGAGCCCTGGGCTGAATAGGAGTTTTCTTTATGTTTGATATCCAAATCTCCCTGTGGCTCTTGTGGTTCTCCCTTCCTAGCATCTTTGTGGCTCTGTTTTCTTCTTACTGGACCACACATCACTGATGTTAACAAAGGCAGACGAGAGGGATTTACATCAGTGAAGCTGGATTTTCATTTTATTTATGGCACTTCGGATATCAGGATTTACTTGTCAGTGATACAGGGGTAGAGGTCTGAATATTTTTGGAGGAAAAACCAGCAGGATTTGGAAGTGATCCAAATGTGGGATTTGGGGGAAAGAAGAAAGAAAAAATTAAAAAAGCAACTACAAAGCTTAAAGACAAAAGTGAATTTTTAAGTGACTTTGTGATGAGAGTGAAGAGGATGGGCTGGATGAATTTTTTGAGTTAGGAGGTGTGGTGTCACCACAGAGCAAAAGGATGGAAGAGCACAATTGGAAGGGGACAATTAGAGCTTGAAAGAAAGAACAAATTTTTAAGTCATTGATGTTTACAATGTGAAAGTACAGACTTTCTTGTCAGTTTGTTGGCCTTCCAGCCCCAGAGACAAGTCACTACACTGGGCCCCATTTTAAAGAGATTGCTGTGCTTTCTACAAATGCTTGGCTAGATAAAACAAGCAGCTTGCACACAAGTGGGATTTGTTGTCAAAAAACAGTGCACCTTTTCTTTCCACAACATGGATTTTAAGGGGAACTGAACAGTTAGTTGGAAGAGATACTTACTGGGGTAACTGAGAAGGAAAACCACAGGAAGCTTAGAAAATGCCCTAAATGGTTTGTGCTTGGAGGCTGAGAGGTTATGCTGGGTAAAGGGGACTCTTAATCTGCCATTCATACACTCTTAGGATGTCACTTTTTTGGAGCCCGTGTTTTCTCCTTGCACAGCACCAAGGTTCAGGAGCTTTAGGGAGGAAGGGAAAAGGCCATTTCAAAGCTGCAGCCATTTCCCAAGCTGCACACAGAGCTCAGCTGAGATGCTTAACAGGAATGAAAGGGCTTCCAGGAAGCTGCTTGCTGACCCCTGGGTTACCTTTCCCTACTGTCTGGTACCTCTCTGTTGCACTTCTATTTGCAACTGGTTGGATTGCTTATTTATTCCCTTATATAATTTTCCATGTAGCATAGCAATCACCCTCCATCATATTATCTTATGAGTCATACCCCCAGTATATACATTAACTCTTTCATTTTATAAGATAAGTTTTCTCTCTGAAAATTAAAGTGTTTTTCCAGCTATTTCACCAACTCAGAACAGACAAAAGTCTATATTGTTTAGATGTAATTAGCTGCAACAAATTGATACGGAAAAATAGTTTGCAGATTAGTTTTGTAAAAAGACTGTGTAATTTGATGTTCAATGGTAATACAAATAGTTTGGGAAAAATTTATATTTATTCTCTCTTTTATTAACTTTTGTATCTAACTTTAAAATTACTTTTATATTTATAATTTTTGTCATGTTTTTGCTTTTTGACAGTGTTGGTAGTAAGGAGAAAGAGATCAACTGCAGGACAAGAATGGATTGTTCCTCCAGCTCCCTCTTTCCTTGCAAAGAAAAAGGCAGGAGACAGGTAAAGACCTGACCTGGTGCTACATATTGTCAGTGATGGCACAGAGAAGAAGCTGTTGCAGTAGCTAACCCAGAAAAATACAGATGTTCAGCCAAAAGCAGATTCCTAGTGGTCCTATTAATTATTGATTAATAAAGCTTTTGCTTTCATTGTTTTTGGTCACCCCACATTAAATCACTGATATAAAATATGCTTTCCTAGTAATTATCATCACTCTGGCCAAAAATTAATTAGACTTATTATAAGTTCCAGTGAAACATTGCTCTCACAATTGCAGCTGGTGTTCTGTATATTAGTTGTCCCCAAAAGATTTGCCCAGGATAAATCAGAATTTAACCAGACTAGTGGTAACTGTTAACTAGAATGTGTGTTGTATATTTAAGAAAGGAATACCTGAAAGTAAATATGGTAAGGAATTCTATTTAGGTCTTGGTAATTATGACATCTGAAAAGAAAAAAAAGTTTCAAATGTTCATTTATCTCTTTTTAAGTTTCCTTGTGTCATTTGTAAACTTAAAAATTGTTTCTAATTTTAATTTAGGTCTTAACTGTTGGCTTACATATTTGCAATTCAGAATGCTATTTAAAGTGGAATTGTTATGATTGATTTTCAAATTGTTATGAAGGGAGAAATTATAATGGATGTGTTCAATTAAACTTCCATTTGTTTTTCTTAGCTGAAATTTGAAACAGGAGATAGCCCCAGAAAATCTCTTACCCTTGATTCCTTTTGGCTGTGAACTAGAGATGAACCAGAATTCATGGTGACTGCTGGAACAAAACATTCACAAGTATTTTAGTTATTTTCTCCACTTTCACTTATTTAGATTATGTCTGAGAAATTAATTCCTCAGCGATAACAGTACATGTAATTTTATTCAAAATATGTAAGCCAGTGCAATTTCCAGGCCAGCAGAGTAAGCACAATCAGTATTTTACAGCTTTCAGTTTAAAGTCCATTGAAGTATAAACTCATATTTGAAAGAGAATCCATTTGGCAAACATTAAACTCTCCAAGCAAAGGTTTTCCTAGATGGCAATTTCTTCATGTCCCCTCAACTCCTTTTTTAACTTTTCCCCACTGAGAACTGTTTGATTTCCAATCAGATTTTTCCTTATGCTCCTGCCTTCCCCAGCTCAGCTGAAGGCACTGCCAGGGAGGTAACTGCTGTCACCTGGGCTCAGGATGCACCACGGGAAAAACACTTCATTTCCCTTCCCTCCCTTCCTGCAAGGACAGAAGCAACAAGGTAAAAACTCTTTCTTCAGCCATCTGATTTTTCTCCATGGTATGTAATTCATATTTATTGGGATTTTTTAAATTGTTTTTGATATGTTTCTAGAAATCTGGGTTTAATTCTCCAATTTCTTGGTCTTCCTGTGCTTTTTTTGGTGGGCAATGTATTATAAGAGAATAGAAGTTTAACTGAGTATGAAATGGTCTGCTCAAGTCCCACCAAGTTGTTGCCCTCCAGGAAAAAAAAAATCTCTTTGCACTTTATGTAACTTGGTTGATTTTACTACTAGTATGTTTAAAAGTGTCCTTGAAATTAGACACAGGAGTGCTTTCTGGGTGGCAGAAAGTAAAGGGATAATGTTCAGTGCTCTAAACAATGTCAGTCATCTGCTAGAACCCGAGAATTTAGAATACTGGATTAGAAGGAATCTCATTTTCCCTGGTGTTGCCAATTGGGGTAAGAAACTCACTATTTATAATTGGAAAGGAGAGAAAGGCTGTATAGCCTGAGAGAGAAAGGGGTGGTATTAGAAAAATAAACTTAGGGTGAATTTTCTTTCAAGCCTTTCTAAATAAAGTTAGCTTTCTTGTACATACAAATGGAGAAATGTATTTGTGTTGGATCATGATGGAGGGGTTTATAACAGTACAGTTTCTGCAACTGATTTTCCATCAGAAACATGGAGGTGTGTTGTGTTAATTGGTAGTTTAACGCTTTGAGGACAAAAAACAATAATTAGCTGCTTAAGTTCTGGTTTTCGTGTATATTGAGTATGGATTTGCTCCATGTGAATGGACACACTCATGTGTTTTTCGTATGTCAGCTCTGGCCTTCATCATCTTACAAATATGTTTGAAAATGTGGCTAAGTTTCATGCAATTGGAAAGAACAAAGTATTAAGGACAATAATTTCATGCTTTGTACAGAATAAACAAAAAGCCCCAGAACTTTCCAGGCAAGAGAAGGGAGTGTGTCAAATTAATCTATAAAAGTCAGACAAAAGGACTTTGCTTGGAAAAGAAATGCAGAATGGTTTTAATTAACATTTTGCTTCAGGTCATGCCATGTTCTTTCAATTAGGACTGTGGTGTAAGAAAGACTGTCTCGTCCTGAAATGCCTTCACTTCTTTAAAGGGAAAGACTTGGTAATTTTCCAGAGATGGGGAAATGGGATACTTCCAGTTATCATTTGTTTGGGACAACTATGGATTGTGGCTCTTTTTCAGTTTTGAGTATAATTGAGAAGAGTTGGGATCAAGCATGTTTGTGTCATTTTAAACTCTTCATTTTTTCTTCCAGTTCAGCTCTTTCTTCAGAATATTTTTCCATTGCAAAACTCTGACATAAATAATTTCTCTTTATGCTCTAGTTGCTGTTTTTCTCTAATGCTCTATGCATCTATTTAATATTTTTTTCTGAAGCATTTAGCTACAATGGGAGTTGGTTTCTGTGTGTTGTCATTCAGTGTTATGTGTAAAAGCATCTGCACATTAGAGTTTTAGGGTTTGTAAAAGCATTGCTCCTTTTTTGTTATAAAAACTCCTTTTTATAAACCATCATGTGTTTTCTGTCTTTACATGTGCCCTGCAGTGTGCCCCTTTTGTTTGTAACCTCCTGGATCTGCTTGGAATGAAGTACTTAGGTAAACAGGATGCTTTTCTGAGGGAAGAGTTTTGTGCTCATTTCCCCTATGCCGTTTCCAGCTGGTACACGCAGAAGGAGCACCACAGTTCCCATCATGCCTGATGAAACCAAAGCTAAACTAGCAAGAAGGATAAACTGATGTGTTTCTGTATCTAAAGCAGACCAAGGAAAGAACTGTAGTAATCTTACTTGTGAATATTTTCCATGTCAAACTGTTAACAAAAGATGCCCCGCACTGCCAACCATTCATCATTGCCATCCATGGTAAGACCCATTTTTGGGGAAAACAGCATCCACATCAGGATAATACTACAGAAGCTCAGTCATGAGGTCATATAAATATCAGCCTAGGTCTTTAACTATGTAAGGTACAATTTATAGTCATGCCTTCCTTTGCACAGAACTTTGCACTAATGGAATAGTGCAGATGTTACTGCAATTGTTCTATAAACTGTAGATTAGCAGCCATGTGGGATATTTTTTTAATTACTACTTGGTTTGCAAACCGAGTCCTCAAAAGTTCAGAAATTCCAAATTCAGGATTGCCCTTGCTATATCCTAGGGCCACTCTACACAGTCCTACTCTCATTAGGAAACAAACATGTTGCGGAGAAAATTTATGCATGGTTCTCTAAACAGAAAGGATCATAGCATCTTGATATAGTGACAAATAGGTAATTGTAAATCTACCCAGTGTCTGATTTAACCCACTTGGCAGTGAAAGTTGCATTTAGAAATTCTCTTAGAGTTACTTTTTATTTTAGAATAGTTTAAAAAATGAAAGAAAAAATTAGAATAGTAAAGAAAAAAGGAAAAAGAAAATTTATTTGACATTCTTGAGTACAGTGTGCTGCAGCTGCTGCTCCAGAAGTGGTGTGAGTCAAACTCTTTCCCATAGTTAGGCTTATCATTTTCTTTTCAGATATTACCAGTATTTTTTCTGTGGAATGGATGTGACAGGGGAAAGTTTTTTTGGGCACATCCCTCATTTCCAAAAAGAGGGACTTATGTGTCCTTCTTTACAGACAATTTCAAGCATTTAATGAAAATAGCATTGGACATTCTCAGGCAAAGGTCAAAGGAAGTTTTAAGACTGAGAAATTCAGCTTAAATTGACTGTGCTATGAGATCCCAAAATAAGTGAAAAGAAGGAAATAGTAGTGTTATACAATAGAATGTACTTTTGAATGCACTGGTTTGGGGTTTGGTGCTGGCCAAAAGCTCGCTAAATACTTTAACTTATTAACAATAGAAAGTGAAGAAAGTTTGGGTTTGATGGAAAGGATATTATATACAAAACTATAAACAATGTTAGCTCTTGCAGCCAATCAGCATCAGCTGTCAATGTCTGATATAATCTAATAAGCATGTCCTAATACTTCACACTGTTGTATTTACAGACCAACATACTCAGGGCAAAAGTGTTCAGGTTTTTTGGAATTTCTGTCTGGAGATGCTCCCGATATTCACAATATTGAACAGGACTGGTCAGAGCCTACTGAATAGTTGTGTAGCTGTGTTCCCTTCAGCAGTGTTTATTTCATTTAAATAGAAATGGACACAATCACTATGTTGTTGTTCTCTGAGTACTTAACCATTTACAGGAAATTGCACTTCTAAGCTGGATCCTATTTCTTTTTTACCGCTCAGCTCTAGAGTACTCAATTGTAAATGAGACTCAGAGAAGAAATCAATTTGTTGAAAGTATTCTGTACTTTCTAGCTGTTAGGAAACACAGTATATTTTTGGTGTCATTTTTTAGCTTGTAGGCTGAGACAAGTGCATTGAGTTAATTCCAAAAATAAGGGTGGCTATTAACAATGCACAGTGTCGTGGCTTTGAATCTGTATGGATTTGCCTTCAGCCTGTAGATGCCTTGCAATCCATAGAATGCTTGAGTTTTTTAGTGCTGGAGGAGATATCATGAGGTGCACAAAGCTTTCAGTATTCTGTGTGCTTTTCTAAATGGGCGTGGGGTACATGTGAGTCCCTGTGTCTCTAGGGGAGAACCTGCTAAAATCCCTTTAACTCTTCTGTTAGCAAACACCTGGGGGTGGCAACTGCATGTAGATCTCTGGCATTCTTGTAGGTGGAAAAGGAGAAGGTAGAAGACAAGCATGTGGTTAACTGCAGACCCAAACACAGGCAGTGGAGCTGCAGGGCCCCATTGGGAGAGGGGTGGGGAGAGCTGCCAAGGGGGTGCTTTCCTGGTGCCCTGCTGTAGCCTTGAGATCCAGCCCAAAATGGGAGACAGCAGAGTTGAAATTGTTGCAAAGAGGTTGGGTCAGGCCCCTCTGTGAGAACCAGCTCTGCAGAGAGCTGAGGGGAGAGGGATGGCAAGCAGAGCCTGGCCCAAACAAATCTCAGTCCCAGCACTGGGACAGCTTGGCCTGCAGGAAGGCTGATCCCTGGAGATGCTGGCATTGCATAAGAACACTTTGAACCAAACTCAGCACAGAGAATCTGCACAGCTCTAATTGAAACAGCCTTTTGTTGTAAAAAAGAAAGCTGCAGAAGGGATGGTAAATGATGAATTCTTTCCTTTTATTTGGAGCCCACAATTGGCCTGCTAGTGTTATACAGAGAACGTTCCGCACTCCAAGTCCATTTGAAATTTAGTCAAGCATTGCAGTAAATGATGTAACTCACTGCTGGGAGCTTCTCCAGACCTCTACTGTTTTACTTGCTTGTTAGTAAGGCATGCTTCACAGTGCAAATACTTTTTTCTTTTTTTTTTTTTTTTTTGTCTTACTCTTTATTTACAGATTCTACATTTGCGTTTCTCAGATATTTCCTACTTAGGTTTTTGCTTAAAGCACTTCTAATCAAATGATTGATTTAATTTATATCCTTTAAGTCACGGACTTGGATCTTTTTGACATGTAATAATGTTCCACATTCATTAAACCTGCAGTTATTCAGCTTTAATAATTGCTTCCAGGCTCTTTGGAAATAAATAAAGGCTGGACTCTTCCATTTGATGCATTACTATATCCTTTATCATGAGCTGTAATTCTTATTCTTTCTAGTCTTCTACTTATGTAGTTTTAAATACTTTTTGATCTCATGCTTTACAACATAGTAAATTAGCTCAAGGGTACACAACTGAACTTTGACCTTGTGAAGACATTCAGTCAGATGTGTTTATAAAGAAATTTAGAATCATTTGTGGCTTTTGAAAGCAATTAGGGAACCATGGATTCCTTTTCTCCTCTTAGCTAGATGTAAACATTCATACACATATGCTTGTTTCCCCTGTGTGTAAGGGACATGCTCACTGGTTTTATGGGAGAAAAAGGTTGGATGCATTAGAAACACTTGAGAAAATCTGTTCCAAATTTCTCCTCTGTTGCTGCAGTTTTCTACAATACCAGTGAGAGAGCTTTTTTGCTGAGCCAAACCCATGGTTTGAGTTAACTGGAATTTAGGGGCAGATTTAATTGGTTCTTTTCTCTACCAGCTACATCCAGCTTAACCAAGAGGCCTGTGAACTCCAAAGGGGAGACTCCATGGCCCCTTTACCTTTACAGGAGATCAGCCTTTAAGTTCTAGCTTTCCTTGAATGCTGTGTGACGATAAAACTATTTGAACCTTAAGTCACTGCTGATCATGTTTTTCTTGTGTACAAAGCATGTTCCAAAGCAGCCAAACTTACATAAATAATCTGCTAAAAGAATATTGGTCTGCCTTACCTGGTCTCCCAGCTCCAGATTTATCTTTTGAAGACATCAAAACAAGAGATAGTGGGCCTGCAGCAGGCAAATGTGGAGATAAGAAGCCAAGGGTTATGTGGTCAATGTGCAATATTTTGGATGTATTGAGATCTGAAAAGTGTTGGCATCCCTGTAAATCCTCTTGAGCACAACAGAACCAAGTCTATGTGTGATAGACTGTCTTTGTTTGCAAGCTTCCTAAATTCTATAGCTATTATGACAGATACACGGATATTTTCAGCAGAGAGGATTTTCAGGGATAACTTTAATTTCCATTAGAGTTCAGGTTTTAATGTTTAATATGCTCTTGCCAGAAATTATGTACTTGGTTTGGAGTTTTTTTTAAGTCGTCTGATAAGAAATTTACAAAATCTACCTGGAACTCAGAGATTTCAAATGTAGAGTGTTGAGTTGACCCACAAATGCTCTGCTCATAAATCTATAATCATGCAGAAGGTGCACTGTGCCCCAAAATGTTGGCTTCCATGTGCAGGAAGTCTTTGTTGTGATGCTGTGTGGCTTTTACATTATTTGAGCTACTAAGAGAATAGATTGGATCAGATCCCATGGGGGGACCCTTGGAACTGGCTGATAGATGTGATTTGTGACCTCTGGGAAGACTTGTGTCGGAAAAGGGAAGATTCTTCCTATGGGTTAAGATAATGCAGGATCTATGTTTGTATACAGATGACTGAGTTCCTATGCTGTTCCTTTAGTCTGAAAAGAAGGACAGTTTTGTGTGAATATTAATTTGTTGTGGTAAAAAGGGGCTTTTCCTGCTGGGCCATAACAGCAAGAGTAGACCACACAAACCAGGAGAGCTATCCCAGTTGTGCTAAGCATGGTAACATCTTGACTAGAATAATGTCTCAGGGTTGTGGGTTGACAACTAAAGCAGAAGCTGGCTCATTGAAGAGGTTCCAGATGAGGACAACAAAAATGGTCCCAAGTCTAGAAACCATGAGCTATTAAAAAAAAAAAAAAAAAGTCAAAGTCTACTGCTTAGAGAATTCTGAGGCCACCAGTGTAGTCATTGTCTAATAAAAGGCCACTGCAAGCACAGATGGTGACTTTCCTGCTGCATTTGGGTGGGGTAGGAGGACAGTAAATTCTGTGGGCTGAAGCTGCAAAAAAAACCAGCCTGGATTAGGCTTTAGGAAACCTAACAGGAAGGTGACTCACTGGAGCCCTGCAAACTGTCATGAGAAGGGCTTCTGAGAACAAATTAAGTAACTGTTGGTCAGGAAGGACATAGGTATAACTGGTGCTCCATATGGTGTACTTGTGTCAAAGAAACAGGCCAGATTAATGTTTAGAGGCTCTTTTTAACCCCATAGTTTCTCCAAGGGACCTGATTTTACTAAATGACAAGTTTCTCTTTCTCTGGAGATCTTTGTAAGCCATCTGGAAACAATCCTCAGTGAAGTGCTCTAGGGAAGCCTGCTTGAGCAGGGAGGTTGGATTAGGTGACCCCCAGTGGTCCCTTCCAACCTTGCCCATGGCAGGTAGATTGCTAGCATGGCACAGACTGAACACTGACCCTTGTTGTTGGCAATTTGGTGTGTTTTACAGCTTGGGGCTTTCCAGGAAAATGTGTCTGCTTATTAACCAGCAGCTGGCACTGCTTTCTTCCTGGCTTCTGAGGGAGATGCTGCTGACCACAGGCAACAGGAGGTTTTCTGATTCCCTGCTTTGAGCAGCCATACCTCTCTAGGCTTCAAAGGGAAAGGAAGCTGGAACACTCTGTATTCAGATGTTAAATATTGCTGTCTAATAAAAATTGACTGGAAACACATTTCAGGGAGCCAAACCTTTCCATTGGTAGAAATGGTTATCGGACCATCAGTTTGATGCTTGCCCAGTTAATATATGCCTGCTTTAGCTTATCTGAATTTAAGTCTTCTCAGAGAACACTGCTTCTCTCTCAACCTTTTTAGTGTTACTGCTCTTTTCTTCCCAAATAAGGAAGCTTTAACCACAGTGTGTGCCTGCCAAACTTTAGCTTTTTGGAGCTGCAAATCTGAAGCAGGATGCTATCTCGTTTTATGAGGCCTTTCTGTTATTTCTATAATCCTCAGCCAGCCAAGAACCCCTCATTTATCCTCCTGTTCTAATCCTCCTGTGTAAACAAAAGGCAGACACAGTCCTGTTTCCAACTCAGCTAAAAATCAAGGCAACTCATTGCATAAATATAACATATAGAGGGACCTGTTTTCCAGAAACATCCATGTTACTTCAAACAAATTGTATTAAGGTCCTCTACTGTTTGAGAAACACCTGAAAAATGTTACTTTCTCAAATACATTTTAAATTGTGTTAAAGGAGAGTCCAGAGCCCTCACAATTGGAGTTTCATTATGCCAAATGTTCCTGAGCAGTGCCTATGCTGAAGAATTTGTTTACTTTTAAAACAGATGAAGGTTTGTCAATGAAACTCAGAGCATGATAGTGAAATAATGTGATTATGTACATAAACACTTACTTAAAATTAAATGAAGTCATATTGGTAAAATCTGTAAGATTACAAGTGAAGAAACAAAAATAAACAAAAACCCTCACATAAAAATATTGACATTACTAAATCTCTGAATTTTTTTCTTGTGGCCTAGCCTAACATGAGAGGCATCCCAGCATTAATCCCTGGTAAGTGAATGACCACATAGTTTTGAACTCTTATTTTCAAGCAAAAACTTCTGTGTGATACCCTAAAGGCTGATACTTTCCATAGTTTATCAGTTTGTTTAAATGTAGGGCTTTTAAAAATGTGTTTAATGACCACATGGTGCAAATTACAAAACCTTTACTTTGTTCAAGTTTATTTTTATGTCCAAAATTTTTGGTTCTTCATCCAATCCTTAAAGGTTGCAGATACTGAGGTGAACATCTGACCAAGTCAGAAGTTAAATTTCCATTAACTTCAGTGGGGGATTTTCCTCAACAGTGTTCCAAGTTTCAAAAGTCACACTGATACTCTTGTTCTTCTGTGAGACAAGGAAGCTTCCTTTTTTGCAATTAACCTGTCCATGAAGTACTAAGGGAATCACAAAGCCCACAGTGGGGCTGTTATCATTTTTCTGTTGTCCATTAGATTTGGTTACAAATTGTGTTAAGAATATGACAAAATTACTCTTATATCTTGGTTACACACTGATAGTGCAGGGTTGTGGTTTCCCCAGTTCTCTGGGTGGATTTAAAGTAACATATCCTTTTCTGAGCATTTAATATAGTAGAAGGCTACAGTTGGTTTTGTTTTGCTTTAATCTACAAGTGACAATTCCTACTGATTTAACATCAGCAAGGTACCTTGTTACAATGGATTTGTAAATTAACTTGTAGGTATAATCTCGTAAAACTAAACAGCAAGGTTGTATGAAAAATGTAAAGCAATATAGTACACAAAGTAGCATCCTGGGCAAAGAGTATAAAAATAACTGAAAATAAGCCTTATAAATGAAATTGATTCTTATATAGAGAAAGCAACTTGGAGATAAATGATAGCAGGAAAAATACAACACCATCTCAATAGTAAAAATCTCACAAAGTTACACAAAATCAAGTGAAATAATCGATATATGAAAAGCTTGGAAACATTTGGGGACATAATATTTGTCAGCAATCAGTAAACCCACTTAGTACTCTGTCTTTGGAAGAGGTTCCAGGAGCTGCACGATTTCCATAGTCCCTGAAATCTCAGGGACAAATATTTTCATTGGATCTGTTTTCTACTCTTCAGTATGACTTAAATGAGTAACAGTTCAGACTTGAATACATTTTTTCTTCTTAAAGGCAAAGAAACAAATCTTTGTCTGAAATAAAACACTGTTACCTTGCAACAGCATCCATCCTATGCTAGTTAATACCAGCAAAGGATTTCAAAATTTATGGATATTAAAATGTATTACAGATATAAAAATAGTTTTAAAATATAGTCAGACAATAATGGCAGGTGGGAGTCCACAAAGAGATTCAAAATTGATTTGGAGATAGTTTGCCTTCAGAAAACAGCAGATAGTACACAGGTCATACCTAAATACATGAACCAAAACAAAATGAGAGCCAAAGAACTTCAAAACAAAGAAGCACTAGAAAAGGCAATGAAATGGGTGGATAAATCCACTGAATAAATCATTAGTGAAAGAATGTGCCTTTTGAGAGCTGGACTAATTGCATACATTCCTCAAGCAAAATGGAACCTGACTGTGAAAATGTGAAGATTGACAAAAATCAGGACAAAATGAATCCAAAATATCAATAAACCTATTAAGAGCCATGTGAGAAACTAATCAATAGTGTGGGCAGTATGGCACAGCTGCTGATCAGTCCACTTTAATGCCATCAATAGCCCATGGGGACAACTCAGCCAGTTGGTTTAGGAGCATCAAAGAAAAAGATTAAGAGAAAAGAAAAGAAAATAAGAAACAAAACGAATTCAGTGGTTTTGGGGGAAAGCATGTTCCTTGCAAGAATTACATTTATGTGTGATTTAAGAGAAGTATCTGGTTTTGATCTGAGAGACATTTATCATCTGCACTGAAATTGAGAAGGGAACAATGGTAATCTTAAGGTAGATTGTTCAAAAGTCAAATGGCTGAGTTCTGGTCCTCTTCAGTTTCAGCAGCAAAAAGCACAGTTAAAGAATATTTTCTTTTATTGTTTGTTAATTTAATTGTCATGCAGTAACATTGTGGGCTTCTTTGCCAAAGCACTCCTGGCAAATTCCATGCGTCAGAATACAGAGCTTGCACTTATTTTAAGATCTTTGTGGAAATATTTCTGAGGCAAACACACAGACAGAAATGGGGAGAGTTTGTCAAATAACACTAAAGTTGTTAATAATGTGGGCTTCACAGACGTGCTGTGTTTCAAATGGTCTCTCTCTATCCTGGTAGTTTCTATCACTGCCAGATGCTTTCTTCCAGAAGTATCTTTTTTGTAGCTCCATAGGAGCACAACCCACACCTTCCCTCTGCCTGTGAGTTCTGGCAGTCCTGAACAGCCATTCCATTACTGTTCCAAGATGCATAGCCTTCCCTGTGCAAACTGTAGATTTAGGAATGGCCGCCATACATCCTTACAACTTTCTCTAGCTCTGTGTTGAACATCTTCCAAAACCATGAAAGGATAGAGTGTTTCACTCTTTGTGAAGTAAGGAGGGAGGCTAACAAAACATCTGTCTTGGACTTCCAGAGGATGGACTTTGGCCTGTCCAAACTTTAACTGGTTTTGAGACTCTTGGGAAGCAGTCCTTAATTACAAAATGCTGGACAACAATAGCAAACACTTTAAGAAAGAAATCTTAAAGGTGCAGAAGCAGGAAATCCCTATGTGCTGAAAGATGAGTTTTTGGGGAAGAAGACCAGCCTGGCTGAACAGGGCTAAAAAAAAGGGCTTTACAACCCTTTGGAAGAAGGGGCAGGAAACTCAGGAGGAGTTCAAGGGTGTTGTTTAAGTCACGTAGAAAGAGAATCAGAAAGCCTGCATCTGACCATCACAGTGAAATCTAATTAAAAGTGTCTTTATAAATACAGCAACAACAAGAGGAGGGCCAAGGAAAATCTCCAATCTTATTTTAGAGGCGGAGAGGAACCCTGCCACCAAGGGTGAAGGAAAGGCTGAGGTACTTGATGCCTTCTTTGCCTCAGTCTTCAACAGAAAGAATGGCTCTTCTGAGGATAGCTGGCCCCCTGAGCTGGTAGACAGGGTCAGGGATCAGAGTAGATCCCCTGCAATCCAAGGAGGAATTAGTCAGCAATTTGCTGACACTTGGACCCTCACAAGCCTACGGGGGCTGCATGGAATTCATCGAGAGATATTGATAGAGCTGTTGGGAGAGGTCACCAAGCCACTCCATCATTTGTCATCAGTCTTGGCTCACCAGGGAGGCCCCAGACAACTAGAGGTTGGCCAGTGTGACACCCCATCCACAAGAAAGGTTGAAAGGAGGATACAGGGAACTCTACAGCCTTGTCAGCCTGACCTTAGTGCTAGGGAATATTATCAGGACAACCAAGAGGTCAGGCCCCAATGTGGGTTTAGGAAAGGCAGGTCCTTGCTTGACCAACCTGACTCTTTTATGACCAGGTCACCTGCCTGGTGGATGAGGGAAAGGCTGGGCATTTGTCTGCCCTGCTGTTTGTTTTAGCTCTGTACCTCTCTTGCTGACTCCCACAGCCTTCCACTATAAACACCCCTCGTACATCCCACATCCTTGGCCTTATTGGTTTGCCTGGGATATTGGATTCTGAGCTGTCGTGGCTCTGCCATCTTCTTGGGCAAAGTCCCATAGGTCCTGATTTGAGTAGTGTAACTTTGCTGTCACAAAATTTTAAATTTGCTTTTCTTGGTGATCTTTTTTCCATCTTGCTAAAGAAATGCTTGGGATACACCTTCTTGCATCACCATTTTCCCCATAATATTTATCATTTGTCTTCTGACACCCTGATGAGAGCCCTTCTTCTAACTTTGTGGGCATATTTTTCTTAAAACTTGATGGAGGATAAAAGATATTTGAGACCATCTTAATCTACATCTCTATCTTCTTTACCAGTCAGAAGATTCAGATTTAATTTTGATTTTTGGTTCCCTCTGAACAACCCTAAATACTACTGTTGAATTTATTCTAGATTTTGCTTTTATTATTAAAATTTCTAATTCATATACCAGTGGCAATCAACATAATTGGCACTGTACTCTATTTTTCCAACCACAGAAAGGCTTATAATATTGGAAAGCTAATGGTTTATTGTCCCTTTGCTTATTCTTGCTTATTTATTCTCTCCCTCAGGAGAAATTCCTAAGTTCTTAGGTTTCGTTATACTTCCCAATATTTAGAAGCCAGTCATTGCAAAGGAAGTTCTTTGGTTTTCTTTTTTTCCAAAGTTTTGGAAACAGGATCTGGAAGAAAAAGGTTGCAGATAATTTCATATTTTTCACTCTCTACCAGAATTTATTTTAATTTAATAGAGTTTATTTCAAATTTTAAAAATCTAATCTCTCTGAGTCTCAGAACAAAGTACTCTGAAAAATAATCTAGGTTATAGAAATAGGATTTTATTTAAATTTATTTTTAAAAATTCAGTTCTTCCAGCAAAATAAACAAAAAATAACTGCAATTCTGTCTTAGTTCCTACTGTGGAGATATATATATATAAATGTGTGTATATATTTTTTTAAAGTTTAAATTATTGACCTTCATAACATGAGATCAACAAATAAAACATCTCAAGATATGAACATTTCTGTCTGAATGATCCTGGACTTTCAGATCATGTCACAATTACGCTTTTGTGTCAGAGCATACAGCTATAACGAAAATGTGTTTTGGATATCTCAGGGTACTTATGTTTCAAACAGCTGCTTTGTTTCTTTGACTATTAGGGCAAAATTTACACTTCTAGGACATCTTTTCTGAAGAGAAGACTGTGTTTGTCTTGTTTTGTCTTTTAAGTTTGGTTTCCAGGGTTCTCTGCTGTGATAAAGTTTGTTTCCCACAAATGGAAGTTGTGAGTCCCACAGGACTTTACAGCAACCTCAGTGAAAACTCAGATTTCTCATTACCAAAGTGTACTGCAGAGAGACCTATCTGTCTCAACTCTCCCTAACAAATTCCTTGTTTAATTCACAGTAATTTTTGACCCACCTCACCACCCACATTTGTGTGTGTCTCTGACATTAGGAGTATGTGCAACACCAGCTGAAGGTTAAAGCATTTGTGCTGACAGAACACGCAGTGTGTCAAACAGCAGCTCTGGCTGATCCCATCTACAACCAGAGCTGCTAAACATAGCTGGGCTTATCACAGTGCCAGTGAGGAGAAGTGTGCCATTCCTGGGGCAGGGAGCCAGCACCGGGCACTTCAGAGGTGCCTTTCATCGCTCTCCTTCTCTGGGATAGAAGTGGCATTCCTGTGTCTGTCACCCAACATCAGTTTTGGACAAGCGCCTGCCATGCAGAGCCCTCACAGTTGTTTGGCCTGATAGCTGCTGAATTTATTGTGTGCTAATCAGTTTTGTTATGATACTCTGCAGTGAAAGAGGCAAAACAGGGCTGGAATAAGGCAGAAATAACTAGAATTAGTGTGTGCAGATGGACAGCTGTGACACTGTGTGTCACTGTGACCTGCTTCCACTTGGTGAAGACAAAATGACCTTGAAAGAAAAGGTCCTGCAGCATGTTAAAAGAAAAAAACAAAGCTGTGGAGAGCCTGGGGATTTGAAAGATGGTCACTGTCTGTATTTTCTACTTAATTAAGAAAGGAATTTGAAGGTGATTAGGATTGTAACAGAATTGGTGCCATGTGGGTGATACAGACTCTGAATGCCAAACAAAAAGTGCAACTAATGTATGATTATTTTATGTATTTTTATTTTTTATTTAGCATTTGGAAACTTGGACACACAAGGAGTGTTACATCTCCCTTTCCATTCATGTAGTGCTGAATTTGCACTTTCTAAAGCCACAGACAATGCAAATGGTAATGGCCATTCTTGTCTGGGGCAGGTACTCAGGCCTTGCAAGAACACCCAGCCCCAGTGCTTCAGATGTAAATGCCACTCACAAAGGGTGATGTGCAGCTTGTAGGGCACTGGAGTAAGTGCAGGATTGTGACACGGGTTTTACAAATACACATAGTTTGAACAAAGCCTATGCAAGTCACACCTGACCTCCTTCAATTTTAATATTGGAGCTTAATGACAAAAAAAAAAATCCCATTACATGTAAATATATATGTGCTTCCTGCTTTTCCCAGGTTTATAAATGGCATAAGGTCAAGCTAGCTGAAAAGCAGAAACATGCATATTTGAACCCATGTCCTCTGAAAGCAGCACATCATCCAGCAAATACAGTTTTCAATAAATTAACTTTCTATCTGTACTATTGTAGTACTTCTGTACATCTCTGCTAGAACCCAGATACTTAAAATTTAAAAAAAATCAACTTGCAGTTCTTTTTTTTTTTTTT
>WEIU01001440.1:5712-35471 GCA_013389925.1 Aegithalos caudatus
CTCCTCGCCCACCGAGGGCTGCGAGAAGGAGAACATGGGCTCCACGGGCGCGTAGCCGCGGTAGCCCCGCGGGCTCACCAGCTCCTGGGGCAGGCTCTTGGCCGGCTGGGGCAGGTACTCGGCGTTGAGCTGGAAGGGCGGCAGGAGCCGCTTGTCGGCCGGGAGCTCCACGGCGCCCTGGGGGTTGAAGCTTTGGTCGAACTGATAAACTTTCTTGGTGGTGACCGACGCCTTGTGCTGCGGCTGCACCTTGACGCTGCCGTAGGTCAGCAGCTCGTCGTCCAGCATGGGCACGGACTGGCTGCGGGACATGCTCAGCACGCCGTGCTCAGGGCCCAGCAGCTTGTCCACCCTCTCGTGGGGGCCCACGGTGTCGTTGCCGGATGCATAGTTTTCCAGGGGGATGTTGTACACCTTGTAGGCACCGATGTCGATCTCGTCGATGCTCTGCGACTTCTTGAACTTGTTCGTTTTTAAATCCCTCATCATGGGGGAGAGCCGCTCCGTGCTCTTGCTGATGGAGATGACGTTTTTGGAAGGGTCCGGGCGACAGTGCACGTGGGAAAAGACGTTTGTGAGGCTCCTGTTGGCGTTGGAGTCGTGGTATTCCCACGGAATTCCTGGAGCGAAAGTGCTCGTCATTTCAGGAGACTCCTTGACGTGATCTTTCCGCTCGGGCAAAGGGCTGGTGTTGGGGGTGCTTTCCAGTTTGGAAGGAAAAGCTGTCCTGTCTTCAAAAGGACTGGGGGTTCTGGTCCAATTTTGCCAAGGGTTGGGAGGAGGCACTTCAGAGTCGTGAGCGTTTCTGAGCGCGGGCTGCTCCAGCTCCAGGGGGATCCCCACGATCCTGTCCTGCCGGATCAGCGGCCGGCGCCCGTGGGCGGAGGAGCTCCTGGATTTGGTGCTCAGCAGGGGGTTGGTGCCGGCGTTCTCTGCCGCGCTCTCCTCGGCCACGAATCCCGTGTTGTCGTAGTGGGAGCCGTCGTTCCAGCTGTCGGCGAAGGCGTCGCTCAGCGGGCGCCGCTCCGGGCGCGCCGGGACGTTCCCGGCCGGAGCCGCTTCCCGCTGGCTCAGCAATGGCTTGGTCTCCAGGGGCTGTGGGAACGACTGGGCCAGCCTGCAAAGACAAGAGAAGGGAACAAGATCAAATGTCCATAAAACGTCCCCTGTGCCAGCACGCCGGCGCTCATCGTCCTCGGAGAGCGGTTCGGCCTTCTCCCGCCCACGCTCTGCCTTCGGGGTCGCGCTGGGAGGCTTCGGGGGGTCTTATCCAGGGATATTCCCAGCTGGAAGGGCCCCCACAAGGGATCACCGAGGCCAGGAATCAAACCTGCCCCCACCCTGGGTGGTTTTAGCACCCGCTGAGCTACTCTCAAGCTGTTGGGAACTCCGTGGATGTCGTGCCACTGGCACGGGGATGGTGGCAGCAGGTTTCTGCCCTGGAGCACAGACTCTGTCAGGACACACATGGAGAAGCTAAGAAGTCGCTCAAAGGCCTGGCTGGCTCCTTGCTGTGATCCCAGAAATCCCGCTGAACAGATTTTCCTGCTGTAAAAATCATGGATGAGTGCACCAGAAGGTTTCCCCCCCCCCAGTTTTTAACCAGAGATGGTTTTTGCCTGTTCTCATCCAGCTCTTTAACGGGGCAGAGCTGTGGATGGAACAGCCTGAGGGGATTTAGGGCAGGCACAGACAGGACAGGCTGGTCCTGGGATGCTTCCAGTGCAGCTTATGGCATCCCAAGAACCTTTTTGGAGGTCCAGGGGCAGAGGGAGCTGGGACAGCAATAATGGAACACCGACAGCACCGGCAGCAGCTCCACTTCCAGGAGCTTTAATGCCTGGAAGATGGGACAGAGCTGAACCACCAGCTGTGGGATTATGGAATACAGAGGGTGGCCAGCTCTGCACGGCCAACATGAGATAAAAAACATGGATTTTTTTTTTTAACCCAGGGCTGCTCTGAGGGCCCAGCCAGGACAAAAGGGAAGCAGAAGCTGTGTCAGGAAAGATGTCACACCTGTTCCCCCACAAAGAGTTATTCACTGCTTCTTTAGCCGTGGTCTGCAGGGAGCCCATTTTTACGTGCGCGTTGGAGGACCCTGAGGAAGCCTGGGAAGGGGAATAGTCTGAGTAAGTGCCTGAGGAAACGCTGTTATTCAGACAATGGATCTTATCTGCTTCAGACTCATCTGTCGACTCTGAAACAAAACACAGCAAACGCTTTCAGGGGGGCGGCACTCGGGAAGCAAACACCAGAAAAAAAACCCCCCACATTTTAAAAGTTCAGACTGTCATTGGGTTGGATTGACACGTGCACAAACGTCCACGGGCTGTGGTTTACAAGCAGAGGTGGGACATCCCCATGGCAGGGTTTCATCTCAAAGGCTGTGAATCCAGCAGTACCTTTCTTGTCTTTACCCAGCAGGATGAGTTTGGGGGGGTAGAGCGGCGTCTCGGGCATGGAAGGACGGAGCTCCCCTATCCTCATCTCGCTGCCAGGATGTCCAAAGGCATCCTGAGGGACACAACAAGGCAGAGTGAGCACGGGGAACAGGAACACTTCAAACTGCAGCACACAGACAGCTGACAGCCTTCTCCTGGTGACCATCCCAACACCCCAAACCCACCGCACGGGCAGCTCCCGTTTGTCAGCAGAAAGCTCCAATTAATCCTGCACAAATCCTCCCCAAAATCAGGGTGACGTGCTCGTTGTGGAAATGTGGACAAACCAGATGGAACTTGCAAGATACACCAAGGCCGTGTAAACATTTTTGGTGGAGTCAAGGTCACCAAAAATGCTGCCAGGAGAAGGAAATCAACACAAATTGAGTGTAAACAATTGGTATTTCAGGAGGGAGGATTCCTTCTTCAGTTATTTCTGGTGAGGCCTTCCCGAGATTCAGCTGTCCCTGGAGCTGTCCTTAATTAAAATGTCTTTGTCTCTAAGGAGTTTGTGGCTAAATTAAAATGATTTGGATTTAATAAACTTCTGCCTGAGAGTTCAGCACACCTGACCTTCACACAGGCCCTGCTGAAAATAACCCCAGTTAAACTGGGGGAGGGAGAAAAGAGAAATTCTTAGAAAGAGCAAATTTTAAATGAGGACATTTGGGCCCCTGGGGTGGCCAGGAGGGAATGAAGGCACCAAGGGGAATTTTGGGGCCTTTCTGATCCCTGCAGAAAGCTCAGAGATGAGGAGGGTGGGTGTCCTGGGGGGACAGGGGTGGGTGACACAGCAGGGTCTCTGCACCCTGACAGCATGGAAAGGTTCTCCAGTGACTTTGGAGAGGGGAGGCAATAGGGAGAGATGCAATAATCAGAGAAACAATTTAAACTGGAGTACCCAAAACAAATCTGCATTGCTAGAACGTATAATGCTTCAATGTTTTAAAATTTTTTGTTTGATTTTACTTACAAGAAGGAAACTTTCAGAGTTTTGCTGCCATTAACTACTTTTTGTAGTGACAGAGATTTGTAGAAGCCTTTTCCATGTGATTTATCCTTGGAGAATTTAATTCTGCTCACACCAGGGCTATTTCACACCCTCTTGTACTCGATGTTCTACTGGAGGCAGGACCTTCCCAGAAGAGGCACCCTCAGTTTAATCAGCACCCTCAGGGCTGATATTTAAGGCACTTCCATGGTGATTCCCACGTGGAATGGTGCAGGCCAGCCCTCCCTTCCCCATGCAGAGGATTTCCCTGGTGCAGAGGATTTCCCTGGTGCTCCACGCAGTGCCCAGTGACTCCCCCAGCCCTCTCCCAGTGCAGGGGGACAAACTGGTGGGACCCCCTTGCTGTGGGCAGTGCAGGGGGTGCAGGGCAGTGCACAGGGTGAGTTCTCCACCTGAGCAGCCCAGCTCTGCCTGTACCTCTGAGCTCTGGGCTTTGTCCTCCCTGCCAGGGGCTTCCAGAGGTGATTTCGGGCCCTTCCCAGGCTCAGGCTGGGGGCTCTTGGGGGATTCTTTGGTTTCTTTATCTTGGACCTGGAATTCCCAATAATTGTGCCATGAAACTTCCAGGAGTTTTAAGCTTCAACTTCCCCTCCTTGCTGGAGGAGAGGGAGAGCCAGCAGTTCCATTTTTGACAAGATTGTGCATGAAGTTCCCTGTTTTATAGTATTTTCCTTTTCTTTTCATCCCTCAGCACAGCTATTCCAACAAAAGAAACCACCAATGTACTTCTGAAAGAACCACCCTGGCATTTGTGAATCTGCCCTGAATATGTGAAATACGCTGTAAAAACCCCGAATCACACTCCATGTAATTCCACTCTCTTCAAGAGGACCTTTTTCTTACAAGATGAAGAACAGAAAGGTCACTAGCAGGAAGAAAATTGCAAGGAGAAAGGGAAGAGATAAATGCAATTGTGTCGAGTTGGTGCCTGGAGATTATTCCTCAGGATTTATTCCTCAGGATTAACTGGGGAAGGATGCAGGAAGAGGGCAGAGAACTGTGATGAGGAGAAAATACCTGGTACAAACCATTAAAACCACTGGCAAGAGAAATATCACCAAATATTCAGGCTGAGAACACAAGAACAATAAATTATAATCCAGAGGGGCAGAACTTTTGGAATGACCAGACCAGGAATCTGCTTGGAGCAGCCCAGGGCTCTGGGAAGGGATGAGGCAGAGGAAATGTGGGATATTCCCAATGCAAACACACCAAGAACAGGGACTATAATTAAGACCTGACTTGTTGATTTTGATATTCCTCATTGCTTCTCGTGGAAAGGCAGCACAACTCCCTAAATAATCCCAGACTCCTCTCTGGCCAAAACTCACACGTTTCAAAAAGAATTAGAATGATGAAGAGGTTTGTTTTAATTGATGATTAATCAAGACATTGTTTGCTGATTGTGAATGGAGGTGAAGGATGGTACAGTGGGTTTGAAATGCAGCTCCTCATTCAGTTCCTCATTCCAGATGCTCCCTTTCATTATTTGGAAACAGTTTCTGAAGACACACGTGCAAATTAATTGCAGGGAAAGCCAAAAGAGATGAGAAACCAGTTTATCTGAGGATGAAAAGTGAGCACTGCACCTGAAATTCAATTACCTGGGATCAGAAACTGCCTTCAGCCTTTAGCTACATCACAACACACCTGCAATTTCAAAGTGCACTTTAACTCCAGGCTTGAGTCTGTCTGCTAATTATCTGCAAAGCAAATGGAGCTTAATTATGTTTTATTTAACAGGTTACAACTGAAATCAGGCCAATATTGTTCACAAAACCATTCACACTTTGCCTGCACTTCCCCTGTGTTTTATCCTTGTGCAGGAAGCCGAGGAGAGGGAAATGTATCTGCACCACCCTGGTTAGAGCTAAAAACCCCTCCCAGTGTCTGGGGAGGACAAGAACATCCCTTTCCTTTTCTTTAGCTGCTGGAATAGTTGTGGTGCCACTCTTGCCTCCATCCCAGGGAAATTAAAATCTCCAAAAGTTCCCCCATTTTCACCATTGTGACACAGGAGATGAAATCAGGGGGGAGCAGGGGGAGCTCCCAGCTCTGCTCTGGGGGGCAGTGAGGGAGGAAACTCAATCCCATTATTTAGTGGCACTGCAGGAGTCACCCCGGGCTCTGGCTGCAGCAGCTCAGCTCTTTCTGCAGAGTTCTGGGAGATTCCTGGATCCCCACATCCCCCCAGCAGCATTCCAGGGTCATGGTGTCCCTGCCATCTCCTCGGTCCTTGCACTCCCTGGGGATGCATTCCCTGCCTCTGCCAGCTCCCAGGACCCTGCTGGGGCTCAGCTCACTGGGATGCTCATGTTTCCAATGAAAAAATTAACATTTATCTTAACAAATATCAACTAACCACTGATTTCTGGAGGCCACATCGCCAGCCACAGCCACGAGAACAAACACCTAAAACCTCTGCCAGGCCAATTGGATCAAAATCCAGATGGAAACACGTAGGGATAACTGAAACCTACTGAAAGCTGTTGAGAATATTCAAGTTCAGATGATAGATAATACAAAATAAATTTGATGTATTCAGCAACAAGAGCAGAATGTCAAGGCTCGTGGCCTGAGTCACCAGCTGCTTCAAGGACCAGATTTACACAGTGAGAATTTAATGAGTAAAAAGGGATAATGGTGGAATTGAAGATTTCAGATTTAGATGGGAATAGGAGTGATTTTACTTAACTATTTTAGGTTAAATTAAATATTTAACTTCAATATGTTAGTCCTAACTGAAGTTGTGCCTGGAGTTGAAGTCTTCTGAAGCCAGCTCGAAGAGAAAACTTTGGGGGGTGATTTTTTTAAGGAATGAAAAGGCTTAACTGCAGATAAAACACAGCAGTGAGAGAGCTGGATGTGTAATATTTGTGCCAAGGACGTGGAAAACAATTCCTGCACCCAGGACTGGCCCCAGCATTTCAAGGACAAGGAGTTTATCACAACGTTCAGATAGCAAGGGAGTGAGAAAGAAGGAAAATCTTTTTTCCTCATTTATTTCTTCTCAGCATGAAAGCTCTGTAAAGATTTTTCAGGAGTGCTGGCATTCCTGCAGGCCTCTCCAAGCTTTTAAACCCCCATGGGAAGGGATTTCCCTCATTTCTGAGTGGTGCCTGGATGGAAAGGTTTGGTGGGGTAGGTGAGACCAAGCTCTAGCAGGGCTGCAGGATTTAGGAATTTACCTTTTGGGGATTAATTAAATTATTTAGTTATTAAATTATTAATTAATAATTAGTAATTATTAATTAATAAATTAATTAAAATTTGTCCCTGTGCTTGGCAAACACCCCAGGAAGGGCTGGATTCTGCAGCTCACTGGGAATCCCCATCCAGGGCTGCTCCCTGCAGTGGAAGGAGCTGCTGCCTTCATTAAGGGTTAATTGGGCTGGCTTAATTGGATTCCTGCTCCTGCCAGCAATCCCAAAGGCAGAACCTCCTGGCACAGCAGGGCCAGACAGAACCAAGTGGATTTTAGGAGATTTAATGGGATGGAAATGGTGCCTGGGCCCATCCTCCTGTCACAGGCCCACCTCACTTCATTGAACTGTAACAGAGTGCTGGGATAAATCCACTGCTAAACTCCCATCCAGGGGAGATTTCAACCCAAAAATTCATCAGAACTGGGGGGAAAAAAACCCAGAAATTCAATCTACAAATGGATAAAAACCTCAGCAACTCAATCTAAACCTGACAAAACTCAGCAACATCAAACTTTACGGGCAGAACGAGTAGGCCTCAGCTTCCCGGCCTAACAAAAGATCCTCTGGGAAAGCTTCAAAACCCTAAAAAAAAAAAATAATCTGGAGTCATGAAAAATACCAAAGATGCTTTAAAATACCTCCACCGAGATCTCCTTGGGGGTCAGGGGCCACTTGTGCTCGTACTTGTCCTTCCCCACGGGGTCGGCGTTGGCGGCCGGGGCCGAGTTCTCGGGCCGCACGCCCAGGCTGGGTTTGCTCACCAAGTTCTGCACGGATTTCACCATGTTCTTCAAATCCTCGGGGTACGGGGTGGGGTAACGCTTCAGGTTGATCTCCACCTGGGCAAGGGAAAAAGGGAGGGGAAAAAAAATGAGGAATGGGAGAGGAAACGGAGAGGGGAAAAACAGAGGGAGGTTCAATCCCGTGAAACGCTTTAACCTCGTTGATGGTTTAACTCCGAATTTGGGGGTGTTGGTGTTATCTGGGGGGGGGTTTACAACAAATTTGGGGGCTAAGGTGGGGGGGTTTGGGAGATTTGAGCCCCAAATTTGAGGTTCTGGGGAGGTTTTATGGGTTTGACCGCAAATTTGGCGGATTTTAGGTGGTTTGGGGTAGGATTCCAATCCAAATTTGAGGGTTCTGGGGAGTTTTTATGGGTTTGACCCCAAATTAAAAAAATGAGGAATGGGAGAGGAAACGGAGAGGGGAAAAACAGAGGGAGGTTCAATCCCGTGAAACGCTTTAACCTCGTTGATGGTTTAACTCCGAATTTGGGGGTGTTGGTGTTATCTGGGGGGGGGTTTACAACAAATTTGGGGGCTAAGGTGGGGGGGTTTGGGAGATTTGAGCCCCAAATTTGAGGTTCTGGGGAGGTTTTATGGATTTGACCCCAAATTTGAGGGTTTTGGGGTGATTTAACCCAAATTTGAGGGTTCTAGGGAGCTTTTATGGGTTTGACCCCAAATTTGGGGGTTTTGGGGTGGTTTTAGGGTGATTTAACCCCAAATTTGAGGGGTTTGGAGTGGCTTGGGACAGGATTTCAGCCCAAATTTGAGGGCTCTGGAGTGATTTTGGGGTGATTTAACCCCATATTTGGGGCTTCTGGGGCATTTGGGACTTTTGAACCTCAAATTTAGGAGTTCTGGGGAGCTTTTCTGGGTTTGATACCAAATTTGAGGGGTTTGGGGTGGTTTGGGGCAGGATTTCAGCCCAAATTTGAAGGTTCTGCAGTGGTTTAGGGACGGTTTAACCCAAAATTTGGTTGCAGTGCTGGGCTGAGGGCCCTTTCCTCACGGTTTGGTTTGGTTTTGTGGAGGAGTTTGAGGAGCTCAAGACTGAAATTTTCCCCTTCCCTCTTTGCCAGCACGGATTGCAATCCCAGTGCCATAAAACAAGGGCTGGGAATGGTTCCCTGCAAGCCCATCCCTCCCCCTGGCAGGGTGTTGGTAACTGTGCACTTGTGCTGACACATTCCATCAGGCTTTCCCAAACAATCCTGCTGGAAACGCAGAATTCATTCAGCCACGCTCCGTGTGCTCAATTAATCTGAATTATGGATGGCAGCTGAGAGCAGGATCTGATCCCCTGGGAGCCATTTGCTCCTGGAGATGGATAATGTTCACACACAGCCTGTGACTCTTTTTCTGGCACAGGGAAACAGACCCAGAGCTCTCCAGAGAGTCCCCAAGGCCTGACTGAGCTTTGATTGACTGACAGACCCACGGATTCCCTGGAAAACCCCACATCTGAACTTCCTAAGGCTCCCAGGATGACGAGGCTGGGAAACTTCAAATTCCTCCTGGTGAAAAAGGATCTGGAATTTAGCAGGCAGCAGCTCCCTGCCAGAGCTGCTGGATTTAAATTCCCACCGAGCAGGGAAAAATGCAGTGTTGGATTCTGCTGCAAATGGTCTGTCCACAGGAATATTTCAGAGGCAAAAGCATGATTGATTTGGTAAATAAAACTGCATCAAGTGCTGGCATCCAAATCCCAACCAGGAGAGAATAAACGTCACGGAGCGGGACAGAAAATGTTGAAATCTGTGAGTGGGATGTCACTTCTCATAAAGAATTCCAACAGAAAAAAGACAGATCAAGGCTGGAAAGCAGCACTAAAGCTGTGCTCCAATGATGGGTGAATGAAATGGTGTTTAGGGGGGAGCTGATGGGGCACTTGGTGAATCCCAAAGCTCAGGCCATGGTTTGAGGGCAAGGCACAGAGCAAATCCTCAGGAACTCCAGCCAGGAAGAAGGAAATGGGGGCTGGGATGAGGCAGACAATCCCAAACAGGGATTTCAGCAGGAGTTTCACCTCCCTGGGAGGGTTAATATCAAACAGGGAAACTCCTGCAGCTGTGCTGGGGGACTGCACTGGGATGCAGATCCTTCCCTCACTGATCCACATTTACCATCCCACAGGAAATCTGCATTCCCTGCAAATCCTATACCAAAAGCAGCCTGACCCCAAAGAGAGAATTTCCAAAGTTCAAAATCCTCGATGTAATAAAGCTACTGAACAATCCTAAGTATCAAATCTATTTTAACATCTGTCTGGCTGGAAGTTCAGCTTGATGAGAGATAAAGAGTGAAAATGTCTTCTGCTGTTATAAAATGCTGCAGTGTTGGTGGTTGCTGCCTGCTGAGAATTTAAATTTATTTAAATGCATCCCTTAAATCTCTGGTGAAACTGCTAAAAACGTTCCTGTTGGAACCTCCAGCCATGTCACCCCCAGGGAAAATTCTGATAGAAGTTGTGGAACAACAGAAAACTTTCCCAGATGCTGCTTTCCATGCATGACCCATAAACCTGCAATTCATTCAGGGTAAAATTCCACTTTAATCTACTTATTGTGAGGTGAAGGCTGCTTTTGGCTTCGTTTTCTGTTTCACTAAAGCAGAAGAGTCCATTAGCTCTGGGCACAGGAGCTGGGGAGAAATTCCCAGCTGGGAAAAATACTGGAAAGAAAAACCAAGATTTTCCACCAGGCTTTCAATGGAATGTTAAATTGCTGTTGACAAGAGAGCTGTTAATTTTAGATGTAAAATCTGATTTAAATCTCAAATGATTTTATCTCTGACCTTACATCTTACCTCGGGTGTTCTACCACAGTTAGAAATTTGCAGGGTTGAAGTGTGGGATAATTCCTTTATATTATTCAAGAAAGAGACATTTCCATGCCATGTCAAGGCTGACAGGTTTGAAAATATCCTCCTGCAAATGCAGCTGATGGAGGGATTGATGGGGAGCTCTGCAGTGACATTAATTTCACAAAGCTGGGGGAGGAAATTCATGCTTTGAATTCATTTTTTTTTTACAAGTGATGCCCTTTCCACTGCACATTCCACGAGGCTGCAAAGCCCTCGATGACTTCTACTTTAAGGGGAATATGGGATTCCCCATGGGATTCAAATATTCCTAAAAAAGCAGTGGTTGGACAGGAATTCTGTCTCAATTCCCTTTGGGACAGAGCAGGAATCTGACATTAAAACACAAACCCAGTTCAATTCAAGCATATTGAGCCCTGTCCATAAGAAGTGAATCCCAGAATAAATCCAGGAGTCCTTACCTTAACTTTCCCTGGATTTTCCTCCTCTTCCTTCTTGTCTTCGAATTCAAAGGCCACAGTCATTCTCTGCTGCCTCTGCTCCTCCCACAGAGTGGGGTTAAAACTGTCACTGTCTGACTGGAAATCTGCAGGGAATTGCAAAGGGAGATGGGAAGGATGCAAACAGACTTTTCCTCCTCAAGTCACTTGGGTGAAAATGTGAGGGGGACAATGGGAACTGAGAAAGCATCCCAGAGTTATGGAGAAATCCGGGATGGGAGTGGTGGGAAGCACCACCAGGGTTTGGGGCAGCCCTGGAGCAAAGGGGGAGTGGGAAAATTTGAATTTAGTGGAGCTGTGAGAGAGGCAAAGCCTGAATCCAGCCAAGTTTGGGAGCCCTGAACCCCCACACCACGGGGCTGGACATTCCCAGGACAGAGCCAAGAATTCCTGGTGTGTGCACACCCAGAGCTGGGCTCAGACTGCTCGTGTAAACCTCTCTGAAAATAAAAGGGGTTCAGAAAACATCAGTGTGAAAGTGTAAATCAGCAAATGTCAGTCTGAAAATGCAAATCAGAGAATGTCAGTCTGAAAATGCAAATCAGCAAATGTCAGTCTGAAAATTTATATCAGGAAATGTCAGTGTGAAACTGTAAACCAGAAAATGTTAATGTGAAATTGTAAATCAGAAAATGTCAATCAGAAATTGTCAATTGGACAGCCTGGGAATACCAGGATTCATCCAACCCAGGGGTGTCCCTGTGGCCTTGGTGTGTCAGTGGAGCCATGGCTGGACCTTCCTGTCCCTCTGGAATTTTGCTTTAAATTAAATTTTGCCTTAAATTTTACTTTGCTGGAGCTTTGCCTTAAATTGTGCAGTGCAGGGAAAAATCCTTTATCTGTAACAACACATGTGACTGAATCCTAATTCCTGACCAGGAGAAGGAAGGGACACGGGGAATGGGATTTGTGTGGGTGGATGGTGAGGTCTGAGGAGCTTTCCTGAATTCTGTGGGATGGGCAAGTTGGGACCCCAGAAGCACAGACAGAAAGGGGGAATTCACTCAGCTCTTAAGGAATGGGAATGGTGAATCCTCTCAGCCCTTTTAGGAACAGAAAGGGGGAATTCACTCAGCTCTTAAGGAATGGGAATGGGGAATTCTCTCAGCTGTTTTAGGAACTGGAAGGGGAGACTCTCTCAGCTCTTTTAGGACAGAAAGGGAAGCTTCTCTTGGCTCCTTTAGGATGAGGAAGGGGGATTCTCTCAGCCCTTTTAGGAACAGAAAGGGGGATTCTCTCAGCCCTTTAGGATGAGGAAGGGGAATTCTCTCAGCCCTTTAGGATCAGAAAGGGGGGATCCTCTCAGCCCTTTAGGATCAGGAAGGGGGATTCTCTCAGCCCTTTAGGATGAGGAAGGGGGTTGCTGCCTTTACCTTCATCACTGCGGGGCTGCTGGGGGAACATGTAGTTGGTGAGCACTCGCTGCTTGGTCTCGGGGTGCGCCTCCGTCTGCAGCGGGATCAGAGCCTTGGACTGCAGGGAATGGGAACACACAGCATGAACCCCTGGGAGCAGGGCAGCATCCAGCCTCCCCTGCACAGGGAACTCAGGGATGCCTGGAAAACAAACTCCCCGTGGGCTGGGAGGGTGTGGAGCCTCCCTTCCCTCGCTCCTGCAATTCCTGCTGGTCCCAGAGGAGCAGAACTTTGGGAATCCTGCTCCAAGGGAGGAGGAGCAGGGAACAGACCTGGCACTGCACAGTTAAACACCCCCTGGGATGCATTTTAATGAAGAGGTAATTAATAACTCTGGTATTTTAGATTAGTGTTATTACTATTAATAGTAATAATACTATCATAATAGCATTAATACTATTAGTATTATTCTGGTATTACTCTAGGAGTAAATTCCTGGTGGTTGTCGGTTCTCCTGGGAATAAACCTGGTGCAGGAACTCCCATGGAGCATTCCCTGAGAATTCCTGCTGGCTTTGGCTTCAGCTGGGGATGTTTTCTCATTGCTTTGCTCTATCCAAAGTCACTCTGATCCAGGAGTGACTGTCACAGCCCAGAGAATGGAAATCGATCCATGCCGTGCCACAGGAAAAGCAAAACGCTGGAAAATGTTGTAAATTTACAGGGCTGGGGGTGTTCTGTGCCAGGGCTGCACAGCCAGGCAATGTTAATTTTTAAAATGGAAATCAGAGGGGAAACCCCCCCCAAGAGTCCTCATTTAACACATTAAAATTTAATCACAATTTTCTATTTCCCCCCCCCGCCCTTTTCAGCTTTCACATTTTTGGCTGGGCTCTAAAACTAAATGTACATTTCAGACTTATTTTAAGGCTCAGCTGCTGCTGGAGCCGTTGCATTTCTCAGGGTTCCTGTTGCATAATTCAGTTTAAAATAGAATCCCAAAGAATTTCTGCCTTAACCCAGAGTCCTGGAACAAAGAGAGGCCTCCTCAGATTTCAAAGGTGCAGAAATGAGTTTTCCCCAGAGCAGAACCCAGAGTCCTTGTGCATCTTTGACTTGTTTGAACTCTCCCTGACTGCAGTGGAGTTTAAAATATGCAGGGATGGGAGAATGGGTGGGAAAAAAGGGAAGAGGAAGCCAAGGATGGAGGAGCAGATGGAGCAAAGGGTGGGAGCAGGATAATAACGAGTTTGGGAAGGAACATCTTGAATTTCTACTTCAAAAACACTCCCGTGCTGCTTTTGCCCTTTATTTACTACTTTGGGAAGGAGGGAGAAGCTGATCCTGGGAAAAGAAATCCTGCAAAGGTGATTTTTCCATGGTGAAAAAATAACATCCAGCAGGATTTATGGCTGGGTATGGAAATCTACAGCTGGGCTGGGAGCAAACCCTTCCAAAATTCTCCTAAATCTTGTATTGAGTGACAGAGTTCATTGGCAGCCCCTTTCCTAGGGAAAATGGGAATATTGGAAGGCATTACCTGGTTGTCAGAAAGCCACAAGGCTGCCAGTTCCTTGAGTTTGGTAAAAGTGAAGGGCAAATTCTTCAGCCTGCAAAGGAGAATATTGGGACAAGGTGAATCCCTCACTTCCCAAATGATTTCTTTCAGGATTTGCATGCAGCATGGTTATCACACTGAAACAGCTAAAGTTGCACTGCTTTTTAAAATCAATTTCACTCAAAATGCAATATTTCATCAATATTCCTGCTATTGTTGTTATTATTCCTATTGTTCCTATTATTCCTATTATTATGATGATGATTAATCTGATTATTATTGCACATTAAGAGTTCCATTTGGGAAGTAGAACTGCTGACATCACATCCTTCAGCACTGAGGAGACACTGATATTTTCCTTTGGTTACAGTGCAGTAAAATTACACTTTTAAGGCAGAAAAAAGAAAAAAATTCTTGGTCCCAGGGAGGTTTAGAGGAACCTCAGTGTCACTCACAGAGTTCCCTTTATTGGATACTGGAAGTTTGGAACAGAAATGTTCCAAGATGATGGAAAATTCATTTTTGTCAGAACGTCAGACCAAAGATTAAAATGATATAAATATTCATAGTGAACCTAAATGGCAAAATTAAATGGAGCAAGGGGAAAAAAAATCAGCATTTTAATGAGACATTTAAACACAATTTCCTAAAAGGGATCTGGGAGTGGGAATGGGAATGGATGGCAGGATATTTGTGGAATCTTCATTGATGTTTTTCCCATCACTCCTTCTGAATAGGGTGTTTTTATAGAATCATGGAATCCGGGAGGGTTTGGGCTGGGAGAAACCTTAAATTCCATCCCATCCCATCCCATCCCATCCCATCCCATCCCATCCCATCCCATCCCATCCCATCCCATCCCATCCCATCCCATCCCATCCCATCCCATCCCATCCCATCCCATCCCATCCCATCCCATCCCATCCCATCCCATCCCACTGTTCCAAGGGCAGGGACATCTCCCACCATCCCAGGCTACTCCAACCTGGCCTTGGACCCTTCCAGCCACAGAAAATCTGGGAATTCTATTCCAGGGCCTCCTTACCCTCCCACCTAAGAATTCCTTCCCCATATCCCACCCCACCCTGCTCTTTCCCAACACATGGCCTGGTCCAGGCATGGACTGAGGCTCTCCCAGCTTTTGGAAACTGCAGGAGCTGGGAAGAGCCAGAGTGACCAAAGGAAGGTTGGAAAAACCAAATCCTAAATGAGACTTGGAAAAAAATCAGGAGGAAAAACCCTTTTGTGCCAGACTCAGACCCTGCATCCCACAGAAGAGATTCCCACATTTCTGGGCACCTCAGGATGCAGCAGCTGGAATAGAAAAGTCAGGACCAGCCTGAAAGTTGTCTCAGGGAGCACTGGGATGCTCCAGGGAGCTTGGAGCTGGGGATCAAAGGGAGAAGCAGAAGTGGCCACAGCCCCTGGGATTGATGTGGGACAGGAGCATTCCAGGCTGATTTTCCAGTCCCATGCCCAACCAAATCACAGAGCTCTGCATTTTTCCTTGGCTTTGCCAAGACCCCTGGATACGACTTTTAAACCTCAAACAGGGTCTGATTTTAAGGAGTCTTTGAAAGGAAAATCCTCAAATTGGAGCTCAAAGACAGGGAACACCCAAAATCATTGCTGGGCTTTGAACATTCCCAGCCAAGCCAAGCCCCAGCCTCTTTTTCTAATGGAATTTTTTTTTGCTTTGGAATTGTGCAGTGCAGAAAAAATCCTTCATCTGTAACAACACATGTGACTGAATCCTAATTCCTGACCAGGAGAAGGAAGGGACACGGGGAATGGGATTTGTGTGGGTGGATGGTGAGGTCTGAGGAGCTTTCCTGAATTCTGTGGGATGGAAAAGTTGGGACCCCAGAAGCACAGACAGAAAGGGGGAATTCACTCAGCTCTTAAGGAATGGGAATGGGGAATTCTCTCAGCTGTTTTAGGAACTGGAATGGGGAATTCTCTCAGCTCTTTTAGGAACTGGAAGGGGGAATTCTCTCAGGCCTTTAAGATCAGAAAGGGGGGGATCCTCTCAGCTCTTTTAGGACAGAAAGGAAGATTTCTCTTGGCTCTTTTAGGAGCAGGAAGGGGGAGATTCTCTCAGTTCTTTTAGGAACAGAAAGAGGGGAATTTTCTCAGTCCTTTTAGGAACAGAAAGGGGAATTCTCTCAGCCCTTTAGGAACAGAAAGGGGAATTCTCTCAGCCCTTTTAGGGACAGGAAGACAAGGATTCTCTCAGCCCTTTTAAGAATAGAAATAGGAATTCTCTCAGCCCTTTAGGAACAGAAAGGAGAATTCTCTCAGCCCTTTAGGAACTTAAAGGGGAGATTCTCTCAGCCCTTTTAGGGACAGGAAGGGCTCTCTCAGCCCTTTAGGAACAGAAATAGGAATTCTCTCAGCTCTTTAGGAACAGAAAGGGGAGATTCTCTCAGCCCCTTTAGGGACAGAAGGAGGGAGTTCTCTCAGCCCTTTTAGGGACAGGAAGGGCTCTCTCAGCCCTTTAGGAACAGTCTGGAACTAAAAGAAAGGTCACTTACCAGTAACCGAGGCTCTGTGGGAGGTGTAGCCCACATGGACTTTCTAACAATTCTACCTCTCAATCACAGGGCTCACACCTGGAAGGACTCTGAGGAGAGAGGAGAAGCAGATGGGAGACAAGGTGTTTGTGGCTCCCCCTGGACAGGGACTCCGGTTACTGGTAAGGAATTTGGGATTCCTGCACTCCCACGAGCGCCTGAGGCTGGGCAGCCACCCCTGGGGGAAATTTGGGGTGAGCTGGAGCTCCCAGAGCTTCCAGGGAGATGCTCCTGCTCAAAAACCTCACCACAGGCACCTTCTGGATCCAGATCCAACCCCTGCTGGCTCTGCTGGGCCGAGCCAAGAGAATCCTGCACTCCCTTGGGAAAGGAGCTGGGAAGACAAAGGGAGAGAGGAGTCCCAGGTGTGGAGATGGGAAGGGTGGGTACAGGTCAGAGGCTGGGGCATGGGGAAGGAAAGCTGGGAGCAGTGCCTTGGGTTAAGTGGAATTCCAACATGGAAGTCTGAAGGAGATCCTGAAATCCAGGTAAGAACAGCAAGTCCCAACATCCAGGGATGAGGAGAAGACATGGAACAGGGTGGAGGTTTGTAGAGGCAAAGACCAGAGATCCCAGATGCACCTGAGAGGGGCTCCAGCACTGATTCCCCTGAGGAGAATGGAATCAGAATGGGATCAGAATGGAATAAAAATGGAATCAGAATGGGATCTGGAATTCCCATTAGCCCCAGCTCCAAAATGCACCTGAGAGGGGCTCCAGCACTGAGTCCCCTGAGGAGAATGTAATCAGAATGGGATCAGAATGGAATCAGAATGGAATCTGGGATTCCCTTTAGCCCCAGCTCCAAAATGCACCTGAGAGGGGCTCCAGCACTGATTCCCCCTGAACAGGATGTGTCCCTTCTTCCAAAGGCTTGGAGGGGCACCCATGGAAAGAGCTCCTGGGATCTCCCTCCTCTGCCAGATCCAGGGAAGAGAAGAGGGCCAAAACTGCTGTGGGAACATGGGAATGTTCCAGCAGGAAGAGGAGCCCCAGCTCTCTTCAGTGTGAACACATGGGTTTATCCAAAGGAACAATCATGGAATGGTGATGGGAGTGAAGCTGGGATCACAGAAAGTAAAAAAATCACAAAAATTCCAACATTAAGAAGGTGTCTGGATTTAATCCAAACTCTTTGGTGCAGAATGTTGGAACTTTTAGTTTTCATTAAGGTGGGAAGTTCCACAAAAGAATTATCCCAACATCTCAGCAGGGCAATGTTGGAACTCAGCTGGAGTGTGGAGCGACGGAGGAGGAAAGGTTTGGAAAGATTTGCTTCCCAAAGCACTCCAGAAAAGCAGAGGAGAAGATTCCACAAGGTTTAGAGACAATTCAGCCAGGTTTGAGGGCTTCCACCTCATGGAACAAACACCACATCCAACCCTATGGAACAGGTCATGGAACAGCACATTCCACCCATGGAACAGCACATTCCATCCCATGGAACAGCACATTCCATCCCATGGAACAGCACATTCCATCCCATGGAACACCACATTCCATCCCATGGAATGCCCCATGGAACACCACATTCCATCCCATGGAACACCACATTCCATCCCATGGAACACCACATGGAACACCACATCTCACCCCATGGAATACCACGTCCCACCCAAGGAACACAGGGCAGGGAAGGGACCAGCCTTGGGAACATCCACCTGGAAATCCACTGGATTTGGGACAGGCCCACCCAGGATGGAATTTGTGCCACAGAATTGCAAGGCAGGACAGAATGGAACTGAATTAGGGAATTTTAAACATCATTCCAGGGGGTTCTCTGTCACTTTATATAATTAATATTTTATTTATGTTTGACCCAAATCTCAGCACGAAACTGGGCTGGAAAATCCCTCCCTATTTTTTTTTTTTTTGCTGAGTGTGGATGGCAATTCCTGGAGAGAAAATGGAATTCGCCCCCCACATCTTGCACTGTGCAGCAAACCCGTGGTGATCCTGCAAATCACCACGTTCCTGGCACATCCACATGGACAAATCTCAAGGAAATTCAGGTTTTTCCATGTTTTCCATGTACAGGACAAGGATCAAGGAGTGCTCATTTTAAACCTTTTGTTTCTCCTCTGAGCACAGTCCCTGTGCCTAAGGACAAACAAATCTGGGATTTGACAAAAAAAACCCAAAACTCTGCTGAAGTCAATGAAAAATGTTCCTTGGATTTCAATGGATGCAGGATAACAAATTCCTGTTTCCTGGTTCCCAGGGTATCAGCTTTTTAATCATTAAATATTACAAACCTATGGACAATATCTCATTTTTTGCATGGAGATAAAAGAAGGAAATGGGATTGAAGCTGTTTAAACACACCGAGATTTTGGCCTTATTCAGTTTTCTTAAAGTTTTCCTTTGGATGTCAAAGGACCTGAGACCAAACCATAAGGATTAAAAAAAAACCCCAATATTCTTTCCTTATAGTTTAAATAAACTAAATTATAACAATACTTTTTTGAAAGTAGGATTCTAAAGATTTTTTTTTTAATTTTAAAATATATTTTAGAGAAATCTGTCTTTACAAAGACCTCAAAGGAAAAGTTTAAATTTAAAAAAATAAATTCTTGAATTGGCTAAATTAAAAAAAAAAAATAAAGTGCAGTGAACTGTACCTGTTATCACTCAGATTTAACACCCTCAGCTTCTGCATCTGGCCAATCTCATCAGGAAGAAATTCCAGTTTGTTGGAGCGCAGGGACATCACAGTCACGTTCTTACAGCTCCCAATCTGCAGGAAGGGAAAAGCCACAGTGATGGGATCCCAAATTTGGGAATAGCACTTCTCATCTCGGGGGGAGGTGGCTAAACTGGGTTTTATTGAAAGGCACAAAAGGCAGAAAATCCAGAATTCAATCAGAAAATGACATTTTCCTGTTGGCAGGAGCCTCAGGGGATGCCTGGGGCTCCTCACACTGCTCCTCACAGGGACATTCCCAGTTTTCCATGGATTCACTGCTCAGGTTCAGCACCCAGCACCTCAGGAATGTTCTTGCACACCAAAACAAATCAATCCCACAAGCAACTCCAGGGCAGGGATGAAGTCCTGGCTCCCACAGCACATTCCAGCCTGGAATTATGTTGGAATTCTGGGCACTGAGAATTCCAGGCTTTCTGTGCTGACAGGCTCTGACCCCCAAGCAAACTCTGCACTGACCTGAGGCTGTGGAAAAGGCTCCCAAAATTGAGTGACAGCCCTGGGGTTGTGGGTGTGGGGTTTGGATAGAAGTGTGGGATAGCACAGGGTGGGAAACTCAGAGTTTAAGGGTTTAGAATATAATAATAGATATAAAGCAAGGTGGAGAATTTAGGGCAGAGGCTGAGTTCTTTTATTTTTTCACCTTCTTCTCCATGGTCTGGGTGGTGTTTTGTAATTGGGCTGAGAAATCTGCATTGCAGGCCATGGGTGGTTGGTCATTGGGTTAAAAGTACAAATAATTTAGGTGTCATTTCATAATTGGACAGTTTGTGGTTAAAAGACCTTGGAAAGAGTTAGACCAATTTTCTACTTTGTGAGCCAGGACCCCTGACTTGTGAGCCTGCACCAAAAATAAGAACTAACAAACATCTGAGTCCGAACACAAACTCCATCTCCCGAGCATTAACCCCACCTCTTGGAGGAGAAAAGGAGATAAAACCCCCATGGAATGGTGCAAACCCCCATGGAATGGTGCAAACCCCCATGGAATGGTGCAAGCCCCCATGGAATGGTGCAAACCCCCTTGGAATGGTGCAAACCCCCACGGAATGGTGAAAACCCCCATGGAATTGAGCAAACCCCCATGGAATGGTGCAAACCCCCATGGAATTGTGCAAGCCCCCATGGAATTTCCAGGGATGAGCTCTCACCTCCCTGGGCAGCTCGGGGAGGAAGTTCTCGTCCACGGCCAGGGTGCGCAGGTTGTGCAGGTACCCGATGGTGGAGGGCAGAGACTCCAGCTCGTTGCAGCTGCAGTCAAATTCCTCCAGCAGGGACAAGCTGGAAAGGGGAAACACCTGGTGAGTGCCAGCCTGGGATTGTGTTGGAATTCTGGGCACTGAGAATTCCAGGATTTCTGTGCTGCCAGGTCCCTAAGGGGGCACTGAAGGTGGAGGTGGCTGTTGCCTCCTCGCAGGGATTCCTCAGAATTCCCTGTGATTGCTGCACTCCTGCAGGCTGGGAAGCCAAAGGGGTCAGGGACAAGGTTTCTTGGGATACATCCAAAGGCTCTGCTCCAGCTTTCCTTTAAACCAGGCTCTGCTTCCACAGCTCACCTCCAACCACACACACAAGGATTTGGGGGAAGGCAAAGGCTCCGTTGTTCCCTTGCTTCAGGGGAGCTGAGGGAAGCTGGATGGGAATCCTGTAAAATGAATCCTGTAAAATGCAGGATGAGCACACTCCCCTTTCCCTGCTGATAACACAGCCAGAAATGAGATAAGCTCACTGAGAGCTGCCACATCCCAATCCATCAGGAAACCTGAGCTGCCACATCCCAATCCATCAGGAAACCTGAGCTGCCACATCCCAACCCATCAGGAAACCTGAGCTGCATCCTGAAACGTTTCCCTGGCAGGGAAGGATGACTTCATCACACCAGGATTTCTTTGGGAAGGTGATGCCTGGCACAGCCCTTCCCAGCTGTTTTCCTGCCTGCTGCCATCAGGAGATGGCACAATAAAAACACCAAAATCCCTCTGGAGTTGAATTTCCCCTCTGCACCTCAGAAAGGGATTTTCCATCCCCATGGATCATGGATCAGGCATGAAGGGAAGCTGACAGGAGCAGCCCTAATTCTGACAGTGCTGATTTAGGTAAAATATCATCAACCTGGCTGTGCTGCTGGGAGAAATTCCCATTATTCCTGCCAGGTTTGAGGCAAGACAGGCACAAATCAGCTGCTGGTCAGTTGGGCACCCACTGGAATGAGGTCCAAGGGATATCAGGAATATCCTTAGAGAGGTGAGCAGGGAGATTCATGGAGCAGGAGGAGTAATTCCCACCCATCCAAGCTGCATTTCTTACAGCCACAGATATTCCCAACAGCCACAGCAGCCAGGGAATGATCAAAGCAGCCCAAATCCCAGGGGTCACCTCCAGGCACTGCTTGTCCAACACCAGGACAAATCCCTACAAAGTCGTAGTGATTTTTTTTTCAAAGCCTGTCAGAACCTGGCATTAAATGTTCCATGAAATATTCTGTGAAATATTCCAGGGAATATTCCATGAAATATTCTGTTCCAAATCAGGGTCCAGCATTTGGAAGCAGTGCAATTGCCCTGGAGTTATTCCAACACAGGCAGAAATGAATGGACTTCCAGACCCTGAGAGAGACCTGGAGTTATCCTGCCTGGCTAAAGGAATTTTGCAGAACAAGGAATCCCAGGATCCCAGACTGGTTTGGGTTGGGAGGGACCCCAAAGCTCATCCAGGGCCATGGGCAGGGACACTTCCCCCCATCCCAGGCTGCTCCAAGCCTTGGGCACTCCCAGGGATGGGGCAGCTCCCCCTGTGCCAGCCCCTCCCTGCCCTCCTCCTCCCCATCCCTGATCTCAGCTCCCCCAATTCCAAGCCATTCCCTCTGGTTCTTTCCCTCCAGCTCCTGCTAAATCCTGGGAATACAAATCCACAAATCCACAAATCCACGAATCCACTCTGGCATTTGCAGCACCTGGCACAGACTGGACCTGTGCCACCAGGACCAAACACTGCCCAGCTGAGGGTCCTGAATTCCTCCTGGCACCTTCCAGATCCACCAGGGAACACCTCCAGCCTTTGGGAATCCCGGGAATCCCGGGTTTTGTGTGGAATGTTTGGTTAAGCCAAGCCTATTGTTCCTTCTGAGAGCCACCAGGGGCTCATCCTTTGAACAAAAATCCCAAAAACGAGGGTGGAGCTCCCCAGCAGAGCATGGAGCCAGCACGTGGAGGAATCCCAGAGGGAATGTTCCCTCCTCCACCCTGCCAAGCCCTGTGTGACAGTCACAGGTTCTGGAAGTGGAATTTTGGAGGAAGAGACCCAGCAGGAATCCATCCCTGCACAGGGATGAGTCAGAGGAGAGGGAATTTTTCACTGGAAAAGCACAAAGTGGGGATCCCAGGTGATCCCAGCTGCTCTGCAATTCCACTTCAGAACAGTGGCTGTGCCTTTGGAAGTGTCATTAAGGCTCCATGACAAACACTGGAGAGATTTGGGGTTAAAAAGGGGGATTTGCCTTCAACTGGAGCAATTCAAGAAATTGAGAAAAGTTTTAAAAGGTTTTAGAATTCGACTCCCAAAGTTGCTGAAGCTGGATTTAAATCCATCCTTGTGCAGCATCCAGGAGATCTTGGAGCCTTCTGAGCTTTCACTTGGAGGAGAATTTGCTGCTCCACAGAGATTTGGGGAGCAAAGATTTGTCCTGCAGTGATTCCCATCTCCAGCTTTTAATCCTCTCCATGAAAATCCCATCAATCTCAAACACTCCAAGGATGAGCCAACCTGGCCTTTCAGTGGCTACAGCTGGAATAGGTCACAAATATGGATTATTTTTCCCCAAATGGCATCACAACAGCTAAATTCTTATTGGAACAGGCCAGGGCCAGGGCTTGGAGCAGCCTGGGGTGGTGGGAGGTGTCCCATGGGATCATTTTGGAGGATTTTGGAAGCCACCAAAAGCTGGCTCTGCCATGTGAGGCCCCACACCAGAGAGCTGCAGAGCATCCCAGGCACTTCCCACCATCCCAGCCCCTGGAATCCTTCCCACAGAGCTTTCTGTCGTATTTTAGGAACTCTCCATCCCTGTGAGGCCACAGCCAGATCCTGCTGAGCTCCAAGCCCTGCCTGTTGCCATGGGAACAGGTGGAATTTTTTTTATATTTTTTTAATTTTTTCCCCCCCCACAAAATTCTTCTGCTTTTGCTGCTCTGCTGATCCAAACCTATTCACACCAAAATCTTTGGTTTTCCTCTTGGAAAATGGGATATATTTTACCTTCTTCCCCTTTGCCCTGCAAAAATCCCCCAGGATTAAAAGTGATGCTCCAAATTTCAATGTCTCAACCTGGGGGTTGGAAATCATTCCATAAATCAGGATATTTGTCTCATGTTATATTTGAAAACCCACTCTCCTTGAACAGGAGGGAAAGGGAATTTTAATTAAAAATGATGGAATTTGCACTCACTTTCCAATGGCATTGGGCAGGATGGTGAGCTGGTTGTCATCCACTTTCAGAGTTGTCAGCCTCTTCAACAATCCTGCAGGAAGAAATGATGGATAAACAACTCCCATGGAGATTTCCTGGGATCCCATGGGCAGTGATTTGTAACCCTGACCAGCCCTGCCCTGGAGTTTAGGAAGTATCATTCCAGCTGGATTTATTCCTGCTAAATGCCCTCTAAAAATCAATCCTGGCAGAAAAAGGGTAGGACAAAAATCCTGGGACTGATGGGGAGATGTGGAAGAAAGAGTTGGAAAACAGGAGGAGGCAGTAAGAGTGTCAATAATTAGCAGCACTAACAATCCATGTTGGCATCTGGGTAAATTGATTTTAAATTGAGGGATTTTACAGCTCCATGTGCAAAGGGAAAGGGAAAAGCAAAAATAAGGGCTCAGGACTGAAAGGAAATATCCCAGTGGACAGAGGGATGTCCTTACAGCCACTCCTAGAGCTTCCACAGATCCCAAATAATCCAGGAATTCCATGCATGTGAAACAGTCACAAGAACAATTAAATTCATTGAGTTATTTCCATTATATTTCCTTTTCCCACTGTGAAGGAGCAGCAATCCCAATTAAATTCAGAGTTTGAATTATTTCCTTTTTATTTCCTTTTCCCGCTGTGAATGAGCAGCAATCCCAGACTGATTTTTACTTTTAAATCCAATTAATTCCGCCCTTCTTAGCTTTTTATCCTTAAAACACCAAGCCAGGTGGATCAATTCCTTCCAAATTCCAAAGAATTCTGCTCCTGACTTTACAAACTGGGAACTGCCCAGGCACCAATCTCTGCCTCCTCTGGGATTTAACGCCAGGCTTCGCTTCCTTGATCGTTATCATTCCAAAACGAAATAAAACAATTAAAAAAATATTAAAAATATTATTAAAAAATAAATCTCTGCACTGGAGAGGGATGTTTGCTCACCTATGGAATCTGGGAGCTGCTGCAGCATGTTGGATGAGAGGAGGAGATCCTCCAGCCCCTCACAGCCCGAGATGTCCAGGTCGACCGTCTCGATCCTGTTTTTGGACACATCCAGGTACACGAGCTGTTTTAACTTCCCTATAGACTTAATAGCACGTGAGACAGAGTTACTTGGGCAGACAGAGCTGTTAATTAGAGCGTTAATTAAGAGACAGACACACAAATGCAGCCGAGCTGGAAGTTAGCTCAGCGCCCTTTGCGTCCTCGGCTCTGCCCGCGGCAGGGCCGGGGTGGGCTCAGCCTCAGAGGAGCAGAAATTAACCCCTCCCAAGTTAATTAATGTGCTCCAAATTCATTAAATCTGCTGGAATTTGGCATTCCTGGGCATGCAGCTGAGGTGTTTCTCCATCTGGACACAGTTTCCAGGGATATTCCCAGTTCCCACCGAGGGATGTGTAGTTTTTCTCTGTTGAACCATCCCATAACTTTTATAATAATGAGTTAATTAATTAATTAATGACTCTCTGTGTGCTCCAAATTCATTAAATCTGCTGGAATTTGGCATTCCTGGGCATGCAGCTGAGGTGTTTCTCCATCTGGACACAGATCCCAGGGATATTCCCAGTTCCCACCGAGGGATGTGGAGTTTTTCTCTGTTGAACCATCCCATAACTTTTATAATAATGAGTTAATTAATTAATTAATGACTCTCTGCACCCACCCACGTGCAGATCTTCCCTGCCAGGCAAACAGGACACCAAATCCCCCAGTAATTCCCTGAAATAAATGTCCATACCCCAGGTAGCACTTGCAAGGAATTATTGTCCATCCACAACTCCCTTAGGTTCTGGATTTGTTCGAGGACCTCAGGCTGAGGAAAAGAATAAATAATTATGGGCAGTATTCCTTGAATTCAGTAAAAAAAAATCAATATTTTCTTCAAAAAATAAAGCAGTATTCCTTGAATTCAGTAAAAATCAATATTTTCTTCAAAAATGAAATCTTCCCTCTTCCCTTGCCTTTGGATTTTTATGGCCCACCTCAGCCTTTAAGGACAAGGGGAGAATTCCCTTCCTCTAATTTAACCACTGCTGCTCTTTACCAAAACTTGTAAAAATTTAAGAACCTTTTGCAAAAGAAATGAGCCCAAAGGACACATCCTTGGGAGATTTAATATCTGCACAGCTGGGAGTGGGAATGCACAGGAGGAAATGGGCACTGGTAAAACCCAGATCTGTAAAACCAAACTTTTGTCTGTTTTTATTTTTTTCAGCACTGTCAGTGCTGAAAAAGGCAATTCCCCAAATCACTCCTGTGAAATTCCAGGATTACAACTCCAGGGCACAAATATTCCCAGGTTTCCTCAGCAGTGTTTCCCTTTCCCATGAAATACTTTCCACAGCAAACCAACACCTGGAATTTGCCTTTGCCCTCTCAATTTGTGGAGATTTCCTTTTTATCAAAGCCTGTCAGGACCTGATATTAAATGTTCCAGGAAATATTCCATTCCAAATCAGCATTTGGAAGCAGTGCAATTACCCTGGAATTATCCCAGCACAGGCAGAAACAAATGAACCTTCAGACCCTGAGGGAGACCTGGAGTTATTCCCCCCTGCTCTGCTTTGGAATGTTGCCATTCCCAGCAGAAATCTGATTTTCCACTTGCCCAGGGAGCTGTGGGAGAAGCTCCTGATGCCTCCTCAGGTTAGGACAAAGCTGGTGAGCAGAGCTCAGCCCTTGTTTTCCACATTAATGAGTTCCTATTAAAAACGAGTGGGGAGCATTTTAAAGATGATTTATTTTGCCTCTGTTAATTCCATTGAAATTCTGCTGCCCTGCAATGATTAAAACCACTTCTCGTTTCCAGGCTAAATTGATTAATGGTCATTTGATACTATTTGTTCCTGTGCTGATTAATGTTTCTTTATCCCTCTGGAGGTCGTTATGGATAATCATAATTTCCCCTCTCAACTTCAATTTGCTTTTCAATCCCTCTCATTAACAGACACCTTCCTTCAAGGCCTGTACAGAGCACACTTTGATGGGGAATTCCTTGGATTACAAATCCCCAGGATGATGGAATTTCCCAGTACTGTGGAACACCTTGGAATATTCCACATTAAGGCACACTGTGATCCAGAGGAGATCTCGTGGATGGGTTGGTATTAAAGTGCCATTAAAATCTTATTTATCTCTGTTAGAAATGCTTTGGTTTGGGCACGTTTGGGGAATATTCTCATTTTCCACATGGGTTGCTACAATTGGAATAGAGTGGAATTGGAATGGGAATAGAGGAAGGAATAGGAACAGGAACAGGAATAGGAATAGGAATAAAATGCGGGGGCAAGAACAGAATAAATAGCAACAGAAATAGAATAGGAATAGGAAGAGGAATAAGAATAGGAATAGGAATGGGAATAGGAATAAGAATGGGAATAGGAATAGGAATGGGAATAGGAATAGGAATGGGAATAGAAAGAGGAAATGGAACAGGAAAAGGAATAGAACAGAATAGAATAAAATGCAATATAACAGAATAAATAGCAACAGGAATAGAATAGGAATAGAACAGGAATAGGGATAGGAATAGGAACAGGAACAGAACAGAGGAGAACCCTCTGGAAGGGTTTTACATGGACCACCCAGCCCAGCTCCCTGACCAATTCATCCTGACCAAACCTCAAAGGATATTATTCAGGGAATTGTCCAAAATTCCCTTAATCAATGCCCCTTTCCAGGAGCCTGTTCCAGGGTCTGACCACCCTGTCCACACAGAAAAGCTTCCTGGGATCTAATCTCAATGGAAAACTCACAGGAAATCTGGAGAAAGTCACATTCTATTTTATCCTCTCTCCTTCTCCTCCTCTCCCTATTCCCTTCCTGAATTTCTCCCAAAGCCTGCAGATCCCTGAACCCCTGGAATTGGGAAAAGCCAAACTTGGCCAAGCTGCTGCTCCCCCCCTTCCCATGGCCAGGCCTGACTCCCCAAAATCAGGGAGGTGCCAAACTTTGGGATTTGCTGCTGCTGGAGCCCCGTGACTGGAGCTGCCTCTTCCCTGATTCCAGCTCGGATACAGCTGCTATTTAGGGAGCCACAATTTGCATTCCAGGAAGGCACAGAGGTCTCCCAGGGTTTGGGAATGCTGTTCCCAGCAGGTGGAGGAACAGGAATATAAAAATAAAATTAAAATAAATAAATAATAATAAATAATATAATAAAATAATAATAAAAGAAAATAAAAATATAATAATATAATTATANATGGCAGCCCCGTGCCTGTGGCTCCATCCAGCTCCACGAAGGGCACAGACCTTTCCAGCTCCCAGGAAAAAACCACAACACCCCCAGGACACCAAAGGAATGAGGCTCTCCCCCATCACCAACTCACCTTTCTCCAATAAAAAGGAAATTTCTATGGAAACCCAAGTCAGATTTTCAGAATCTGGGAGAACAGAACCTTTTAATCCTTTTTTTTTTCCCCAGGTGGGAGTTCAACTAGCACACTTCTCCTGTGACATTCCTGCACATTCCCACTGTCCCTTGGCCCATTTGGCTCCTGGTGTTTGCACCCAGTTCCTACATTTTTTGGAGCAGCTGCCTGAAAAATGAGTTATCCTGGGAATTGTGGTCCCCAGGGGAGGATGGGAGCCCCCCTCTCCTGATCTGTCACTCCTGGGGTCACTGAGCTGCCAGGGAAACACATGGAATATTGGCCAGTGCTTTTCAAACACCACCAATCCAACCCACCCCAGAAGAGATGCTCTGAATTTGGGAAGGATCTAATTCCTACAATTAAAATTCCAAGCAGCTCTTCTGAAAATTTCCCTCTGTTTATCCAGGCTGCAGATTTTAATTAAAAATCGGAGTTAAATCCTCTCTTTTCCTCCTGCATGGAATAAATGAGCAGCCTGGAAGAGGCTGGGAGCTGCTCCATAAAACAGATGTAGGGACTCTGCTGCAGCTTTTTAGCACCAGGTGACATTCCAGGCCTTGTTTGAAGGGGAATTATCTCAGTTTTAACTAAAGCTACAGGAACTATTCCCTTCTAGGACTGGAATCCTGTTCTTCCATGGCTCCTACTTCCTCTGCTGACAACAGAGAAAATTCCCCAAAGATTTCAATCCCAGGGAAATGAATTCAGATCCTGGGCACGAGTTAGGGGCAGGAATTGCTTTGGGAGCCCCAAATCCTCTGCTGGAATGACAGAATTTGGGTTGGGTTGGAGGGAAATGAGGGAAATGATCCCAACAAAGCCTTCCCAGTAAAAGTTTTAATTCCCCATGGACAGAACATCCCAATCCTCCCGAGTTTCCCACTGAAATCTGCATTTCTTACCAGCTCAGAGAACTCATTATTGCCCAGGTCGAGCCTCTCCAGCTGAGTCAGTTTGTGCATTGACCTGGAACAGAGGAACAGAGACTGAAAATGGGATTTGAACTCACAAAACATCAGATTTTTTTTTTTTTTGGGGGGGGGGATAAAAATAAAGCTGCATTTATACTGTGGTGGCAAAAAATAAAAAATAAAAGAATGGCATCAGTTGGATGCTGATGCAAATTTTAACAAAATATTCCATCCTTGAGACAGGAACCAAGGTTATTGAACTCAAAAGCTGGCAACTGTTATTTTCATATAAAAATGAACAAAATCTTGGAAGATTTTTGCATGTTAGCTCAGGGAAAATGCCTCATGTTATATCAGTAAGTGACTGAAATGAAATATAACAGAAATTGTGGCTTTTGGAGAGAGGTTTGTGCATTTGCTGTGGTTTTTTATAAACCACTAGAAAGTGTTTTGGACTCTTGAGCCAGGTCCCCTGCTCTGAGGTTCAGATTTAATCGAGTTCAAAGTTAATAAATCAATTTTTGCCTTTGTTTCCATGAAAAAAAAAAGGGAGCAGGGTTTTATCCCAAGTGCAGAATTTCTCCTGGTAGACCAAAGTGAACCAAACACCACGCTGGGGTTTGGGGAGGGTGGTGAAAAAAAGAGGATAAAAATAATTAAATCATCCAACATGAACTGCAACAGGAGGTTCAGAGGCCTCCTGAGGTAATCAGATCCTAATCAAGAAATTAGCATAGCCTTAATTGCTGTGATCTAAAATATCAACCATTTTATCTGTGCAATTTGCACCAGAGGTAAAAGTTGATTATTATGGGAAGGCTGAAAAGCAGAGCCCGGGTTCAGCATCTCAGCCTGGCTGTGCTGAGGTTTCACTGCAGCAAATTTCATTTTTTTTTATGTTAAAATGGGAAATAAAGTACAAATAAACAGGAATGAAACTCCACAGGAGCAGGAAAATCAGCTCCACAGAAATAGGAAATTAACTCCACAGAAATAGGAAATAAACTCCATAGAAATAGGAAATAAACTCCACAGAAATAGGAAATAAACTCCA
>WEIU01001440.1:39142-63812 GCA_013389925.1 Aegithalos caudatus
AATGGAATAAAATGGAATAAAATGGAATAAAATGGAATAAAATAAATAAAATAAAATAAAATAAAATGGAATAAAATAAAATAAAATAAAATAAAATAAAATAAAAATAAAGAATAAAACTTTCACCCAGGTGGCTGCAGGGACCAGGAAATTGGGCTCACTCTGCTCCCACCACCCCTGCTTTGTCCTTCCCTGACTTTTCCTGCCTCTGCTCTGCCTGGGTTTATTTTTACCTCTCTCCCCACCCCTTCTGCTCTGCCTCCTTTGGATTCCTCTCCCATTTTACTTCCACAATTCCCCTTTTGCTTCTCCTTTCCTCTCCCATTTTACTTCCAAAATTCCACTTTTTCTTCTCCCTTCCTCTCCCATTTTACTTCCAAAATTCCCCTTTTGCTTCTCCTTTCCTCTCCCATTTTACTTCCACAATTCCCCTTTTGCTTCTCCTTTCCTCTCCCATTTTACTTCCAAAATTCCACTTTTTCTTCTCCCTTCCTCTCCCATTTTACTTCCAAAATTCCCCTTTTGCTCCTCCCAGCCCCTCCCTGTGCCCCTCTGACTCCCAGCTCTGGGACCTGGAAAGAGCAGCTGGAAAAAAAGAGATTCCTGAAAATCTGCCCTGCTGCCTTCTGCCCCAACTGGGGCACTGCAGGGAGCCTCTGCCAGCTCTGCTTGTCCTCACTGTCAGAAATAAATATTATATTAGAAATAAGTGTTATAAAGTCAGCTTCTTGCAAATATTAAAATGAATGCTGCACGTGTGATGTTAGGGAAACTTTGCTGTATGTGAAATGCTTTTTGTAGCTAATTTGGAGAATGGTAAAAATGCTTTTGTAGCTAACTCAGAATGGTAAAGATGTTTTTGTAGCTAATTTAGAGAATGGTAAAAATGCTTTTTTTAGCTAACTTAGAGAATGTAAAAATGTTTTTTGTAGCTAACTTAGAATGCTCAAAATGTTTTTTGTTGCTAACTTAGAGAATGGTCAAAATGTCTTCTGTAGCTAACTCAGAATGGTAAAGATGCTTTTGTAGCTAAGTCAGAGAATGGTAAAAATGTTTCTGTAGCTAACTGAGAGAATGCTCAAAATGTTTTTTGTAGCTAACTTAGAGAATGGTAAAAATGTTTTGTAGCTAACTCAGAATGGTCAAAATGCTTTTGTAGCTAACTTAGGGAATGGTAAAGATGTTTTTTGTAGCTAACTTAGAGTGGTCAAAATGCTTTTGTAGCTAACTCAGAATGGTAAAGATGTTTTTGTAGCTGAGAGAATGGTAAAGATGCTTTTTGTAGCTAACTTAGAGAATGGGAAAAATATTTTTGTAGCTAACTCAGAATGGCCAAAATATTTTTTGTAGCTAACTTTGAGAATGGTAAAGTTGTTTTTGTAGCTAACTCAGAGAATGGTCAAAATCTCTTTTGTGGCTAACTTAGAGAATGCTCAAAGTGTCTTTTGTAGCTAACTCAGAATGGTCAAAATGTTTTTTGTAGCTTACTCAGAATGGTAAAAATGTTTTTTGTAGCTAACTCAGAGAATGGTAAAGATAATCAGGAAATTCTTCACACTCTTGGATTGTCCTCCCTGGATGAAGACACCACAACCCCCAAGGAAGAATTTGTTTTCTCTCCATTATCAGGGAACGTGGGGACTGCAGGATGGAGCCACAAGGAGAAATAAACCAAGCAAAAAAACCCATCTAAACTCCAAGGAATGTTTGGATAATGCCTGAGGGTGTGTGAACACGCAATGTGCTGGTGCATTTAAAGAAATATTCCTGAGGAGGTAACGTGTGCTCTTGGCTGAATACCAAGCACCCAGCCATAAACCTTTCTCTCATTCCATCCCCTAATTGCCTCTTTATTAAGAAATGTTTAAATTTTACCAACAAAGTGAAGGTGGTTTTTCACATCACCTTTCCCCAAACTGCCCAGCTCCATCCCCTCACCACCACAGCCCTGCTGACACCCTCCCAACCACTGAGAAGCCAAAATCTCTGGGGGGTTTTTTTTGTTTTTTTTGTTTATTTTTTTTTTAGTTTTCCCAGCTTTGAGCTGGTCCCTGGGAGCCTGAGCCGGGTTCAAACGACAGGAATGTGCTGTGGTGACTCATTCTTACCTTCCAAAGTTAGCTGGAAGAAACTCCAAAAAGGCATCATTGAGATAGAGCTGGGTCAAATTTAGAAGTTGTGTGAAGCCATCTGGCAGCCTAAAAAAACAGAGCAAACCTTAATGCTCACCCCGAGTTGCCATGGAGATAATAACAATGTATATTTAGAAGCAGAAAGGTGACTTTCTCCCTCACCTTCTTCTTCTACCCAAATTCTCCTGAAGAACTCACTTTTAACAGACATTTTTTGCCCATTCCCATCTTCCCTGCATTGCTACAAACAGGGAATGCAAAGGCTTGGCACATTCAGGGGACAGCAGCCTTTTCTCCATCCCTGCTTGAGGGATTTAAACCAAAGGTGGTTTTCCTTTCCTTTCCTTTCCTTTCCTTTCCTTTCCTTTCCTTTCCTTTCCTTTCCTTTCCTTTCCTTTCCTTTCCTTTCCTTTCCTTTCCTTTCCTTTCCCCCTCTCATTTTTCCTCCCTCTTCCTTTCTCTCCACATTTTTTAAACTGAAACACCAACATTTCACCCTTTCTCCCCTTCACCTCACTTTGTAAATCCTGGAGTTACAACACNCTTTTCCCCTCTCATTTTTCCTCCCTCTTCCTTTCTCTCCACATTTTTTAAACTGAAACACCAACATTTCACCCTTTCTCCCCTTCACCTCACTTTGTAAATCCTGGAGTTACAACACAGCTTTTGTTGCTATTTTTGCATGATTTGGGAAGGAATAAGGAATGAGGGCTGGCACAGGGAAGCCTCACCCCCGTGCTTAGAGAATGCCCACCCTGATGGCACAAACAGAGTGCTCAGATTAAACCCACCCCGGGTTAAAAACAATTAAAACAATTAAAAAGGGATTCAGATTAACCCTGCAAAAGGTCTGGACACAAAGCCCTGAACTCTGAGCTGATTTGGTGCCCTTGGAATGAGCAGGAGGAGCTCCTGGTACTCACTTGGACACGGGATTGACGCTGGCTTCGATGATCGTTAAACACTTACAACACTTAATGTTTTCTGGGAAATCTTGGATTCCTGGAAAAAAAAACAAAACAAACCACGGGAAGAATGTGAGATACACAAAAATATTTGGTAGGTACAGGAAAATATTATCCACACAAAAACTCTTTGCCCTGCTTTGTTCATAAATGTTTCATTGGGATTGTTCAGCTCAGACTTCAGCCCGAGCAGGAAGCAAACTCAGTTTGGAATTATCATCCCAAAGGTGATGCTCAAGCCCTAAATAAATACATAAAAACACAAAATTATAACTCTTCTGCTAATGCTTGATTTATGTAATGTTCTAGAATGAACAATGACGTAAATTTGTGCTGAGATCTGTGCCTTCATCCCTTCCCAAACTGCTTTTCTCTCATCAGAGCCTCCAGTTCCCCCCTGACAGGAAATTTCCCAACATTCCCAGGAGTTCCTAAGCCTCATTTTTTAAAAACAAAGACCCTCAGACAGCAAAGGCTTTTAGACCCATCAATATAAAAATGCAGAACTGGGAATGCACAGCAACAAACCGGTCCAGCTAAATCCTGGGAATTGTTTCAACTCCCCCACACAAGAGCTCAGAAAGCTCTAAACCCCTTTTGGAAGTGAAATGTTCCTGAGTCCATAAAAAAACCAACCTCCCATTCCCAGGTGGGCAGAAACCCTCAGAGCACAGGATACTAAAGAAAACTCTGCTTTTTACAAAAAAAAAACAAACCAGAGCAGGATTCCCCCAGATCCTCCCCTGAAACTCCAGGCGGGAAACCCGAGACGAGCGCGGATTTCTCCATCTCCAGGGGCCAAAAACTTCACCCCAGCTGCTGATTTTTTTTTTTTTTTTTTGGGGAATGCTGAGGGTTTGGAGCTCTCACCATTCTTGCTGATGTCGAGCTCCCGGAGGTTGACCAGGCTGGCGATGGAGGTGGGGAGGTTGGAGAGGTCGTTGTCGGGGATGCTCAGCTTCCGCAGCGCTTGGCAGTTGAACAGTTGCTGTTCCGGTGGTTTTGTTGGGAAAATGAAGAAATAAAAATCAAAATAATCCATTTTTTGGGATGGTTATTGATATAGAAAAACTGTACAAAACCCCCTTGGGTCACAGCAGGAGTCAGTCCTGGGTTTTTGGGAAGGCGTTCCATCAGACAAATTAACTGTGAGTAGCAGGAACGTTCAAAGGTGGTCAAAATCTGTTAATTCATTGCAAGCAATATCTTGGATTTTTGATTTAATTACACATAATTCATATTTCTTGATGGGTTTCATATTTGTCATAAAGATTCCCAAATTTTTGTGCCTCCTGGTAAGTTGAAATATTTGATTTCCTAATTAAATTTCACGGCAGATTTTAAAACACTGCGACCGCACTCAGATTAAATAATTGTCCTCAAGATCCAAAAACGCTTTGGCATTATCCAAAGGATGCTTTCTTGAAATCCCTGCTCAAAAGTCAGCACTCAATTCTAATTCTTCCACCAAATTCCAATTTTATAGAAGTGGATTCCCAGTTTTCACCAGGAATTCCTTTGGGAGCTGAGGAAGGCTCAGAACTCGGAGTTCTGACCCCACCTGGACACACCCAAGGCTTTGGAAGTGCTGGAGGGAGAAGCACAATTAAAAATCTCCCCCCTGGAATGATTTTATGAAATGCTGTTGCACCAGAAGGAATATGAGACATGGAATGTGGGAATGAGATCCCAAATTTGTGGGTATTTTTTCCCCACTGGATGTTTAACAGATATTTCTCCCAGCTTCCAGAGCTCCCTGCCCCTCAGGATTTTGTTGGAATCATCGTTCCCTCTGTCCATGCACGACTTTAATTCCTCTCAGACCAAATCCAAGTGATGCTGCCGAGCTCTGAGTTATAAAATCAGGGTTTTATTCTGCACCTCTGGGGAGAATTTCATCCCACTCATGTTTTTCTGGATGCTGATTCCAATGACTCCACTCTCATCCAGATCAATTTTCTCTTTATTAGTCATCAATTCATTTGACTCATACAAAGAAAGGATTTTTTTTGCAGCAGGAGAATGAAGTCAAAGGCAAAGAGAATAAAAAGACTTGGCTGGATTTAACTGAAAAAAGAGAGTAAGAAATATAAAACCACCTTGTAAATCCTTAAAAACAAACAAACAAACAAAGAAATGCAAGAAATGAAGAATTAAAAATCAGCAGGAAAAGAATCATTGTTATGATGCCTAAAATAGAAAGTAAAAACAAAAATAAAATCAGGCAGAATGAGTTTAAGGCAACAGTTGAATGTAAAATAATTTACTGGGTTCTAGAGCATCACCTGAAACTAAAGCTGGACTTAACTGAGTTGTTTCCTCAGTAAATAATAAAACTTGATCAAGGGTTTTGATTCAAAAGAATTTTGTAATATCAGGGGCACAGAGTACTTGGCAAAGAACAGAAAATGATCAAAAATTTCCTCTGGAAGAAACCCTTTGAAATCACATTTACAGAGGGAGGAGGGAAAGGTAGAATTTAATGTATAACACAAAAGTTCATGTTAAGTAATAAAGTGCCAATTTCATGGGGAAAAAAAAAAAAAAAAAAAAAAAAAAAAAAAAAATTTTTCCTTAATGTTCTGTATTGTGAGACTTCTAATCTGCCCTACATTCTGGAACCACAAATATTTNAGCAAAAACACCTCGAGCAGAAAATTTGATAAAGGAATTATTTCAGCTGTTGAATTCCTGGTAACAATTAATAAAGGCTTAAGACACAAACTGATGAGTGCTATTAACACTGCCATTAATCTTCTCTTCCACATGGCCAAGATTATGTTAAACTCCATTTGCTCTAAATGAAAATTATCACCCTCATCCCATTTTTAGCAATTTGGACCTCTTCCCCTTGGTCCTCATTTTTTTTCCATACAGAATTCTGGCACCTTGCTCTCTGGTAGATTTGTTTTCCATCAAGTCTGGAACACTTTGATAATTCCAAGAGGCCCAACCCAAATATTCCCCCAAATCAGTCCCTAAATGAGACACTTCCAATATTCCTCAGTAGCAGAGGGTAAAGAGAAGGAAATTATTATTATTATTAATTATAATAATCATAACAACAATGAAGGAGAAGGAGAAGAGAAGGAGAAGGAGAAGGAGAAGGAGAAGGAGAAGGAGAAGGAGAAGGAGGAGAAGAAGGAGAAGAAGGAGAAGAAGGAGAAGAAGGAGAAGAAGGAGAAGAAGGAGAAGAAGGAGGAGAAGGAGAAGGAGAAGGAGAAGGAGAAGGAGAAGGAGAAGGAGAAGGAGAAGGAGAAGGAGAAGGAGAAGGAGAAGGAGAAGGAGAAGGAACCTCAGGGCTTCCTGAGCAGGTTTTCCCCAGGATCCATTTGGGATTTCTGGGGATAGGACCCAGCTGGTTCTGTGCTGTGTCTCCAGGAGAGCTCAGGCAGCTCTCCACAGCATTTTTCCATGAAAATAACGGGATTTTGGCTGCCCTGCCCCTCCATCTGTGCAGAATTCCTCCTTGGAGTGAGACCTCTCAAGCAATGAACCATCACATCCCAGCAGAGCATTTTCCCTGGCATGGGAAAAGCCCATTTTGTACTTTTGTAAATGGAATTTTTACAAAGCCTCTGTGCAGCACAAACGGGAAATCTGCTGTGAGATGATGGAGACTGGAGCAAGTTTTAATTAAAGATTTGTAAGCACCTTTCATTATTGTGGAGAAAAATTCCATTAAGGCCTGGATCCCATCCCTTCATGCTTCATTACGGAGCCAGCACCTGTCATTAATTGCTTTTTCCACCTTTCCCTCTTTTGTTCCCAGAACATTTTGGTTTAGGGAACTTTTAATTCCTTATAGCAAACATTGATCAGCAGGAGAACGGATTGGAAGGTTCCAGAAGAGGAGTTTTACATGGATAGGATGACTTGGGTGATCTCAGGGCAGATATGAATCTCCTGCTTGGATGGTTGGCATTCCCAGGGATATCCCACAGGGATAAAGGGCTGGTTCTGACACAGGGGAGAGCCCTGGCATTCCCAGGGATGTCCCACAGGGGTAAAGGGCTGGTTCTGACACAGGGGAGAGCCTTGGCATTCCCAGGGATGTCCCACAGGGGTAAAGGGCTGGTCCTGACACAGGGGACAGGAATGACATTCCCAGGGATGTCCCACAGGAATCAGGAGCTGATCCTGACACAGGGAACAGCCCTGGCATTCCCAGGGATGTCCCACAGGGATAAAGGGCTGGTCCTGACACAGGGGAGAGCCCTGGCATTCCCAGGAATGTCCCACAGGAATCAGGAGCTGATCCTGAAGAAGAGCTCACTTTGAAAAGCAGGGATAGAGAGGGCAGCGACGACTCCGGATCCAGGGACTGGATCCCACAGGAATCCCCATTTCCTTTGGAGTATAATTTTTCCCACTTTCACTCTCCCAGCTGCCCCATTCCTGTGCTGTGAAGGAATCCCTGCTCCTCCCAACCCAGCCCCAATCCCAAGGAACATCCCTGGAATTCCCCCTCTCCCCAGGGACACATCCCAGCCCCAGGCACCCCAGCAGGGCACGGATCAGCCGTGGATTACCTTGGGAAGCTCCTCAATCTGGTTGGCATCGAGGTAAAGCTCCTCCAGGGTCCTCTCGAAGTTGAAGACCTCCTTGGGCACCTGCTGGAGGCCGCAGTGGGAATAATCCAGCACGGAGACGATCTCCTCCTCCCCGCGGAAACAGCGGCACGGCACCAGGCGCCCCAGCAGCTTCCTTTTGCTGGTCATCTCCAGGCAGCATACTGAGGGAAAAAGGGAGGAAAAGCTGCTGCTGGCACCACCAGCAGCCTGGGGAATGTTCCTGGGGGGGTTTTATGGATTGTTGGTTGTTAAAAATTTGGGTTTTGGTCGGGGGAGATGCGGAGCGCGGCGTTTGCGGAGCTTTTCCGGAGGGAAAAGGTGGGATTTGGGGTGGAAGGAGGAAATCTGGGTGCTGCAGCTTTTCCTTGCTCTGGGATGGAAGGGAATACACCAAGCCAAGCCACAAGGCTGGTTTTAATGGGAAAATAAGCCGTGGGAAGCCACAAAATCCAAACACATCCAAGGTCGCTCCCTGGCCATTTAAATCCGTTTTTATTTAAAAGATCCAAACCTACCAACTGTGGTCATGCACAAAAACAAAGGGTATGGAAAGCAGGAATGGTGAAAGCAAGCAAGAAAGTGACCTTGTGGTCACTCCAAAGGGACTGGAGGAGAGGTAATTAGGATGGGATGATTAACAGGACTACCCGTAATTAAGCAATCCAAATCAGTGTTTCAACAACTCCTACAGATGAGCACCGAGGAATCTGTAACCATTTAATGGATTGGAGAGTTATGGAATGAATGGATCAGAGCTGGGGAATGGGCATTTTCCCTGGATCCCCCACAGCAGCAGAGCTCCCACAGCCTCTGCCCTGAGCTCCTGCAGCAGCTGAGGGGAGCAGGAATGGAATCCAGGGGAATCCCAAACCATTCCTGCTCCTCCCGTGCCACCACGCTCTGCTGGAAGCTCCAGGAGGGGAGATTCAGCAAAATGTAGCAGAATTTGCTAAAATTCTGCTGAAAGATTTGGTAAAATCCATTCCTTCTCCTGTGCTGAAATACACATCCAGGAGGTTTTCCTCAGGTGCTCCCTCCCTCAATCCCAGTGATGAAGACCCTCAATCCCAGTGATGCAGACCCTCAATCCCTCAATCCCAGTGATGCAGATCCTCCATCCCTCAATCCCAGTGATGCAGAGCCTCAATCCCAGTGATGCAGAGCCTCCATCCCTCAATCCCAGTGATGCAGAGCCTCAATCCCAGTGATGCAGACCCCCAATCCCAGTGATGCTGACCCTCCTTTACTCCTTGTCCCTGGAACAAAACCACTTTGGGAAGGAGGAAACTCTCCAAAAGCAGAGTTGGAACACATCAAGCAGTCCCTAAATCCATCCTGGACACCTTGAGGAGTTACCTCAGCATTTTGGATAAACCAGGCTGTCCTGAAATGTATTTATCACAAAGGCAAGGAGGGCTCAGCCTTCAACTCCCATTTTCCAAACCACTTCTAATGTTTTGAGTTGTATTTAGGGAAAAAATGCCCTAAATTAGTCCAAATAAAACAAAATAAGGTTTTTGTAGAAAGCACCAGTATGGAATGGAAAGAATTTCATGGCCTGTGGGCTCGTGGTAATTAAACCTTTTATGAATTTCAGCATTATTAATTCCTACCCCGGACTAATTCCAGCTTTGGTAATTACACTTCCCTTCCCTACATTTTGTTCCCTCCTGATGTTCAGAGATCCTTTCCTTGGTGCTGGTGGTTGCTCATGGAAAAGGCTCAGTCCAGGAGCCACCCCCTGACTGAGCTGAGTCAGGGACACAGCAGCTCCAGCCATCCCTTAATCCCTGCAGGGGATTCCTCATCCCTCTTCCACTCCCCCTGGAAACACCAGGGCTCGGTGCTTTTCCCCATTTCAGAACTAAAATTCCCCACAGCTGAGTCCTGAGGTCACTGCCCCACGTCACACATCACACAGGAGGATCAGACCATCCAAAGGACCCCAAAAATCCGATTATTTCTTGGATAAGGGAAGATAAATGAGGAAGGCAGCGTGAAACAACCTGCTCCTTTTCAGCTCCAGCAAGCAGCTCATTACCAGCTCCTGCAGCTGATTGTCTCACAGAGAAATTCCTTCATCTGGGGCTTTATGGAAATCAATGACAATAAAATACAATCCCTCCTCAATTCATGGATCCTTTGTGCAGGAAAACACTAATCCCTGTTCTTCAGGAGTCACAGGAGAAGGCATTTCCCTCACCTGCTGGACAGACAGAGAAAGCTGCTGCAGCTTCACCCTGATGATTTAGAGAGGGATGAAACAGCCCAAGAAACTTCAACATTCCCAAAATCCAACATTCCAAATATCTGGGGACAACAGGACAAGGGACAGGACATTTCCTTTTTTCATCTCAAAGGCTTTATCCTCTGCAGTGGGGCTGCACATGGGGAGATGTGTCCAGAGGGCAGGGATGGATGGGATATTGGGATGCTGGGATGTTGGGAAGGAATTCCTGGCTGGGAGCATTGCTCTCCCTGGAAAACCTGCTTGATTCCCCCAGCTGGGAAAGGAGAATTCCCAGCCTGGATCCTGCCCCTCTGCCCAGGTGAGAGCACACCTGCAGAGCTGCCCCAGGAGCTGGAGCTGCTGGGAAGAGCCCAGAGGAAGCACCAGGATGAGCAGAGGGATGGAGCAAGGGGGACAGGACACAGGGAAAGGCTTTCCATCCACACAGGGCAGGGCTGGAGGGGATATTGGGCAGGAATTCCTCCCTGGGAGGGTGGAGAGGGGCTTGGATGGAATTCCCAGCTTCCCCTGGATCCCTGGCAGTGCCCAAGGCTGGGAGCAGCCTGGGACAGTGGGAGGCGTTCCTGCCCAGCTTGGATGTCCCAAAAAACATCAGAGGGGATCGGTCCCAGGTTGGACTTAATGACCTTGGAAAGCTTTTCCAGCCTGAGGAATCCTGGGATTCTCCACTGGAAGTCACTCCATTTGATCCAAGGGACACTTTCCCACACCCTGCTTGGAAGCATTTTCTCCCAAACTTCCCCCCCTGAGCCAGGTGAGGGAAGCAGGAATGTCACTGTTCTGTTCCTACTTGGAAATGCAAAATCAGGGATTTATTCAGGTTGTATGAGGCACTGGTGATGGGCTTCATTAACCTTCCTGAAAGACTGAGGCACTCTGGCTCTAAAGTCACAATAACAGAATTATTAGGGAGATTCCAAAGGGGAATTGGCCTTATCAAAGAGAGGGGTGTGCAATATTCTCTCAATTGTTTTCCTGCTCAGAAACTCCCAGATAAGCAGCACATCTCCCCCAGAAATGCCATTTAATGCTGATAATTGAATTTTCTTCATTATGTCCCCATTACAATGGTCGGCGCTCAGGTTCACATGCAGATTTGGCTAATCCTGAAATAAAATAACCAAGCATGAAAAATCAGATTTCAGCTTTTGTCTCCCGGGAATATTAATGAGGGAAAGTTTCCCTGGCTTTGCTGCACGTCCTGGGAGGTCCCAGGAGACCTGGGCACCTTGAGATGTGGGAAAATGCAGAAAAAGGATAAAATTGAAGAATTATTTCTACCAAACACCAGTTTGGAATGCCCAGAGCTTACACCTTTGGGATATAAAGGCAAACCTTTATCTTCTCTGATAAAATGTTCATTGATCCCAAAGGTTACTATTGGCCTTGCCTTGAAATTCCCAATTTCCTTCCTCCAAATTCCTTCCTGAAGGAGCTTTTCTCAGTAGATGGTTTTGGATAATCCCAGATGATGATGACTCCAATTGCAAGGAGATTTTAGTGACAGCAAAAGCAACTTTTGGGGCTGGTTTGATGATCAAAAATCCGTGTCCTGCCCTCCCTACAGACAATTCTTCCACAACCCCAAGGAAAACCCCAGGTTCTTTTTATGGAAGTGACAGAATTCCAGGGATTGGTTGCACATTAGAGGCACACGTTGAAAATTAATCATTATGCTGTTAATTGCTGGAAACTCCAATCACTCTGACAGCTCACCCTGCAGACATTTCAGCAGGAGAGGATCCCAACAAACAGGAGACAGTTCTTTGGGAAGTGTGCTGTCTGGAAATCAGGGAATTTACATTTCTGCTCGCAGCTTTTGTGGGAAGTAATCCTCCCGTTTGGGAGATTATGTGCTGTGAAATTTGGGATGAAATGGGCTTTATTCCATGCTTTATGGAGCAATGGCTGGAAGTGCTCTCCAAAGGAGGAGCAGAGAAAACATCATTTACCTGCTGAAGGCACCAGGGGAACAAATTGGGATTTAAGCAGGAACAACAAAACATGTGGGATTCTTCCTCCCAGGATCCTTCAGAATCCTAAATTACTTTCCAGTGCCTTCCATCACAATCCAGCTGCCTTATTCCTGACACATTAATGAGTTTAATCATCATTATTAATCTTAGCAGGATTGCAGCAGGAGACGTGGGGGCATTCCCTGAGCTGGCAGGGTGGCAGTGCCAGGGAGGGGAATGGGAAGCACCAGCAGCAGCCAGGGCTGGGAGCTGGAATTCTGGGTGGCAGCTCTGCCTCACACTGAGAGCTGATCCCCTGGCACAGATGTGCAGTCACAGAAACCTGGGATGGTTCAGGTTGGAAAAGATCTTTAAAAGTTCTGCTGTCACCCAGCAGCCCTGGCCACGTCCCCGAGTGCCACATCCACACATTCCATGAGCTCTTCCAGGGATGGGCACCCCAACCCTCCCTGGGCAGCTCCTGCCAGTCCCTGAGCTCCCTTTCCATGGGGAAATTCCTGTGCTGTGCACCCTGAGCTCCCCTGGCCCAGCCTGAGGCCGTTCCCTCTCCTCCTGTCCCTGTTCCCTGGGATAAATTCCCAAATCCCCCCTGGCTGTCCCCTCCTGGCAGGAGCTGTGCAGAGCTCAGGGCCCCCCTGATCCCCCTTTTCTCCAGGCTGAGCCCCTTTCCCAGCTCCCTCAGGGATTCTCCAGCCCTTTCCCAGCTCCCTTCCCTGCCCTGGACATGCTCCAGCCCCTTGGGGTCTCTCTTGTCCCGAGGGATGAGGGACCTTTCCCTCCCTGTCCCTGCTGCCATGGGATGGGACATCCCCACTGGAGCAGACATTACTGAAGTTCCAAACTGGAGATAAAGTTCATTTCTGCATTTCCCAAACCTCTGGAATGCACAGAGCAAAGTGCCTGGAAAAACCTGTGGCTCCCTCAGTGTGAGAAATGTTCCCATCCAGCCACAGAACCTTTTCCTGTCTGAACAAAAGAGGGATTTGTGAACCATTCACAATTCCAGTCCTGATCCCACACCCGGTTCTCTGCCATCCCCCACCACTCCAAGAGGGTTTCTTGAATTTCTTGAGAGTTTCTATCCCACTCTTAAGGATATTCCCACAATTTCCCAGCATCCATTTACCTTCTTTCACCTTCTCTCCTCGTGGTTATTCCCCAGCAGTAATTTCTCACCTGAGCCATCTTCTCCTTCCTTCCCCATCCCAAAGCTCCTCAATTCCTTCTCTCCACACTTCCCATTCCCATTCCAAGCACAGCTCCCACCTCCAGACCCCACCCCTGGGCCACACCCTCTTCCCTCATCTCCCCAAACTCTCTACACCTGGGCTAAAAGTTCCAAGCACCAATTATTCCCTGCCTTTCTGTCCTTTGGAATTACCCTTTATTTCATTAACCCTCTTTTCCAGGAATTCCTGCAGAAACATTCCACTGGCCTGCACAAACACAGCTTCAGCTCTTCCCCGTGTTCACTCCCAACTAAAAACCTTTCCCTGCTCACTCCACTCCTTATACTTTGACACAAAAAGCACAAAACCTTTTGCTGTCCCCCACTCCCTCTTTGTCCTGCTATCCCATCCCTTTCCTGGCTGTGGATGCAGTGCTGGAAGATGCTTCCATGGGATTCTGGGGATGCCAAAGCCTGTGGCTGGACAGGGAATGTCAGCACCAGGGAAATCCCAAAGGCACATTTCCCCCAAGCTGCCCTGAAAATTGGTTGCTCAAATATGAGAAAATGATTGCACATAAAACCCATTTATCTCCATGAACACCTCATTATCCAGGGATTCCTGAGCCTGTCTTCTCTGTGTTTCAATGGATAGCATGGAATGCTGGAATGGGAGGGACCCTAAATCCCCCCAGGGACACCTCCCAGTGTCCCAGGCTGTCCCCAGTGTCCAGCCTGGCCTTGGCACTGCCAGGGATCCAGGGACAGCCACAGGTTGCCCAGGGAATGTTCCCTCATAAATGCTGCCCTGGGAAGTGGTTCTTTGAGACTGGATTTCACTTCCCTAAGGAAACCTGTGGCTGGCACATCCTCATTTCCTTCCTGTAGCCTGGTTTTTAATGCTCTGATGCCTCCTGCCCCTTTGTGGGTTAAACAAGTGTCAGTTCCCCCATCAGTGGGAGATGAATTTGGAATTCAGAACTCAGAATTCAGAATTGAGAACTCAGAGCTCAGAACTCAGAATTGAGAACTCAAACTCAGAACTTAGAACTCAGAATAACTCAAAATAACTCAGAATAACTCAGAATAACTCAGAATAACTCAGAATAACTCAAAATAACTCAAAATAACTCAGAATAACTCAGAATAACTAAGAAACACCAAATCTCTACCAGAGCTCCCTCAGCTTTAAATGTCCTCAAGAACAATAAACAAGGCCTGTGGGGGCCAGGATTGGACTTGGATGATCCCTGTGGGTCCCTTCCCACTCAGGAGATTGATTCCATGATTTTATTGTGTTACACAAACCCACCTTCCAGTTCTAATGGCAAAGGGAAAATCAAGAATTGATATTGAGCAGTTGGTGGCTGCAAACTCCTTCTCCAGATCCAGCTGGGGCTGAATGCTGCACACAGAGCTCATCTGACATTTCAGCTCCAATACCAGGGGCTCAAGGAGCAGGAGAATGGCAGGAGAATGCTCCAGGACATCATGGAAAAGAAGGATGCCTGCTTGGATGGCTGGGGATCCCCAGGATCTGCCAGGCTGGAAAAGCCCTCCAGGATCATCCAGTCCAAGCTGTGCCCTTGTCACCGAGTGCCACCTCCAGGGGTGGCCACCCCAGCCCCTTCCAAAGCCTGGCCACCCTTTCCATGAGGAATTCCATCAGCAGAGGGCTCTAGAACTGCATCCTCCCAAGTATCCTGCTCCATGATTAATCTGTCCCAGTTTTTTTTTTTTTTAGGCAATTAACATGCTGTTCTTCTGGTACAAATGTTCTGTAAAAAAAAACCCCTCACAGCTGAGCTGTCAAACACTGAAATTCAGTGCTTTGGAATGTCAGGTTTTTAACAAAGTCCCGGAGTTTGGAAAGTATAATCAGAACTTTAATGCCCAATTATGCAATCTTAGCAATGACTTTCTCAAGAGAATTTTATTGCTCGTGTTGTAAACTGGGATCAGCCACCAGAACTGCACCAAATTGTTCCACTCAGGGAATAGAAAGGGCTGGATTCCCCAGGGAAGGGAGCAGCAGAGCCTGGGGAATTGCAGGTGTGGCTGGAACAGCTCTGGGAGACTCTGGCACATCCTTTTCATTCAGCCACAATGATTTGCTTTGGGATTTTTTTTAAAAATTATTTCTCCCTTGCTTGTCCTAAGCATTCCAACAAAACAGAGGGATTTTCCTTGTCTCAGCTCATTTAATTCAGGCTGAGACTCCTCCTCAGAGCAATCCCAACAAGTGCTGGATGTCCAGAGCCACAGCCTGGAGCCAGATTAAAATAACATGGACAAACCCCTTGGATAAATTTACCATCCACCCACCTGCTGCTGGATTCATGCTGGATTCAGGCACCCAGAGCCTCTGGGCTTTGGGGTTTTGGCAGCAGCTTATAAATAACCACCAAATTTGCATTTCCAGCCTGCTCTGGTGACTCCAGAAAAGGAGTTCAAGCCTGGCCCAAAGGCATGGAGCTGGAATGCAGAGGGAAGGGGGAGAGGGAATTTCCCACCCTGGGCTGAATGTGGATTTTATGGACATTTTCTGCAGCAGGTTTCAAATATTGAATTGTTTGGACAACTACAAAGAAAAGCAGAGCCACCAATCATCCAAATAAATCAGGGGGGTTGTGCCCAGATCTGCCTGGAATTAACATTCCCAGCAATAACTGGGATGTTGTTACAACATCCTCCAAATCCCAGTTTCCAAAAGTCAAATTAATTCTGACAGGAATTGCCAATATTACAATTTCACCAGAAAAATTCCGGAGCAAGCCCCTCAAACAGGTGCATTTTATAAAGATTTAACCTGGGGTTTTGAGCTGCTAACATTTCCCAGATCTTTTCCCAGGACCAAAGTGAGCAATCCCTGTTTGTCATTCCCACAGTGCAAGCAGAGGAACTGAGGCTTTTGCTGAAGCTTTTCTAAATTCATTGGACACACGGCGATCCCATCAGTTTATTTCCATTTAAATTATCCCAGGCACCTTTCTGCTGATAATGATGAAAAATAAAAACTTGGATCAATGTCCCCAGAGCAGCACAAGGTCCCCAATTCCTCCTCCAGTGCTCCTTGCCATTTGACAATTTTCCCTGGCTGTTGCCAAAGCACTTTATTTATTCTTAGATTACATTATCTGTATTTTTATTCTATTTTATGCTCTCTTCTATTGAAGTATTTCTAACAGATTGGAAATTTAGCAGTTCTGAGACGCTTTGTCACTTTTCAGTCCACGTGGATTCTCTTTGGGAGACCTGGAGGGGGGAGTGGGAAGAGCTCCTGTGGGGATGGGGATGTCACCTCCAAAAACCAATAAAACCAACCCAAAATGCACTGGATTATGTCCATTAAAGTCCTGAATTTACTGATTTACTCCACATAGTGAGCCCTTACAACTCAGAGAGGATTCTGTTAATATTTAATGAAACACCATCCCTTCTTCCAGTTCTCCAATGGCAAAATAAAAACTCAATCCCTCCACAGCCTTAAAAAACACAAACTCATCCTATCAGGACTTAATTTAGGAGAAAAAAAAAAAAAAGGGATTTTCCTAAATATAGAATTATTTTACAGCCATCCATTGCCTGGGGGTGTCAGGATCCAGGAGAGGAATGTGGCTGCTCCATCCCTGGGAGTGTCCCAGGAGGGGTCCCTGCCCAAGGAATGGGATTTAAGGTCCCTCCAACCCAAAACATCCCAGGATTTGGGGATTGAGCTGGAAGTGCTGCAGGGATTTCAATCCCCACAATTCCCAGCCTTTGACAGTTTTCCAGTGTTGTCACTCAAGGGAGGCACTTGCAGAAAAAACTCTCCCGTGCAAAAACCAGGGAAAAGTGTCCAGAAATCTCCTCTCAGCTTCCCAGGCTGAGCTTTGTGCTGAGATTTCACTGATTTAAAGGCAGAAAAACTGCAAAGTGGGAAAGAAAATAGAAAGAAAAAAAAGGAATCTCACTGCGCCCTGTGGCAGCTGCCTATGGAAAAAAGAAATGCAGGGATCAGAAAATGAGGACAGGGATCAGGGAAAGAGGGGGAATAAGATCAGGGCTCTGTTTGAGTGGAGGGAAAATAAAGAGAATTTGGGGTGGGATGTGAGAGAATCCACAAAGGAATGGAAAAAGGGCAGGTGTGGGAGCAGGGATAGGGCTGGACAAAAAGCTGGGAGCACTCGGTCCATGCAGGCAGAACTCACTGGGAAGGCAGCACAGGAATTCAGGGACAGCTGCAGCGCCTCTGGACGCAGCAGGGAAGATTTTATACATTCAGCCTTCTAAAATGCTCTGTAACCACGGCCGCTGCTCTCCATCCCACCCAGAGGTGATCCCAGATCCGCCGGATCCCTCGGGATCGGGGCTGCCCCCAGCCCGGCCCCGCCGAGCGACCCCGGGAGCTGCGCACGAACATCGGGAAAAACTCAGCCTCAAGCAGGGAAAAACATTCGGAGCAGCTTGGAGTGGATCCCATCCCTCCCTCCCGGGAAAACAGATGGCATCAGGAGGATGAACAACATCCCTGCCCGGCTGTTTTTAGGGAATAAAACCAGGGAGCACCAGGGCATGGGCAGGGCTGGGCGATTCCTGGCTCCCAGCATCCCAGCCCTGACCTGAGCTCTCCCAGCATCAGCTCCAGGGTTTCTACAACTCCTGGAATGTTCTTGGAGGGTTCCATTCCTTTGGAGCACCGTGGTATTAACAACTGGCCTGGATTCATCCAGAGGAGATGTTTATTTATTTATTTTTAATATTTATTTATTCCTCCTGTTCCTCTGCCAGCGGGCTCGTTTATAGGGATGGAGTGCGTGGGATGGAGACAAAGTGTGGGAGTTCAGGGGGAGCAGGAGGGATAAAGAAATAAAATAAATAATGAATAAAAAGAAAATCAATAAATAAAAAGTGTCACCGAGTCACCAGGACCTGGTAGGAACTTTCCTCTCAGGCTACAAAGCAAATGTTCTAAATTCCCGTTATTTCCATGATAATTTGGGGGGTTTGACCCTAAGGAAAAGGGGAAAACAGGATAAAGAGGGGAAGGAAAAGGCTTCTCTGTCAGCAAAGTGTTGTCACCCCATTTGAGAGGGTGACAGAGAGGACAGACCTCGACCCTCCCCAGCTGGGAACAGCACAAGGAGCAGCACTGGGAATTCTGACTAAACATCAGGGAAAAATCTCATTTTCCAGGAAAAAAAAATCTCATTTTCCAGGAAAAAAACCCTCATTTTCCAGGAAAAAAATCTCATTTTCCAGGAAAAAATCTCATTTTCCAGGAAAAAAAATCTCATTTTCCAGGAAAAAATAATCCCATTTTCCAGGAAAAAAAAAAATCCCATTTTCCAGTGGCTGGTAGCAGAGTCTGAGGAAGCTGAGACCCTGTGCAGGATGAGCATCCAAGGCTGGCTTTAAAAAAGAGCTGGAGCACAGCCTGTGCTGCTCCTCACCTTCCCCAAGGATCTGGGTTATCCACAGGTTTCCATCTCCAAGTTCAGCCCCTGGAAATGGATTTAAGGCAGGGCAGGGTTCAGGTTCCTTTCCCCCCTTCCATCACAGCAAGCTTCCCTGGAGTAACAACATTCCCCTTCTCCCAAAAGGTGCAAAAAATATCCCCATTCTTCTGCTCGGCACAAATGGAGCAGAAAGACAGCAGCAACCATAGTTACAGAGTATTTTAGAATGCTGAATCTATAAAAAGAGATAAAAACTGTGTTTCAAGCAGCTTGTTCCCTGCTCAGGAACCTGACAACTTCCAGCCTCGAGTGTTTGCTTGGTTTTAAACCCCCTTTTTAATATTTATTTACAGCACAATCTGGAGTCCTCACTCTCCAAATTCAAGTTTGAAACAAAGAAAGGGAAAAAAAATAAATCACAGCTCTGTGCATATTTTACATTTGTTGCCTCGCTGTGCTGTGAAATTCAGTGCTGTTGTTAGGAAATTTAATCCCATTAGTCACAAAATTGGTATTTCAGGGGCTCACAGGTTACATCCTGCACAACCAGCAGGTGAATTATTTTAAGGAATTACTTTGGGGTTCCAAGTGTTGGTTATTGACAGCTGCCAAAACCAGGCTGGAAGTGCTTCTGCTTGAAAACTTTTGAAACTGAAGAAATCTTCTGAAAAGGGGGAATGTGTTTGATGGAACGCTGATTTCACAAAGCCAGGAAAAAAATTAATTCAGTCCAAATTCAAACAAAATTCAAAATAAGTCAGAATGTTTCGCTTAAATTATTTTTGATCCAAGTAGTTTCCAGCACATTTCTCCTGCTTTAATCCCCTCCCATCGTGGATTAGTGCCATGTTCAGGCAGAGATGAACAATAAAATTCCACAGCTCCTTTCCCTGATCATCTCCCAGCTCCACTGAGCCCATCCAGGTTCTGTGTATCCCAGGAATGATCCCAGGGAAGCTCCTCAGAGCTGGCTGGGCATTAAGAGGAAGTATAAAAATATTAATTCACATATTCCAAAATCCTCGGCCTTTTTCTACAAACCAGACGTTTCTGCTCCTCCACTTGGCCTTAATCCTTAATTTAATCCCACAAAACCCATCAGGGACGTTTGCAGCTGTGCAAGATAAACTGGAGGGAGGTTCCTTCTTCCCTGACTCCATCCTGAAGTTCCAAAGCTCAGGACCCAGACAAGGACCCAGTTCCCTGCTGGAACTGCCCCGTGCTCCTGTGACCCTCTGGGGTCTCCCCCAGATCCTGCAATTCCCATTCCAGAGGTTCTGGGAGCCCATTCCACAGCCCCAGGGGCTGGCAGGGACAAGATCTCCCAGGAATACCCTGCTGGGTTTATTGGCAGCAGGAAAAACATCCAGCAGTTCCCTCCTGGCTCCCTCAGCTCTTTGGAAGGTGGGAACAGAAATTCCTGAATTATTTACACTGGACAAGCTGGCAACTTGCTGGGAATACAGAGGAGAAGAAAGGATCTGGGAAGAGACAACAGGAAAGCAATGTCACAGCTGTCAGTTCTGTGTCTGGAGGGAAATATTCCAGTGGAAAGTGGGGAAAAAAGAGGGAAATATTCCAGTGGGAAGTGGGGAACAGAGAGGGAAATATTCCAGTGGAAAGTGGGGAAGAGAGAGGGAAATATTGCAGTGGAAAGTGGGGAAAATGGAATCCCACTCGAGGTCCTCACTGTGTTTATCCCCATGGAAGGAAACCTTGTGCCTGGGAGTCAGAGGAATCTCACAGCTCTCCTGGGATCATGGAATGGTTTGGGATGGAAGGGATCCTAAACTCCTCCAGTGCCAGGGACACCTTCCACTATCCCAGGGTGCTCCAAACTCCATCCAGCCTGGCCTTCAGCACCCCCTGAGCTCCACAGAGCAGGGCTGGGATGGAATTTAATCCATGGAAACCCTCGGTGTTGGAATTAGAGCTGCCACTGCTGACCCAGGACCATGAAATTTTAATTTCTGCTGAGTTGCACTGAGTCCAAACTACAAACAAACACTGGGGGAAAGAGAGAGGAGCTGGAATCTGGGAGGAGATGGGAGCTGCCAGGTGTGAGAGCACCCACCTGGAACAGAAGGAATTCTGAGGGAAGGATTTCACTCTGTCACTCCCCGTGAGAGCAAAGGAGCGATTATTTAGATGACAAAGAACCTGTCTCTGGATTTAGGAGATGATTATAGGAGGTGTCAGCCTGCCAGAGAAAGAAGTTCCTCCTGGGTTTGAACAAGCTTTTTTTTTTTTGTGACATTTTCCAGAGTTAATTTGTGGGATTTTTTTTGCTTTTAGGGAATTTTTCTTTAAGAGGAGCTGTCAGTTTAGAGAAGCAAAGCCAAAACCTGGGAGCTCTGCAAGGGCTGCAGAGAGGCACCAAAATGTCCTGAAAGCCAGCTTGGACAGGGTTTGGAATGGGAGCTGTTCCCACAGCAGGGCTGGAGCTGGAGGGGCCCTGAGGTCCCTTCCATCCCAAGCCATTCCATGGTTCCACAATTCCCCTTGAGTTCTCACAAAGGGCACCAAATATTTCTCCTGGTTTATGGGCTGCAGCCCGGGCATATCCCATGGATTTCTTGCCTTGGCACATGAGGAATTTCTCCAATGCCTTTCAAGGGATGTAGATGCACTTATAAAATAATCTGGCCTGGTTTTTAATCCTAGAAAAACCACAGCAGCCTGGCACAATCCATGATTTCATCAGGCTGGGATTTTATCAGGGATCAGGGGGGAGGCAAACAGAATATTCCCTCCTTCTCCTCCAGTCCTAAAATATTCCAATACCAAATCCAAACGGGCCCAGCTCCCCGTTGGAGTGCAGATTTTGCCCTTTCCAAATGGGAATGTGACTAAAGATGAGTCACAGCCCAAAATCCCAGCTCTGAGCTCTCCAGTGAAATCAGGGCTGGAGCTTGGCATGGAAATGTTCCCTTGCAGGATTACACAAACACATCCTCCTGAGAGCCCACTGCCATATCCACCTGGAACAGCCAAACACCAGCATTCCCAATCACCTCCCCCTCCTGTTTAGCCAGGTTTAATTGGTTTGTTCTCCTTATTTGTGTCATTGGTAGCTCCCAGCTTTTCCACGTGCCTCAAAGGATGAGGCTTTGGAGAGTTCCAGGCTCCCAGTACAACACAGGCATGGAATGAACGCTGGGCAGGGCACAGCACGGATGGAATTCCACCTGAAGCCAGGGAAACAGCCCTGGTGTGGCTCCAGAGGAGCTCCAGGTTATCCCAGGACACTGGAGATGCATCCCTGGGGAAATCCAGCTGGACATGGGCCTGGCCAGCCTGCTCCAGGTGACCCCAGGGGATGGCAGGAGGGTCTGGCCAGCCTCAGCTGCCTGGGAATTCTGCAACTCTGCCACTTTGGTTGTCTTTAAAACGTGTTGTAGGTGAATTTCCCACATGTTCCATGTGAAATTCCAATGGTTTATGTGAATTTCCCACATGTTCCATGTGAATTTCCAGTGTTTTATGTGAATTTCCCACACGTTCCAGGTGCATTCCCAGCTCCCTGCCATCCTTACAGGCACAGAAGTGAGAAGTGCCCCTCCTGGCAGAGTCTCTCCCAAGGAACAGAAGGATCAATCCAAATCCCCCATCCCAGCAGCTCCAGTTTGGCTCACAGACCACTGGACACTCCCTAGGAAGGAAAAATGGGAAGCAAAACTTCCCATAATGGACTCTGGACCTGTATCCCGACAATAAAAGCTGCTGTACTCCACATCTAACAGAGATGTGAGCCCATCCCTGTTCCCCAAACACTGCACACAAAAACAAGCCCAAATTAAGCCCTAATTAGTCCCTCAGATGCCATTAAGTGTCACCACACAGAGCATTCCAGCCATCCCTGCTCCAAAGCTTTTTGCTTTAACCCTTCCAAGGCTTTGTTTGAGGCCACAACCCCGGGAGTGCCAGAATTTCAGTGTTTTGAGGGCAGTACCAGAGCAGAGCCTTTATCCAGGTGGATTTTCTGTTATTCCAGTTGTAAGGGAGCCCAGCAGAACGTGCCTGAGCCTTCCAGGCCACGTAGAAAAATGAAATACTCAGTGAACTAATTAGAGGAGCAGATGTTCTTAACACCCATGTGTGAGACTGAGATAACATTCCTACGAGAATGGAAACAGCTCTTTCCTCCCTTTTACTCCCAAGGTATCCCATATTTCCTGATTCAAACTGCCAAGATGTCCCATTAGAACAAAACAGGAGGCATTCTGAGCAGAAGAAGATGCAGCAATTTGTGCTTGTTAGGAAGGAAATGAAATAAAGATAATATTTTGATTTTGAGATCAATGCCATCCATATGTCATGTCAGATAATCTCAGATGTTATCGGGACCTTCTGGCGACAAGAAACGGGATAATTAGAGCAAGAATCAATCTATTTCCACAGAAAAAGGCACAAAACTCAATTCTGACATTTCCCATTGTGAGATCTTCATTTTGGAATTCGCTGCCCGGCCTCAAATTTTGACAAGGTCAGGGATTTTTTAGGTATTGCTTGTGCAGTTCTGCTCCCTCTAAAACAGCCTGGGAGATGCTCCTGAGGAAATCCCAAGTGCTGAGAATTCTGAGACAGTAAAGATGGATTTGGTGAGGTCACTTCTCTATGCTGGCAATGTTTTCCTCCCTGGATTTTGTGCCTGTTGATCCAAAGGCAAAGAGCTGAAAGCCTGGAACACAGGGATGAGCATTCCTAAGCAGCCCTGCCTGCTGGGGTCACCTCCATCACCTGCACGGGAATTTCTGGGGTGACAAATCCTCCTTGTTCCAGGAGGATCTTCTTCTGTGTCTGTGGATGGGATTTTGGGAAGGAATTCCTCCTTGGGAGGGTTTGAGGCCCTGGGATGGAATTCCCAGAGCAGCTGTGGCTGCCCCTGGATCCCTGGCAGTGCCCAAGGCCAGGTTGGACCTTGGGGTGGGAGCAGCCTGGGATTGTGGAAGGTTTAGGGAAGAGGAACTGGAGGATCTTTAAGGTCCCTCTCAACCCACATCCTTCCCTGATTAGGAAAAGGGAAAACCTTGCAAGACAAAGTTCAAAAAAGCTCCAAAAACCCCTCAAGCTTTGACTGAACAACTCCCCCCAGCACACAGATTTCATTTCCAAGGATAAAACTTCTTTTTCCCGGCACCAGAGTCTCTGGAGAGGTTGTTCCCACACCGGTACCTGCTGCTGACTGATGGTTTTGTCCTTTCCTAATTGGCTTTGGAACAAACAAACTCATCCGCTCCCTTCCCAAATGCCACAATAACAACCCCGACACAAAACGCGTGACAGATGCAGATCCCGCTCATTGTTTGCCTGCGTTTTAATTAACTGCGATCCAACCTTTCCCAGCAGATTTATAGCCTAATAAACCGGGCAAAAAGCTTCCTTTTGGAGACGGGAACACTCCCACGAACGGCAAGGTTTCATTGACAATTCCAAGCTGATCCCAGGCACGTGTGACCTTGGGATTTCCCTCTCATCTGCGGAGCCGCCCGGGGATAAATGAGCCATTAAATGATAATTGTCGGGTGGTCAGGCCCCGCTGCCGAGCGCATTCACCGATTTACATTTACCGCAGCAGATCTGCTCTGCCATCACCCAGAGCGACGCGGATTTCCAAGTGAATGGGGAAGCCTTGGAATTCAGCGCTCTCCAGGCGCTGCTTTCAGCCCTCGGGCTCTCAGGGAATTCATTCCGACCATTCCCGACAGTTTCCTCCTTTTTGTCGGGAGTGGAAAAACCCCGGCGTGAGCTGCTCAGCATCCTCCGGGATCACAAAAAAAAACGGCTCTGAATGCCGGGATGGGGCAATTTATTCGGGGAAAAGTGGAATATCTCCCGGGACACCATTCCCGGAGCTCCCATTTCTAGGGAGTGACCGCTGGGATGCACAAAGGGCTTTCACGGAGCGCGTTAAAAAAAAAAAAAAAAAAAGGAATAAATTTTAATTAAGTGCCGTTAAAAAGGGCCCAATTTAAAGCAAGTAGGTCAGCACCTGCTTTGAAAAGGCGGCTCTGAATGAAATCACTGCAGCAGTGCTGGATGGAGCTGGGAGCTTTTCATTTTGCACTTTCTACCCCGAGCACAGGCCCAGCCTGAGCAGATCCCTTGAAAATGCAGGAAGCAAAGGAAAAAGACCTAAAATTGACCAAAAAAAAAAAAAAAAAAA
>WEIU01001440.1:63826-83847 GCA_013389925.1 Aegithalos caudatus
AAAAAAAAAAAAAAAAAAAAAAAAGAAAAGAAAGAGAAGGGCTGTGCTGTGTCTCCAAAAACTTTGGAGCTTTGTGCTGTCCCCGAGCCAGCCCGGCTGTGCCCCGTAGCAAAAGGTGATAAGGAGAAATAAAAATTGATTTGACAGCAGGTGAGTTCACGGGGAATTCCTACAGCAAATATTTCATAGGATCACATCCCAGAACCCCAGACTGCTGTGGGTTGGAGGGGACCTTAAAGCCCATCCAGAGCCATCCCTGCCATGGGATCCAGGGGGAATTATCTGGGAATTCTATTCCAGCCCCTCCCCACCCTCAGAGCCAGGAATTCCTTCCCAATTTCCCACCCGCCCCTGCCCTTTCCAGTGGGAAGCCACTGCCCCTTTTCCATCGGAGACCAAAGATAAATGTCATTGATTTCCTTTTAGTGCTGATACAGAAACCCAGCAGTAAACCCCTGCCACCCCTAAATTTATCAATGCCACGAATTAGGGTGGAACAAAACGCCAGAGGGAGAGGGGAAGGAGTCGGTGCACATCTTAGGAGAAGTTCTCCAGTAATTTATTTTTAGGAACTCTCTACCCTTCACCACAATTTAATATTAGAGCCAGCACAGTGTCAGAGAAATGCCAGGCCCCGGTGTCCATCCCTTCCTTCCCACTGGGAGGAGAAGCAGCTCGGGGAGCTCAGACAGAAAAGCAGAATTTCCTTTGCCTCGGGTGCATCCTGGTGGGAGCAGAGCAGATTCCCGGCGCTCTGACCCAGTTCCCATCCCTGTGCCCATCCCTGCCCTGTCCCCGCAGCCAGGCGGGGAATCTGCTCCGTGTCACAGCAGATCCTGCCAGGGTGACAGCCCCGGCAGCTCCTGCCACAGCCCAGCACCTCCCTGAGTGTCCCTGGATCCCTCCGACATCCCCCGGAGCATCCTCGGGAAGGGAGGGAGGGGAGGAGCCGCTGACATCCCGAATTTTACGCATTAAAACCGAGGGAAGAAACAGGCAGTGCCCCTCAGCTGGAGATAAAACAGGCCAGCATTAAAAATAAAATAAAATTTAAAAATCACTGGACTGGCTTCAGGATGAACAGCAAAGTCAAAGCTGAGCTTGGAGAAACATCTGGAATCCCCTAAAATTTCCCAGCCATGGAGTTTCAAAGTGAGGACAATGTTTTGCCAAAAATACAGCTTGCCTTACAAATATTTTCCTCGGAGAGTTTTGATTCCCAGGTGGGAGGTGTCAAAAGTTTTCAGCTGGCTCCATAAAATCCATCTGAACCTTTCTAGGACAGAGCACCCCAACCCCATCCCAATGTTCTGTGTCCTCCAGCACCTCTACACCAGCGCCTGCCTCAGAGGCACAGAAACGCCCCCACTGAGCACTTCTGGGGCACTTGGGAAGGAATTCTGCAGCCTTTGTTCCAGCCTAAAAGAAAGGGGGGAAAGACAAGAAAGAACCCCCAGAATTTCCTTTGGAACTGAAATTCCAGTTGGCTCCGCTGTAGTTTCCAGGCAACCAAATCTCGAGGAGGAGGAGGAGGAGGATGATGAGGAGGAGGAGGATGAGGAGGAGGAGGAGGAGGATGCTCAGGCTGTGGTTTCTGCATCTTCCCCAAAAAAAGGCAGAGGATCCTGCCAGGAGCATCCACAACCACAAGAGCTGGAAAAGCAGGAACGAGGAGCAGATATTGCCACAACAACGTGGCCATCCAAAAAAAAAACCCAAAAAACAAAACCACAGATGGACACGAGAGAAAAAGGGAGAAATCCCCAAAATGAGCTCCCCAACAACAGCTCCCGTTCCTTTGTGACCTTGCAGGGTTAAACCTCAGCCCTTGGCAGCTGCCCCGAGGCAGGCAGAACCATTCCCCCCAAAAAATCCAGCAGGCAGGACAAGGCAGGGTGTCCGAGGAGGCACAGAAAAAGCACATGGCAGCACTGGGTTTATTCAGAAGAAAGGCAGCAAGGAAAGGAGTGCTATCTAAAAGCCCTGTCTGCATTATCCCTCCCGGAACACTGCTGCTTTGTGCAGCAGCCCCGGGGAAAAAGAGCTCTCAGAAAAGCTTTTAAATAATATTTATAGGGTCGGGGACAATAATATTTGAAAGCATTTGAAAATCCAGCCCGGGAGCTCAGGGCTGGGCTGCTGGCATTGAGAGCGGTGAGTGCACGCATTGTGCTCCTCGGTGTCCCACAAAAAGGCTTCCAGAGGAGCTGGGAAATGGCTGGGAAATGGCTGGGAAATCTCTGGGAAATCTCTGTCAATTCATCATTTCAGAGGGAAGGAGTGCCTGAAATAAGCTGCCCTCCCAAGCCCCGATTTTCCCCCGTTTTTGTGTGACCCAGGCTTTAATGAGGATGGAAGTGAAGGAGGAATAAAATCCACCAAGGACACAAAAGATGCGTGCCTGACACACAATCCAGAATCCTCCCTCATAAATGTGGGAAGAGGAACAATTTAACTCCAGAGTTATTCCCTGCCACGTCTCCCTGTTCTGCACCAGGTCCCTGAATGTTCAAAACTCCTCTGACAACACCCCAAAAAAACACAAAAAGTGGTTTTTCCTCCTTCAGCTGCACAAACTCCAAACTTCAAAAAAAAACAAACCCCAGCACAAATCAACAATGAAACAAATTATCCAGAACCAAGCCCAGGGAGGGAGAAAAAATAAAAATAAAAATAAATCAATCAAACGCTTCATGCAGCCAATTTATATACAATTAAAAGTGTGTGGAAATCCTGGAAATTGTTGATCCTGCTCAGTCCTGGGTATTACTGCTGCTGTGAATCAGAGGGGGACAGGTGCAGCAGCAGGAATTCATCCTCACACCAGGAACCCCCAGTTCTGGGGGAGCAGCAGAGCAGCTCCAGCTTTTCCTGAAGGTTTTATGAGGAAAGGGATAAACCAAGCAAACAGCACAATCAATTTGTCCACTGAAGGTGGGATGAATGATTGAGGAGCCCTTGCTGCAGGTAGCAGCTGCATTTAAACATAAAATTCTGAATCCTGGCCATTCTTGGCTATAAATATCCCTGAACATGGCCTAAGGAATATTTATTCCCTTTTTTTTTTTTATCCCTCTTGCCCTCTTTCAGTCAGCACCTCGTTAACCCACAAGGACTTCACTGATTTCCACTAAAAACTTCTTAAGGACACAGTTACTGAGGTAAAACCCATCCTCTGGATATCCCAAATTTGGGATTTGAGCATCATTCCCATGGCATCCTGAGGAAAGCTTTCCTGCTCCCCAGAACACCAAACACCTGCAGGCACATCCAGCCTGCAAACCTGCAATGTCACCCTCCACGCCTTGCAGGGAACATGGATTTTGTTGGAAAAACTATTCCAGAGCAATAAAACATTTCCTTTCCAGAGGGAACTTTTGAATTCCTAACCCTGGCTGTCAGCTTTTTGGGATGAGCACAAGGCAGGGAGGGAGCAGAGCAGGGAACACTTCCAGGTTGCACATTCCTGGTGATTCCCAAAGAACTCAGGGAATGTTTGCTGCTCCTGGGGATTCCCAAAGCACCCAGGGAATGTTTCAGAATGTCTGCAGTGGCTGGAGAGCAGCAGGAATTGCAGCAGACCTGGAAATGTGGCAGGGTCCTGTTCTTTCATAACCAAGGATTCCTTACATAACTCATTACTAATAACAGGGAATTTCTTTTTCCCTCACTTTTTGGATGTTTTACTCACACTTTGCAAATCCTTTCTCCTCCAGAGCTGGAGTGCAGGGAGAAATCCAAGGACAGCCCAGTGCCCATGGATGGATCCAGCCTGACCCCAAAACCTCGGGATAAAATCGCTTTTTGGGAACAGATAGCATCAAGGAAAGGAATATCCCTGACTAAATTCCCATCCTGGGAGCCCTAAGGATCTGCCAGGAGCTCACACCCACACAGCATGGCCACTCCATTGGGTTTGGATCTGCACCTGGGGCTCCTGGGATGCTGAGTCCCATTCCTGGCATGCACAGATCACAAATCCAGGGAATATCCTGGGCTGGGAGGGACCCACAAGGATCATGGATCCAGCTCCTGGCCCTGCACAGGACAATCCCCAAATCCCACCCTGGGCATTCCTGGGAGAAGTACCCAGACATTCCTGGAGCTCTGGGGCCATGCCAGCAGCCTCTGGGGGAGGAACCTTTCCCAAAATCCATCCCAAAGCTCCCCTGGCACGGCTGCAGCTGCGGGAAGCACTTTTCTCCAACATCCTGGATTTCCACAGTGCCCAGCTCCACCCCTGCTGCTGGAATGGGAGCCCAAATGAATCCATGAATATTCATCCATCCCCTGTTTTGTGTATGGATGTGGCATTTGGAACCAGGCTGCTCTCCTGCCTGATTTCCATCATTTCCAGAGGAAAGGACTCGTGCATTGCCCACGAGGGATGGAGCCATGCCCAGCACCCAAATCCACCCAGCACACGGAGCAGGGCACGGATCTGGGAATGTGGGACCCTCAGGGATCCTCAGGGACCCTCAGGGACAGCTCCTGAGGTCAGGTCCAGGAATAACAGACATGGAGTGAATGGATTCACCCTCACACTGACCTGGATTCCAGGAAAATTCCAGAGAATAAAGATTTTAATTTGCCCCAGTGACAGGGAATGGATCCCAGTGCCAGAGGTCAGGGATGGGTGGGAGATTGGGAAGGAGGAGATGAGGAGGGGCTCAGATGGAAATTCCAGAGCAGCTGTGGCTGCCCCTGGATCCCTGGACTGTCCCAGGCCAGGCTGGATGGGTTTGGAGCAGCCTGGGACAGTGGGAGGTGTCCCCATGGCAGGGCTGCCTCTGGGGGGAATTTTGGGTCCCTCCCAACCCAAACCATTCCAGGATTCTCTGATAATTCCATTTTCTTTCCATCCAGCTTGAACATTTTCCTTATGGATCCTCCCCTTACCCTCCCCCTCAGCACGGGGGCTGCAGAGTCTGACACCCCCAAAATTCCTCATTCCCTCCTCCCACTCTAAATTCCCTACAAAAAGAGATCCCAGAATCCCAGACTGGTTTGGATTGGGAAGAACCTTAAACACCCCCAGTCCTGCTCCTTCCCACATTCCCAGTGAGAACTGGAGACCTTTGCACCTTTCCCACCTGGAATTCCCTTTGCACCTTTCCCACCTGGAATTCCCTTTGCACCTTTCCCATTCCCTTTGCACCTTTCCCACCTGGAATTCCCTTTGCACCTTTTCCATTCCCTTTGCACCTTTCCCACCTGGAATTCCCTTTGCACCTTTTCCATTCCCTTTGCACCTTTCCCACCTGGAATTCCCTTTGCACCTTTCCCATTCCCTTTGCACCTTTCCCACCTGGAATTCCCTTTGCACCTTTCCCATTCCCTTTGCACCTTTCCCACCTGGAATTCCCTTTGCACCTTTTCCATTCCCTTTGCACCTTTCCCACCTGGAATTCCCTTTGCACCTTTTCCATTCCCTTTGCACCTTTCCCACCTGGAATTCCCTTTGCACCTTTCCCATTCCCTTTGCACCTTTCCCACCTGGAATTCCCTTTGCACCTTTCCCATTCCCTTTGCACCTTTCCCACCTGGAATTCCCTTTGCACCTTTTCCATTCCCTTTGCACCTTTCCCACCTGGAATTCCCTTTGCACCTTTTCCATTCCCTTTGCACCTTTCCCACCTGGAATTCCCTTTGCACCTTTCCCATTCCCTTTGCACCTTTCCCACCTGGAATTCCCTTTGCACCTTTTCCATTCCCTTTGCACCTTTCCCACCTGGAATTCCCTTTGCACCTTTTCCATTCCCTTTGCACCTTTCCCACCTGGAATTCCCTTTGCACCTTTCCCATTCCCTTTGCACCTTTCCCACCTGGAATTCCCTTTGCACCTTTCCCATTCCCTTTGCACCTTTCCCAGTCTGAATTCCCTTTGCACCTTTTCCATTCCCTTTGCACCTTTCCCACCTGGAATTCCCTTTGCACCTTTCCCATTCCCTTTGCACCTTTCCCACCTGGAATTCCCTTTGCACCTTTCCCACCTGGAATTCCCTTTGCACCTTTGCCTCACCCAGGGACAATCCCTGCTGCACAGAACAATTCCCTCCTGGAATGACATCCACCTCCCAGGATGCTCCTGCCCAGAAATTGCTTAAAAACAAATGAAAGCACGAAATCGAAGGCAAATCCCTGCGTTTATAATTCTTTGTTTGCAGGTTGAAGTGTCTCTGGTTGTATTTTTTAAAGTTTATCTATGCTTGTGTGTTTTCCTGTGGAAATATCCCTGGATTTGGTGGATTAAAGCTCTATTTGCTTGTTTGCATATTTAAATTTCTGTGTGGTTTGGGGTGTTTGTGACCATATTTGTATTAATAAATGCACACATTTATCTACTTGTACAGAAGTATTTATAAACACCTGTTTATATTTATATAAATGCATATTACATAATTATAGATATTTATTTAGATATAATTTTTTTAATTCACCTTTCAACTTAAGAAAATAAATATTGGGAAAATTTTTATGTAACTGAGTCCCTTCATGATTAAAATTTTAAAATTTAATTATTTAAATTAAAATTTAAATATATTTAAAATATTGTAAATACATTCTAAAATTTATTTATTTATACACGCAATTTATTTCTAAAATAAAGATATTTAAAAATATAAATTCCATGATTTTCTATGCATTTTTCATAGCAAAAAACCGTTATTTTTAAAGCCTGAAATTCCTTTCCTGTGCATCCTCCACGCTTAACTGGGAATGACAGTAATGGGAATCACAGGAGCCCTTCCTTAGGAGCAGAATGAAAACCTTTAAACTCCTTTATTCGGTGACTTTTAGCCCCTGGTGATAACAGCTCTCATGCCACAAAGGAGATTTACATCCTACTAAAGGCAGGGAAAGGAATTTCTCCCAAAAATCCCTGGATTTTTTGTTTGTTTTTCCCCCCATCTCCTTCCACGTTAATGATTTCCAGCACGAGAAATGCTGGGAATTTTCTGGGATGTAAACTCAGCTCCCCGTGGTTGTTACAGCACTCAGGGAGATTTTGGTGTGAGGCCAATCCCTGATGCACTTTCCCTGTCTTCCCTTTAAATTCCATAAAAAATGGATGGCAGGGCCCCAGGGCACCACCAGGGGATGGGGCTGAGGGATAACAGGGGAAATTTGATTTTAGGGATAGCAGGAATGGTTGGATCTTAGGGATACCAGGAGAGATTTGATTTTAGGGATAGCAGGAATGGCTGGATCTTAGGGATAACAGGGGAAATTTGATTTTAGGGGTACCAAGAATGGTTGGATTTAGGGATACCAGGAGAGATTTAATTTTGGGGATACCAGGAAAGATTTGATTTCACTGATACCAGGAGAGATTTGATCATAGGGATAACAGGAGAAATTTGATTTTAGGGATATCAGGAATGGTTGGAAATTAGGGATACCAGGAGAGGTTGGATCTGAGGGATACCAGAGAGGCTGGATTTTAGGGATACCAGGAGAGATTTAATTTTAGGGATACCAAGATACTGCTCGATTTTAGGGATACCAGGACAGTTTTGGATTTTAGGGATACCAGGAGAGGTTGGATTTTGGGGGTAGCAGGAGAGATTTAGTTTTAGAGATACCAGGAAAAATTTGATTTTAGGGATATCAGGAGAGGCTGGATTTTAGGGATACCAGGATAGTTCTGGATTTTAGGGATACCAGGATAGTTCTGGATTTTGGGATGAGGCAGCCCCAGCTCCCTGTCAGGCCTGGCTGCCTGATCCAGGCTGGATCCTCCCAGGGAGCTTTTCCAGGGGTGGGATTCCAGAGGGGTCAATTCCAGAGGGAACAAGTCAGGGAAGGTGGGCAGGGACCCACAAGGATCAGGGAATCCAACTCCTGCCCTGCCCAGATCCCAAAAATCCCACCCAGTCCCTGAGGGCTTTGTCCATCCCCAGCACTTCCAGAGGAGAATTCCGGATTTCTGAGGGAATGACTGGAATTATATCAACCCTGCCAAGCCCATTTTTACTCAGTGATGCAAAACATCACTCAGTGCCCAGGGCTACTCCTGCCTGCTGCTCCATTCAGCTCCTCCAACACGGAATAATGCAATTCCTTCCTCGGAATAATGCAATCCTCCCTTCTCCCTCCATCCCAAACAAAACCCAGGCACACCAAATCCTTATTTCCCTGTCACTGACCAATTTTCTCCAACTAAAAAGCCCAACACAACTTTCTCTTTTCCAGCCAGGAGAGAAAACCAGGAGCTCCTGGTGAAATATTGAAATCCTGGGTTTTTTTCCATCACAGGGCAGGTTCAGGGCCCTCTGGAACTGGAAACATCCCAAAGCTGGGATGTGCACGTGTTCCTGTCACCAGGGATTTCCCTCCAACTTCCCAACGTTCTCCTCACGCCCAGCACAAGGCACTGAGTGGAATTTTTGGGTCAGATCCAAGAGGGAATGGCTTTGCTGTCCCAGCAGAGCTTGGGGTGTCCTCTGCCTGCACAGAGCACTCAGGGATCTCTGAGGGATGCTCCTGCTCTGGAAAGGGAGGACAGGGAATGAAATGGACACGGAGGAAGGGTGGGAAGTCACCCCAAGAACCAGGATTTCATGGGAAGAGTTCATGCCAGTCCATCCCTGCATCCCACCCAGCACAGCTCCCACTGAGGGGTCTGGGAATGCCAGCTCCCACAGGAGCCATCCTGCAGCAGCTCCATCAGCCCTTCCCAGGCTCTGCAGAGTGAGGATTCACTCCCAAATCACCTCCCTAAACATGGATTTGGTCACTCTGGGGTCACCTGAGGAGATCCTGCTGGTCCCTGCCCCAGGAAAAAGGGATGGGACCAAAGGAAAGAGCCTCAGGCTGTGCCAGGGGAGGCTCAGGGTGGAAATCAGGAGGAATTTCCTCACGGAAAGGATGCTCAGGCCTTGGCACTGCCCAGGGCAGGGATGGAATCCCCATTCCTGCAGGGATTGAAAGCCCTGGGGATGTGGCACTCGGGGCAGTGCTGGGGATGATCTCAGAGGGCTTTTCCAAGCTCAGTGATTCCATGACTCCCTGATTTTGGGGAGCAATGCCAAGGCAGCAGTTCCAGGTGTGAGGATCACCCATCCCCATGGAGCAGGTGGATCCAGAACAGCAGGAGAAGGAACACCCAGGGGAATTCCCTCATGGAAACACAGCTCCTCACCTTAAACAACTTCCATTCCCCTCAGTCCTGTGCAATTCCCTTTCCTCCTGCTCTCACCTCACACCCATCACTTCCAAATCCCTGCCCAACAAACAACACCAAAAACTTCATCCAATAAATCCAAAGGCTTGTGACTCCCTGAATATTTCAAAGCCAGCAGCACAACAGCAGAAGGGACAGCAAATAAAGGGGAGTTTTGGAAGCACAGGGAAGCCAGGGAATGCCATGGTTTAAAACAGAGATGTCCAAAGCTTTGCCTTTTGTAACCTTTCCCAGCTGGGCTCTGTGCCAGAGGCCATCCAGGAGGGATTTCCCAGCTCCCAGCTCCTCCTCACACCTCAGTGCTCGGTACAAATCCAGCACCTGAGCATCCCAGGCTGAGCTGATCCCTCAGATCCCACCTCTAACTCAGGTTGTGTGGTCAGCTGGAATAATGTTTATTAAAGCACAGCTGAGCAGCAAAACATGAAGTGAAATTTAAAAAGATTCAAATAAATCAGATGAATTTGCATTGAACTTAACCACAATATTTATCTTTGGTTATCCAATTATCTCCACTGGGAATTAAAGGGGTCCAGCCCTGACTCCAGGATTTTGTCAAAGGAATAAATAAATAATCCTTCCTTTTCCCTCTGGCTTTGCCTCCTCAAGGAACCTTTCCTCTCCTTTATCCCAAGCAATCCCAGCCCTCAGCACATCACACACCAGATAAGAGCAGTTTCCCACATTTTGCAGGAATTTCCCTGCTTCCCAAAACAGGATTTGGGAGAGCTCAGGCCAAAGGGGTGCCCTGTTGATCTCTGCCAGGATTTTTGGGGAGAAATCTAGAAATGAAATGAATAAAATGAATAAAATGAAGTGATCACTCCTTGGAGCAGTGGAGACATTGCTGCCTCTGTGATTCATTCCAGTGGAAGGGATTCACTTCTCCCTCCCTCCTTTCCTCCCTCCCCTTGTTCTCAGCTGTGCAGTTACAAATGCAAAGGTAAAAATGAACACATTTTCCCTTTCCCTGGAGCTCCCACTCCGAGCTCAGCCCTTAATTAGCAAATTGTTCTGTGCTTCAGAGCACGTCCTGCTGCCCTGGGCACTGCCAGGCTGAGAGCCTGGACAGGAACCCCTGGAAGTGGAGTTTAATAAATTCCTGATCCCTGCTGCTCCAAAGGCTCCTTCTGCAAGGAGCAGGAGAGGACAGCCCAGAATTCAGGAATTGAGAGGGGTCAGAGCACCAAAATTCCTGGAGAGGAACCCTTGGACATGGAATTTAATAAACTCCTGATCCCTGCTCCTCCAAAGGCTCCTTCCATGGGGATCAGCAGAGGACAACTCAGAATTCAGGAATTCAGGGGGGATTCTGCCCTGCACTCCTGAGAGGTTTTCCTGAAAGGTGTGTAAGGCAGAAATTAAATTAAATTTCTGGTGTAAGACAGAAATTAAATTAAATTTCTGGTGTAAGACAGAAATTAAATCAAATTAACCCAGAGCAGCAGCTTTACTTCAGTCATCTTCCATCAGATGTTCTCCAGGAAAAGCAGCAAACCCTGGATGAGGAACACCTCAGCACAGTCCCTGAACAGCACTGGGGATTTCTCTGCCTCTCTTAAAATAGATTTCCTTATTCTGCAGATCTGGCTCTGGAGATAAGAGCCACCAGCAGCTGGGGAAGTGTGAGGTGCACCATCAGCCTCTGGAGTTGTTTTGTTCCACAATTATTTAGAAAAAAAAATTGTATTTTCAGAAGTTATTCAGGAAAAAAAATTTCAGAAGTTATTCAGGAAAAAACCATGAAATTTTAGAAGTTATTCAGGAAAAAAACAATTAATTTTCAGAAGTCATTCAGAAAAAAAATTTGTGTTTTCAGATGTTATTCAAAATAAATTGTATTTTCCAGCAATATCTTCCTGACAACTGAACTGCCAAAAAAATTCCCAGCTTTGGATGCCAGCTCCCCTTCCCTCAGTGCTGAGTTTGGGTGAATTATTTCTCTCCTAAATAAACAAACAGGGTGACACTGCCCGTCTGCATTTGTAACTGATGTCACTTTTCCCTATGGATCCATGAGATATTGTCCCTTTTTCCTGCTGGGGTGTGTATCCTGATTTATGGGGTGTTAAATCAGCCCTGGAAAAGCAGGGGGTGGCCTGGGGTGGTTTCCAGCCACAGAAGCCCCCCAGGCTGGGATCCCACACCAGGGAAGGGCAATTTCCCACATTTTACAGGAATTTCCCTGCTTCCCAAACAGGATCTGGGAGAGCTCAGGTCTGTGGATCACCGCCAGGATTTTTGGGGAGGAATCTGGAAATAAAATAAACTGATCACTCCTTGGAGCAGTGGAGATATTGATGCCTCTGTGATGGTCCTCACACTGGATTAATGAGAATTTCTGGGAATTTCTGGGGGTTTATTTCAGCAGGAACCACCAGGCCAATGTTCCCTGCAGATCTCTGCTTTCCCTGCAGTTCTTTCTTTCCCAAAAATCTTTGGGATTGTGTCTGTAGCTCTGTGGAGCCTTTGTGCCCTGAGACAAGGACTAAACTCTAACCAAAATAACACTTTTGTGACGGATTTCTCTTCCTTGGCAGAGGGAATGAGAAGGGAGCAGGCAGCTGCTGCACGGAATTACTGGAGAAAATGGGATAAGGGGAACAGTCCCAGCCTGGCAGCCTGACACTGATCCTGCACAGAGCAATGGAATCAGCAGCACACAGCATTATCTAGGGAGAATTACAGCAGCTTAATGCAATTAATGCCAGTCCACGTGTGCCTCTCCACCTGCAGTGCCAAGGCAGCCCTGCTGCATTCCTGCTGATCCCTGAGGTTTTATCTTTGCTGTATCCCAGGCTCTGTGGTGCCCATCCTTTCCCTTTGCTCCATCCCAGCTCTGTGGTGCCCAGGGTGCAGCTCTGAGCTCACAGTCAGGGTCACTCAGCTCTGCACACAGCAGGGACACAAAACAAATCCTTGTCCTGCTGCACTCCAAGGACAACTTCCAGCCCCAAAGCACAAACAAGGGTGGGGCTGGAGGGAGGAACAAGGGTGGGAGCTCCCAGCCTGGAGCTGGAATGGGACAATTCAACCCCAAGGGGAAAATGGAACAAAACTGATCAAAATGTGAGACCTCGTGACTGTTTGTGCATTTTGTGCCCATTTTTTGCCCATTCTGTCCCTATTTTGTGTCCCCCTTGGGTTTATCCCTGCCCAGGCTCTTGTCCTGCCCAAGGTGTTCCCTAAATCCCTTCCAATAAATCCCTGCTTTATTCTCCAGTCTCTGTCCCAGCTCAGCCTTCCCAAGGCATCCCTGGGATCAGTGGGATGAGGCTGAGCTGCATTTCCAGCTGCACTGGAGCTCAGGGTGCTGCACTGAAGGGCTTGGGATTCACAGAGGAAAAGTTTAGGGAAGAAGCTGTATTGGGAGTGGGAATGTCCACAGCTGGAGCAGGGAACAATCCTCATCCAGGGAACAGCTCTGAGATTTTGGGCACTTCAGCTCTTCCCCAAAGCATCAGACATGGAATCATCCCTGTGCAAGGGATTTAAAATCAGGGACAGGACACAGGGAATGGCCCCCACTGCCAGAGGGCAGGGATGGGTGGGATTTGGGGGTGGATGAAATTCCAGAGCAGCTGTGGCTGCCCTGGATCCCTGGCAGTGCCCAAGGCCAGGCTGGACATTGGGGACAGCCTGGGACAGTGGGAGGTGTCCCTGCCATGGCAGGGGTGGCACTGGGGGGAATTTCAGGTCCCTCCCAATCCAAACAAAATTTAAATGGAAGCTCAAGCCCTCAGAGAAAGCCAAAGGGAGGAGCTGCCCTCGGGAATGCTGTGCTGCAGAGGGATTTGGGATGGCAGGAAGCAACACCTGGCACCAAAATGGAATAAAAAGCAAAGAGCAGCCCCAGAGCTGGCCCTGTCCCAGCAGGGCCACATCCCCCGAGGAAGGGACAGGGAATTTTCCAGCCCCCACAGCACCATCCTCCTGCACTGGGATAAACCCCATAAAAATGGGATAAAATGCTCATTCTGCACAGCTCAGGTCTTGGAAGGTGAATTTATTCCTAATAAAGCTGCAAGGAGACCTCAAGTGTGAGATGTTGGGAGAAAAACACGGACTGAGGGCAAGGAGCACAGGACAGGGCAGAGGTGCTGGGAATGTCACCTCAGTAACCCCAGCTCTACTGACAGGACACATCCAGAGGGCTGGAAAATGAGAATATTCCAACATTCCTGTCCCCCAGGCTCAGCTCAGGGTCTGTTCCCTGCTCTTGGTCCAGCAGGATGAGGAGCACAGGCACTGCTCCCTTCCCTTTTTTTTAATTCCCTTCCCTTTTTTAATTCCCTTCCCTTTTTTAATTCCATCTCTTTTCCTCCCAGGGAGCCACAGGAGCTGCTGACGCATCTCCAACCTTTTTTTTTTTTTTTTCCTTTTTCCTTTTTCTTAGAGATTCATCAGCTAAAATAGATCCCACATATCAGGATGGGGAGTTTAATGAATTCACACTCGTGTGATGTAACGAGTTAAATTAAAAACACTGAGCTCGTAAGGTTTAATAACAAGCCTTTTATGGTGATCTCGCTTTTCCTGCAGGAAAACTTCCTCCTACCAAAACTGGGAAGGGTATTTTGGAAAGCTGGGAAACTGGGAGCAGTGTTGGAAACCAGCAGAAGGAACCAAGGCTTTCAGGGACAGTCTGAGAGGTTCTTCTGCTGGGGTTGGAATTCTCACATCACCGAATAAATGTTGGAGTTCATCCCAAATCCATTGGGAATGGGCAGGGGCCAATTCATCCCAAATCTATTGGGAATGGGCAGGGGCCAATTCATCCCAAATCCATTGGGGAATGGGCAGGGACCAATTAATCCCAAATCCATTGGGAATGGGCAGGGATCAATTCATCCCAAATCCATTGGGAATGGGCAGGGACCAATTCATCCCAAATCTATTATGGAATGGGTAGGGACCAATTCATCCCAAATCCATTGGGAATGGGCAGGGACCAATTCATCCCAAATCCATTGGGAAATGGGCAGGGACCTTTCTTCCATTGGTGCCACACCTACAGGGCTGGGAAATCCCTCCAGGAATGGGGACTCCAGCACTGCTCCTGGCAGCTCCAAGGCCTTTCCCATGGAGAAATTCCTCCTTTTCTCCAGGCTAGGAGTGGGAAGTACAACCTTCATTTCAGGGTGACAAGGACATGTAAAAGAAGCAGCCTCCCCTTCTCAAGGACAAATCCCTCATCCAGCCAAAGGGAGAGCTTTGCTGATGGGGGGAAATTTAAAATCTGGATTTTAAGGTCTCTCCCTGTGCCCAGAGCAGCTGGAGCTGCCCCTGGATCCCTGGCAGTGTCCCAGGCCAGGTTGGAACACCCTGGGGCAGTGGGAGGTGTCCCTGCCAGGACAGGGGTGGGATGGGATGAATTTTAAGGTCCCTTCCCACCCAAACCACTCTGGGATTCCATAAAAAGCTGCTCTGCCAAGAGCTCAAAGGAAGCAATGGAACTGTCAGGCCACAGCTTCACAGGAGCCAGGGAATACAGGGAGGAGAAATCCCAATATTTGCTCTCTGCCATAACTTCTTCCCCATTTATTTTACAGAACTTTGTCTCAGTTAAACCAAAGAATGAGGAGGAAAAAGCACAAAAAGCACCCCACAAATGTAAAAACTGCAATTTTCGTGCAGCATCCACAGCCCTGCACCTGCCACAGGGAATGCTGACCTTCAGCAGGCCCTGGCATTCCTGGATTGAATGCTCTGCCTGCTGCTCCCAGTATGGAAAGTCTCCTGAAAGCACTCAAATAATCCATCAAAACCTGGCAAAGCCATCCCAGCCCGCTGGCTGGAGATGCCACCTTTATTTAATCACTTCCAGGAGCTGCTGATTATCTCATCCACGGAGCTCTGCTGCTCCAGGATCCCACCGGGATGCTCCAGGCACTGTCCCAGGTGAAATGAAGCTGCAAATGCCAGCAGCAGGAGCCTGGCTCGGGACACAGGGAGAAATCTGCTTCCCAAGCAGTGGGAAAAGGGAAAACTCTGCAGGGGACAGGGGCCCTCCTGCCCTGGGGCCACCAAACACCTCCAGCCCTGGCATTCCCGGGAGCCTGGGGTGGGCTCCTTGTCAGGGGCTGCTCCTGGTCCTTAAGGACACTCCCCAATCCAAGGATTCCTCTGGAAAAGGGTTCCTCTCGTTTTGACCTTCTCCATATGCTCTGGGGCTGTCTGAACACATTTAAAATTAAATTATTTTAACTTTCACACCAACTGCAGGACTTGTGTTTCCAATCACAGGATTGTGGGATGGTTTGGGTTGGGTGAATCCATTTAAAATTAAATTATTTTAACTTTCACACCAACTGCAGGACTTGTGTTCTGGATCTGCAGGATTGTGGGATGGGTTGGGTTGGGTTCCACAGATTTTTTGGGGGGTGTTTTCCCCCTTTTTGGGATTCCCACTTGCATTTCCAGCACAGGGACAGGAGTTGGGCTCATTAATGCTGAGGGTCCTTTCCAACTCAGCCCATTCTGGGATTCTGTGAAAGATCATTTAATTCCAACCCCGAAAACTCCTCTAATTCCGTCCCCAATTCCCAATTTACCTGGGCAGGATAAGCCACAGCTCCATTCCTCTCTGCTCCCTGCACTCCACCCACTGCACCTCATCCCAGGACTCCCAGGACTGCTCCAAACAAACCTGGCTTTTGCTCCTCTCCCTGACAAATAAATCCCAAACACAGCTGAAATCCCACGGAATGAAAAACCCTGCTCCAGGAAATCAATTACAGAATCATCACAGATCTTCCAGGAAACCTGGATTTCTTTCCTGGCATGCTTCCTCCAAGCAACTTTAATCACAAAGCCCTCATCTCCACAACAATGCCATGATGCAGTTTGCTAATTAGCTTTTTCCCACTCCTTAATTAAGAAGAAGTGTTCATGTTGTATCTGCAGTTAAATGGTGGCAGCAGCCACCACTCTGTGTTGTGTTTCTATTGCAATGTTTATTTGCTTTATTTTCTGTTTATTTTATTTTTACTTCGATTTCAAGCTCCCCTTTTGATTCCTGCTTTAATTAGCTGGGTTGTAGCTGCTCCAGAGGAAATTTGGGAAGCTTTTTTTTTTAAAGATAAATATGGATGAGTCTCTCAACAGAGCAGTTGATTCACCCCAAAGCTCCCAGAGGTCCAGCAGCCTCCTGCCCTGCACTGGGATCCAAGGAATGCCCTCTGTGGAGCTCTCCTGACTCCAGTTAAATTATGAGGACACAAAGGAGTGGGGTTTGACCTCCTGGGTATTCCAGAGAGCCAGAAAAAGCTGTGGGATAGCCCAGAGCCAGCCCTGCTGCATCTGGGCAGGGAGGGATTAAATCAGGCTGAGTAAAAATCAAATGTCCTTGGAGGTGGGGATGAGCTGCCCAGGATTCCTCAGGAACAAATAATCATTGGAAATCACAGAGCTGAAAACAAGGGCCCTAACACTGAAAGCTTTTCCCAGCCCAGGATTGCAGGCACTCCCAGTGCTCCCCTCTGGATCCAGCAGGGAGATGTGCTGGGATGAGGAGCTCAGGTGGCAGGGCAGGGTCAGATCCAGCAGAAGGAATTGGGATTTGCCCAGCCCCAGGCTAACCTGACAGCTGGCACAGCTGGCACAGCTGGCACAGCTGGCACAGCTGGCACCTGCCTTCTCCAAGCCCTGTGGGTGGGATTCCAGCTGTGGGAGCTGCAAATCCCCAGGAACAGAATCCCAGAATTATTGAGAAGAAGCCCTCCAAGGTCACTGAGTCCCAGCTGTGCCCCATCCCCAGCCTGTCCCCAGCCCAGAGCCCTCAGTGCCACCTCCAGCCCTTCCTTGGACACCTCCAGGCATGGGCACCCCCAAATTCCCTGGAATGCCACTCCCCTGCCTCCTCACTCCCACCCTGGCTTGCATTTCCCACCAAAATCAGTTGGATGAGAGGAGAAGTGAAGGAGGAAACAGATCAGCCAAGCGTGTGGATTCTCCCAGCCCTTCCCACGGACGCAGGGTGACCTTGGGGATGAGATTTATCCAAAGTCACCTCTCCAAAAACCCAGGATGGCTTGGGCAGGGATTAAATCCAGGCTGCCACTTTGCCTCCCACCTCCTGGTGCTGAATCTGTCCCCCCAAAATAGCAGCTCTGATGAGAGCCCTGAGCCTGGCAGCTCCTGGAGCTCCATTTTTCACTTGTCCAAGTTCCCACATGGTTGTCATCACAACTGGGAATGTTCATCCAGCAGAGTGAGAATGACAGCCCCTTTAAAAAGTGCCTTTTCCTGGCAGGTGGAGACAAGGACAGCCCTGGAAAATGCACAGAATTCCTTGGTTTTGAGGATTTTCTAAGCTGATGTGCTCCCAGTTTTTATTGTGGCCTCTTTCCCAGGTGCTTCTGCAGGAATCCTGAAAAGTGCCTTTGCTAGGGAAAAAAAAATCTGAGGAAAATACTGGATCAACAGACACAGAAAACCCTGTTCTGTGATCCCAAGAGAAAATTCCTACCAATATGGGTGTGCTCACTGAGCTGGGGCTCCAGGCTCATGAAGAAACTCATTCCCAAAATCTCCAGCCTGCAGGAGAACCTGGAGAAGGACCTGGGACAAGGAGGTGTCCTTGAGGAGCTGTGTCCAGAGGGATCCTGAGGGACACTGTGAGTGTCCAGGGGGATCATGAGGGACACTGAGCTGTGTCCAGAGGGATCCTGAGGGACACTGAGCTGTGTCCAGGGGGATCCTGAGGGACACTGAGAGTGTCCAGTGGGATCCCTGACCCAGCAGTGTCCCCTGGGATCCTGGGGTGCCTCAGGCAGAGCATTCCCAGCAGGACAGGGGTGATCCTGCCCCTCTGCCCTGGGAGCACAGCCCCATCCAGTGTGACCCTGAGTGACCAGGGCCACTCCAGCCTGGCCATCCTCAGCTTTCCCAGGAAATGCCTCACTCCATTCCTGCTCCTCCAGGAGCATCACAGAGCCCCAGAAGATTTGGGAGCGATGCCACTGGGCAGGAACAGCTCATGCAGCCATCACATTCCTGGACAAAACCCATTGGAAGGCAATTCCACCCCTCCAGCAGCCCAAGGAGCTCCTCCTGCAATGTTCCAGGAGTCTGCAGCCAGCTTCCCAGCAGTGTTCCCTCAGGACACACAGAGTGCTCCCAGATCTCCTGTGTTCCCTCAATTCCACAGCACAACCCCCCTGGCACGGGAGCAGGGCCCTGCTGTGGGACACATCCCCTGCCATGGCACATCCCAGCTTTTTCCACAATTCCAGGGGCTGCAGCAATGCTGAGGGTGGGAGCTCCCAGCCAGGGAGAGGAGGGATACACAATTCCAGGGGGAACAGCACCTGGAATCTCCCAGGAACCTTCACCTGGCAGTTCTGCAGGGGTGGGAATCCTCCCCCACTTCCAGGCACAATTCCTGCATGGTTTGAGGGCAGAGCTGCTCCCAGGGACCTTCACCTGGCAGTTCTGCAGGGGTGGGAATCCTCCCCCACTTCCAGGCACAATTCCTGCGTGGTTTGAGGGCAGAGCAGGTCACACCACACTTCTGCCAGGAAAAGAAGCAATCCCATTGTGTATTCCTGGTTCCTAACCCAGCCTGGAGAGCACCAGGAAGATCAAACTGCATTGGTACTGCAGGAGAAAGCTCTGATGGATTTAGGAGGGGGGAAAAAAATTCCCTCTCCATATAAGGGCTGTGAACATTTTCCCACTTAAGACAACGTGTGGGATCATATTCACAGACACAGAAATATGTTCTGTTCCCCGACACCCACGGGCCTGGAACACCAGGCTGAAGTGCTGGCAGGAATCAGAACCATTTGTTAAGTACAAAAAATGTCTCACATAATTAGGGAACTGCTGAAAGCCACCAATTTAGTGCTCAGGCTGGAAAAAATGTAGGAATATTTCTTGGAACAACAGGCAGAGCTGCCTCGACGGCGCACACGCAGCAAATACCTGGGGGGAAACCAAAGTGCAACGAGATCCCAGCACCTTTGGGAGGATGGAGCCTGGAGATCTCCAGCTGGGAGAACCAAAGGCCAAACCCTGGCTTTAATGCTGGTTAGGAATTCAGTGCCCCTTCCCAGCCTCATCCCTCCCTTCCCAGCACAGCTCCATCACCATCCCAGTCTGTTCCTCTGGTCCAGCCTGTCCAAGTGCCCTCCTGGCAGAGACCAAAAGCATCTCCAAAAAGCATCTCCCAAAAGCATCCCCCAAAAGCATCTCCCAAAAACATCTCCCAAAATCATCCCCCAAAAGCATCTCCAAAAACATCCCCCAAAAGCATCTCCCAAAAGCATCTCCAAAATCATCTCCCAAAAACATCTCCCAAAAACATTTCCCAAAAGCAGCTCCCAAAAGCAGCTCCCAAACCTGCCCCAGGGCTGAGGAACCTCTGCCCCAAAGGTCAGCTCTGAGGAGGGTGACAGAGAAGGGCAGATGGAAGGAGGTGCTGGGAACAGAACTTGTGGAGGTGTCTGGATGGAGCTGATTTTTATGCATTTGGGAAAAAAAAAAAAAGCAAGAGAAGCAGAGCTTGGTGGGGTTTGACCTGAGACAGAGCTCCTGGCAGCCACAGCTCGGCTCCTCAGCCCCCAAAGCCACCAGGGTCCCCCTGCCCAGAGCTCTGTCCCCTCCTGCCAGCAGCTCCTTGACCTTTAGAAGGGTCTGTGCCCCCCAAAGCCACCAAGGTGTGTCCCCCACGAGCTCTGTCCCCTCGAGCAGCAGCTCTGAGCCCCACAGGGTCTGTCCCTGCAAAAGCCACCAGGGTCTGTCCCTGCAAAAGCCACCAGGGTTTGTCCCTCAAATGCCACCAGGGTTTGTCCCCTCAAAAGTCATCATTTTCTGTCCCCCAAAAGCCATC
>WEIU01001440.1:88582-107243 GCA_013389925.1 Aegithalos caudatus
CAGCCCCGCGCCCGGACAGCCCCGAACCGCTCCCTTCCCAGGGCAGGAGCCATCCCCTCACCCGGGCCAAGGTGCGCGGCCGGGCGGCGGGACGGGGCTCGCAGCTTCCCCGGAGCTCCGCGGGCAGCGGTGGTGACAGCTCCGTGTCCCCTGCACGCTCGGGTGTCGCAGGCCAAAACCGCGGGGGTCACGGAGAACACGCGGCGGGGACATCGTGCCCGGGGCTGAGGATGTGCTGGGTGTCCTGGGTGTCCCCCACCCCCGGGGACATCGCCCAGCGTGGGACAGAGCAGGGCACACACGTGGGACAGAGCAGGGCACACACGTGGGTGTCCCACCCTGCCCTGTGCCTGTCCCACCCTGCCCTGTGTCCGTCTGTCCCGTGTGTGACCTGGAGCCATCCTGGGGACCCTCCAGAGGTTCACGGGGACACAGAACGGGATGGGCGGGACCTTAGCGCTGCCCTCGTTCCTTCCCCTGCCGTGGCAGGGACACCTCCCACCACCCCGGGCTCCCGCAGCCCCTCCCGTGGCAGCAGCAGCAATCCCTGGAGCTGCTCAGCTCCTTGGATTCCACCCCCTGCCCCCTGAGCCCAGCCCTGGCGCTGCCCGTGTCCCTTCCTGGGGCTCCCTGGGGCGGCCAGTGCCACCCCCAGGCCTGGCAGTGCCTCGGGGTGGCCGTGGTGACACGGTGACTTCACGGCTCTGTGCTGGCCCCGGCTCTTCCAGCCCTGTGGAATCTGCCTGGCAGCAGAGCTGGAAGAGGATGACAGCAGGGCTGATGCCGGCAGCAGCTCCCCAGCCCTGTTCCATGGGATAATCCCTGGCACTGGTGACCTCTCCTCTGCCCCTTGCTGGAGGAGGAATTCCTGCTCTGGGGATGCTCCCAGTCTCTCCCACTCTCCACCTCTGACTGGGAAGTCAAATCAGGCCCAGAGAAGTTTTACTCCAACATTTTTGTGGTGCTCAAAGCACACATCCCCTTGTTTGATGCTGCCCAGAGCAGCTGTGGCTGTCCCTGATTAAAAGCCTGGACTATCTGGATGGGGTTGGAAGCAGCCTGGGATGGTGGAAGGTGTCCCTGCCATGGCAGGGTGGGATGGGATGGGATGGGATGGGATGGGATGGGATGGGATGGGATGGGATGGGATTTAAGGTCCCTCCCAACCCAACCCAGTGATTCTGATCTCAGGGGTGACATGGGGGGTGTCCAGTGTCAGCTTCTGGGAGGCAGGAGATGGAAATTTGTCTCCCAGGAAATCCAGGAATTTTTTGTTGCAGCTGAGAGTTCTTTCCTTCCCTGATGTTCCTGAAAAACACCAAGATTCCAAAGGGCATGAAGGAAGTGGAAAACCCAAGGGAGAGTCGAGTCCTTATGTATAAAACAGATTTTTTTTTCCCTGAAAAGGCAAATGTGGAGAGGGAGAAATGCAGGGATGTGCCAGTGGGAGCAGGGAAGGGCAAGGCTGGAGCTGTGGGACTTAAATCCTCAATTCCATCACCTCCCACCAGCTCCATGCTGGTTCCACTGACTCCAGAGGAGACAGGAAAATCAAGGTTATCCAACAAAGATCATGCCAGAGTAGTGAAAAGTGTGGATGCCAGCACATCCCTGGACCCTGCTGATCACAGCTCCAGCTGATCCGTGGAACAAATCCCTAAGCTGGGCTTTACTGCTGCTCTTCCATGCATTTCCCCTGCTAAGCTCCTATAAAAAACCCTTTCCTGCCGTGGGCCTGGCTAAGGCAAGGTTTTAGAATAATGGAATTCTTTCAGCAAATTTCCCAGGAAAGCTGGATGTGTTCCCTGAAAGTGTTCTGCAGGTTTGGGCTCCGAGGGCCAAGCCCAGCTGGGAAGATGGGGGGTAAATCAAAGCACCTCAGAGATAACCCTGAAATAAAGATATTTTTATTCCCTGTTTTTTTAAAAGCCTGGACTATAGAGAGAAGGAACAGTTTTAAGTTTTATTCAATAAATGGTGGAGCTGCAAAGCTTTGAACATTTTCCCTTTAGAATTCCCAATATATTTTTTTCCCCTCTGGTTTCACCAAGTCCTTTTCAAGAGCTACTTGAAGTATTCCCAGACAAAGCTGATCTCCATTTCTGGAGATTCCATTGTGGGATTGAGAGCAGGGGATGAGGCAGGGCCCTGGAAGGCTCTGCCCAAAAAGGTCAACGAGCCTGGGAATTTTGATGGAGGCAGAATTTAAAAGAGGAAAAATGAGGATGGAAAAGGAAGGAAAATCTTCATGGAAACCCAAAAAGCAGCTGGGTGCTGCCCTCCCTCCCCATTCCCAGTGTGGAATTGATGGATAATTGTTGTTATCCATGAGGAATTGCTGGAGCTGCTCCATCAGGGTGACACTGGAATAACTCAGGATTTTTGCATCCCTGCACTGAAGGGAGGAACTAAAAGTTCATTTTCCTGGAGTGATGACATCATCAGGCTGGACCTGCAAAAATGATAACTCTTAAAACTGGAACCACTAATTTCCTCTTTTAACACTGAAATTATTCCATTTCTGTCATCTGGAAGCACTTTAAAACCTGTTAGAAAATGTAAAAATCAGGGACATTGAAGCATTCCCTCTTCCCTGGCAAAGGAATTCAGGAGAGGAGCTGGGACAATCCTGATCCCCTGCTCTGGGATGAGATGAGCTTCAAGGTCCTTCTGTCCAAACCAGTCTGGGATTCCCTGATTCCATGAGTATCCTGGGAGCCACTGGGATGTCCAGTGCTGGCCAGGGGGGTCAGGAATGCTGAAAAGAATCCCTGATCAGAAGAATCCCTGATCCAATTCCCATTTTGTCTCCTCCAAGCCCAGCTCCCGGGATCGGGCGGTGCACAAACCCCTTCCCTTCCCTTTCAGCTCCTCCCTGGAGCTCTCCAGGTCTACAAAAACTCTTTAAATCCCCATTTCCAACCTCCCCACACTGCCTGTGAACCACAGAATTCCCTCAGCTCCCCACCACCCAAGGCACAGCTTTCCCAGCCCGTGTGAAGAGCAGCTGAAGGTCATTCCCAGGCAGCTCCAGGGCTGGGGATTGCTCTGGTGCAGAGGCTCCAGGGGCTGGCAGAGCTGTGTGTGCACAGCCTCTCCTGGGAGCACAGAGCCCAGGGAAGGGAATTCTCCGCTCTCCTTTGCTGCAGTGGCTGCACCCTGCAGCAGAGTGAGGCAGGAATGCACGGCAGGCGCTGCAGCGGGAGCGGAGCAAATCCTCGGGATCTCCCCGTCCCCTCCTCCTCATCCTCCCCACCTTCCGGAGGCTCTCTGTGCCTCTGAAAGGAGAATGGGCTGGGCTGGGAGGGAAGGGGGAGCAGATCCCAGCCCAGGAGCACTGCCAGTCCCGGTGGGAAAGGGAAATCAGGGATAAATCATCCTCTTGTGCCAGCTGGGGGCTGCTGTGGTCCTGGGAGGGGATGGGCTCTGCTGGGGTTGGTGATGCTCACAGGAGAGGGCATGGACATGGAAAGAGAGGGGTTTGGGTGGAAATAGAGGGGTTTGGGGTGGAATTAGAGGGGTTTGGGGGGGAAATAGAGGGGTTTGGGGTGGAAATAGAGGGGTTTGGGGTGGAAATAGAGGGGTTTAGGGTGGAACTGGAGAGGGTTTAAGGGTGGAATTAGAGGGGTTTAAGTCTGGAACTAAATGGGTCTTAAGTGTGGAACTAGAAGGGTTTCAGGATGGAACTGGAGGGGTTTAAGGATGGAATTAGAGGGGGTTTAAGGCTGGAACTAGAGGGGGTTTAAGGATAAAACTGGAGAGGGTTTAAGGGTGGAACTAGAGGGGATTTAGGGTGGAACTAGAGGGAGTTTAAGGCTGGAACTAGTAGGAGTTTAAGGGTGGAACTACAGGGGTTTTAAGGTTGGAACTAGAGGGGTTTAAGGGTGGAATTAGAGGGGTTTAAGTCTGGAACTAAATGGGTCTTAAGTGTGGAACTAGAGGGGGTTTAAGGGTGGAAATAGAGGGAGTTTAAGGATAAAACTGGAGAGCGTTTAAGGGTGGAACTAGAGGGGTTTAGGGACAGACCTAGAGGTTTTTAAGGGTGTAACCAAATGGGTTTTTCAGGACTTGGGACATCTTTAAGGTCCCTTCCCACCCCAGCATTCCAGGATTCCCGGTGTGCCGGCGGGCAGGGGATGTGTGAGCAGGGACAGCGGTGGCACCAAGGACAGCTCCGGGGACAGGAGCAAACACCAACTCCCGGTGTTCCCGAGGGATTTCCAGGAGTTTTTCTGCTGTGTCCTTGGGAAAGGAAAGGAATAGTCAACACTAGGCCGGGACAGAGGGAATTCTGCTGCCCCCTGCAAATCCCAGGGAAATAAATAAAATAAATAAGTAAAATAAATAAATAAAATAAAATAAATAAAATAAATAAAATAAATAATATAAATAAAAGAAATAAAATTCCATGGCCTTCAGTGGATGGGACACAGGATTAATTATCCTGTTTATCCTGGTGTTTTCCACGAGGGAAGATCCCATTGCAGGAGGTGGCCTCAGCCATCCCGTGTGGGATCCAGGCAGTGGGAAAACAGATCCCAAACCCACGGGACCTTGCAAAAGCTGCTCCCCAAATCAGATTTTAGCAACTTTGGATACTCCTGGAAACGTGTTTTAGGAGAAAGTCTTGGAGATTTGCTTTAAGATGAAGGAAGGCAGGGCTGGATGGGATTTGGGGCAGGAATTGTTCCCTGGAGGGTGGGCAGGCCCTGGGATGGAATTCCCAGATTTGCTGTGGCTGCCCCTGGATCCCTGGCAGTGCCCAAGGCCAGGTTGGACATTGGGGACACTGGGAGATGTCCCTGGGGAGGATTTCAGGTCCCTCCCAGCCCAGTCCAGTCTGGGATCCTGGGAATTCTTTCCCAGGTGGCTCTGGGGTAGAAGCAGAAGCCCTGAGGAGGGAGGATCCCCTGTAGATCCCTGTTCCTGCCCAGCTCAGCTCCCATCCATGCTCTCCTTCCCCACCTGTGGCTCCCCAGGAACATCCCAGCCCTCACAAGGATGGGATGCCCTCTCCAGGAGATCCCAGCCCTCCAGGATGCCCTCTCCAGGAGATCCCTCACANGCATTCCAGGATTCCCGGTGTGCCGGCGGGCAGGGGATGTGTGAGCAGGGACAGCGGTGGCACCAAGGACAGCTCCGGCGACAGGAGCAAACACCAACTCCCGGTGTTCCCGAGGGATTTCCAGGAGTTTTTCTGCTGTGTCCTTGGGAAAGGAAAGGAATAGTCAACACTAGGCCGGGACAGAGGGAATTCTGCTGCCCCCTGCAAATCCCAGGGAAATAAATAAAATAAATAAGTAAAATAAATAAATAAAATAAAATAAATAAAATAAATAAAATAAATAATATAAATAAAAGAAATAAAATTCCATGGCCTTCAGTGGATGGGACACAGGATTAATTATCCTGTTTATCCTGGTGTTTTCCACGAGGGAAGATCCCATTGCAGGAGGTGGCCTCAGCCATCCCGTGTGGGATCCAGGCAGTGGGAAAACAGATCCCAAACCCACGGGACCTTGCAAAAGCTGCTCCCCAAATCAGATTTTAGCAACTTTGGATACTCCTGGAAACGTGTTTTAGGAGAAAGTCTTGGAGATTTGCTTTAAGATGAAGGAAGGCAGGGCTGGATGGGATTTGGGGCAGGAATTGTTCCCTGGAGGGTGGGCAGGCCCTGGGATGGAATTCCCAGATTTGCTGTGGCTGCTGCCCCTGGATCCCTGGCAGTGCCCAAGGCCAGGTTGGACATTGGGGACACTGGGAGATGTCCCTGGGGAGGATTTCAGGTCCCTCCCAGCCCAGTCCAGTCTGGGATCCTGGGAATTCTTTCCCAGGTGGCTCTGGGGTAGAAGCAGAAGCCCTGAGGAGGGAGGATCCCCTGTAGATCCCTGTTCCTGCCCAGCTCAGCTCCCATCCATGCTCTCCTTCCCCACCTGTGGCTCCCCAGGAACATCCCAGCCCTCACAAGGATGGAATGCCCTCTCCAGGAGATCCCAGCCCTCCAGGATGCCCTCTCCAGGAGATCCCTCACAAGGATGGAATGCCCTCTCCAGGAAGATCCCAGCCCTCCAGGATGCCCTCTCCAGGAGATCCCTCACAAGGATGGAATGCCCTCTCCAGGAAGATCCCAGCCCTCCAGGATGCCCTCTCCAGGAGATCCCATCCCTCACAAGGACAGGATGCCCTCTCCAGGAAGATCCTATCCCTCCAGGATGCCCTCTCCAGGAGATCCCTCCCAAGGATGGGATGCCCTCTCCAGGAAGATCCCATCCCTCCAGGATGCCCTCTCCAGGAGATCCCCACCAGCTGAGGACAGCACAGATTTCACACTTTGGGCTTTTCCTCACCCAGCTGGAAGCACTGAAGGTTGGTGTGGGCAGCTCCTGGCCCTGATCCCACCCTGTCCCAGCCCAGCTCCCGTGATCCCAACAGCCCCATCCCTCTGGGGTTGGCTCCTGTTGGATCAGAGACTGAGCAAACTCCCAATTTTTGGTCTATTACCCTCTTAGCATTTAAAAATAGAGCTGTTACTAAGCAATGGCAGCCAGGAGAAAGCCAAGCCTATTGAGGAGCATTCCTGGGAACAGGTATTTTTCCCAGCCCAAGTGCTGTAAACATTGTGGGATGAGGAACTGTGAATCAGAGCTTTCCCTCCCTCCTTCCCTCCCTCCTTCCCTCCCCCTGATCCCCACTGCTGCTCTCCCATCACCCCAAAAACAGCAGCTGCTCTTTGTTTTCACTCTGCCTCAGTTTGCAGGTCAGATTTTCCAGCCTTTCCATACATCTTTCCAAAAAAAATTAAAAAATAAATGGAAAAGAAGTGGGATGATATTGCCATGGAGTGGGGCAACCATGGGGTGAGAATCCCAGCACTGCCAAGGCCACCCCTGTCCCCAGGGTGCCACATCCACAGGGATTTGAGATCCCTCCAGGGATGGGGACTGCACCCACCCACGGCTCCTCCTTCCCTTCCCCTTCCCAGGCTCAATCTCCCTGTGCAGAGCCAAGGGCAGCACTGGAGGACAAGGGAAATGTGTGGAATTAATAAAAAGATGGACAGAAATTGGAGAAGCAGCTGTAATTTTCCTACCTGGGCTTCAGGTCCTTGTCAGCCCCAGCAGCTCTCCTGAATCCCTCATGGATTTATGGCAGCAGAAATCTGTGCAGTGGGTTTTTAGGACTGGATTTGGGATAAAGTCTCCTCTGACAGGCCTGGATTTGGGATAAAGCCTCCTCAGAAAAGGGCAGGAATTCTCATTAAACACAAGAAGTGACATTTTCAATTAAGCAAGAGGAAGAAAGCAGCAGAGAATTGATAGGCCTGCTCCAGAAAATGGGGAAAACGTCATAAAAAATGGGAAGATGCAGCTGGAGAAGCCTGGGTATTAAAAACCACACTCATCCATTGAAATTACCCAAAGGAATGATGGATTTGTCCCTACTCCAGGCTCTCTTTTTGGTCAAAATAATGGGGAATGCAGCAGTGCAGAGGCAGAGCTTGGCTTTCCCCACGTGCAGCCCTGTGGGATGGGGAGGCTCAGCCCATCCCATCCCAAAGATTCCTTGGGAATCCAGAGCTCCTCTCAGTTTTGGCAGCAAGGTTTTAGGGTTCCTGACTCTCCATTAAATGGGGGATTTGGGGTTTGAGGCTGGGGGATTTGGGATTTGAGGCTGGAATTAGGGGAATTGAGGAGCCACAGGGCTTGAGGAGCAGCACTTCCCTTGGATGGGCTCATGGAATTACTGAATGGAACAAGGTGAGGAAAACTGGGATGAGAAATCCATACCCAATCCAAGTCCTGCATCTCCTTCTTTGCCAACCACACAGGGATGGGGCTTTTTCCCTGGGAAGTCCCTGGATTTATTTGGAGGCTGAAGCTTAGAAAGGTGAATGCTCTCAACCCTTCTGTTTGCTCTGAAGGGCTCCAGAATCTGGGAACAGGGAATGGCAGGAAGACATGGAAGGGGTGACTGCTTTTTGTCCAAACTATGTTGCTTCCCAAGAAACTGCTGAGGGATGAGCTGAGCCTGAGGGTGGAACAGGAGCCAGGGGGGATTTGGGGCTGGAGAAGCAGGGATGGGGCTGCTCCTCAACGAGCAAGGAAAGGATTCCAAATTCCATGGAAGTCCAGCCCAGGCTGGATTTCACAGCCCTGAGCTGAGCCAAGGCAGGGGATGTGGCTGCAGGAGTGGGAGCCTCCATTTCCACCTCCTTTCCTGTTTATCCAGGCCTTTGATGGAATTCCATCCTGGCCCTGCAGCCTCTGTTAGGGAGGGGATCCCTCGGTTCAGGGGTGAATCCCATGGGGCTCCAGCAAGGCTGGAATCCTGCTGGGAGTGAGGAGGATCCAGCCTGGGCAGACACAGGGAGGCTGGGCTCCCAAAATTCCATTCCTATGGGGCAGAATCATGGAATCCTGGATGGATGTCTTGGGGACAACCCATTCCCACCCCTGCCATGGCAGGGACACATCCCAGTGTCCCCAATGTCCAACCTGGCCTTGGGCACTGCCAGGGATCCAGGGATGGGATGGGATGGGATGGGATGGGATGGGATGGGATGGGATGGGATGGGATGGGATGGGATGGGATGGGATCCATGGTGGAAAGGACACAATGCACAGGGATAAAGTTGTGGCCCTGCCCTGTCTGCTCCAGCTCCACATCCCTGCAGTGCCCAGGACAGCCTGGATGGATCCTGGAGCAGCCTGGATGGATCCTGGAGCAGCCTGGGATGGTGGAAGTTGTCCCTGCTCGTGGCAGGGTTGGCACAAGAGGAACTTTAAGGTCCCTCCCAGTTCCAACCCCTTCTGGGATCCTGGGATCCCACCACTGGTGCTTCCCAAAACCATTGCTTTGAAGGCTGGAATGTTTCATATTTTCCATCTTGGATGTTTCAACAATTCTTTAATCCCAATTTGGGGTTGTTTGTGTGCAAGCATCCAAGGAAAAAATCCATGGCTTAGCAAGCAAACTTATGGCAAGAAGGGTTTGGAGAAGTTTTTCCTGATAAATTACATTTACTGATTTCTTCCCAGCTTCTCTGGTTTCCTTATGGATCCAAGAGGTGCTGATGAGGCAGAAAGCACCAGGAAAGGAGCAGTGGAATGTGCCCAAGGTCCTGTTTGCTCCTGCAGGGAGGGAGGGTGGCCCAGGGCTGCTGTGCCCAGGGATACTTTGGGATGCTTCCCAAAGCCATAAAGGCTGGGAATGGGATGAAGCACCCAGCCCTTGGCTCGCTGTAAATCCATTATCTCATCCTGGCCTAAAAATAACCACTCCAAATTATTCCCAGCTCTGCACAGGCTTCTGCTTCCTCCTCACTCTTAGTCATAAAGCCTTTAATCAATATTAATGTTGTCAGCCCAGGCACGTTCCTGCCTTCTGCAGAGCTGCTCTCCAGGGAAAGCTTCTCCTGCCCTGGATCGAGGCTCTGGGGCTGTTCCTTGGTTCATTGCATGGGAAAAAAACCTCCTTTTCCCCCTTTTCCACAATTTCTGTCACACTGGGACATCTCTGTCCCCTCCCTCGTGGGGGAGAATCCAGAGGGTCCAACCTGACCCTCAGAGCAAGTTGGGAAGAGTTTGGAGAAATCCCTGGAAAAGTGGCCTGAGGGGGTGAGGTCAGATTTGTGATGCACCCAGCTCAAACAGGGATTCATTCCTGCCCAAATTCCTCACCCTTTCCTGGCTATAAATCACAAATTGGTACCTGCTCCGCTCTCCTGATCCACCAGTCATAGTTTAATACCACAATTAATCATCATTAATTATTCATGGAGTGCCTGTGCACTTAAGGAAATGAATGGCCTGGCCCTGGGTGAATGGCAGTGTTGGATTTCCAGTGGTTATCTCCCAATTAATTGGGAGAGGCTTTCCACACACAAAAGCAAAGAGTGCACCTCATTAATTTTTGATGGGGGAGGAAAAAAAAAATAATTCCAGGGATCGATTTCCCATTAATATTACACTGGCTGTGAATAAACATTCCATTAAAATGAAGCTGGATTGTTCACCTGAGCGTGGCTGTTGTGTTTACTCCCCTGCCTGCCCGTTGGGATGGAAGCTTGGGAATCCATTCAGCAGAGGGAGCTGGGCTCCCTCCTCCTGGAAATCCCTGCTCCAGCAGGGCTGCAGGAGCTCAGCCTCTTCCCACCAAACAATTCTGGGATGGGCTGGCTTGGAAGAGACCTTGAGTCCCTTGGAGTCCTTCCAGCTGGCCAGGAACACCTTCCCCTGGCCAGGCTGAATTCACAGGGGACAATTCCTGCCCCAAATCCCACCCATCCCTGCCCTCTGGGAGCCATTCCCTGTGTCCTGTCCCTCCCTCCCTTGTCCCCAGCCCCTCTCCAGCTCTCCTGGAGCCCCTCCAGGCCCTGCCAGGGGCTCTGAGCTCTCCCTGGAGCCTTCTCCTCTCCCTGGAGCACCCCCAGCTCTCCCAGCCTGGCTCCAGAGGGGCTCCAGCCCTGCAGCAGCTCCAGGGATTCCTCTGGAATCTCTCCTGCAGCTCCAGGTCCCTCCTGTGCTGGAATCCTGGGAATTCCCAATTCTGGAGCAGCTCTGCAGGTGGGGCCTCACCTGGGCAGGGCACAGGGACAGAATTCCCCTCCTCAGCCTCTCCAATTCCTCCCTCCCTCCCTCCAATTCCTTGGGAATCATTCACGGGACAAAGGATCCAAGGACAGGCCCCTTTGGAAAGGCAGAGTGCAACTCAGGGATGCTTTTCCTGGAAGTTTTCCCAGCAGCAGGACCCGGACAGGGGCAGTTCCAGGGATTTGAGTGATGGGAGGAGCCGCAGGAGAAATCCAGAGACTTCCAGGAACGCTGGGATCGCAGGGAGGCAAAAGCTGCGGGCCACATTCCACGTGCTGATAAGGAAAACTTATCTCTTCCCAAAGATCCAACCTGAACCCCCCGAGGCTTTTTCCTCTTTCGTTCCCTGGGGGCAGAGCCCGATCCCCACCCGGCTGCTCCCTCCTGCCAGGGAACATCCCCGCGTTGGGAATTTTTGGGGATGCACGCTGGGAATGATTCCCTGGGAAGCAGAACAATCAGGAGCACGGAGAAACAAATCCGTGGCCAGCCCGAGCCCTTGGCACTCCTGGGATGAGCTGGATCGGGAGTTCTGCGTGATAATGGGAAAATGAGAGACGAGAGCTGCCACCAGGAGGGATCTCCGAAATAATTCAGGGACCGGGAGTGGGCAGGAGCTGCTGATCCATCAGCGGGAATTGCTGCAGGTGAAGCATCACCAGGAATGATAAATTGGGGAAGGCGTGGAGGAGGAGGAGGAGGGGGAAAAACCATGGGAAGGATGGAATAATCCGGCAGGGAAGGCGCTGCTCGGCCTCCCCTGCCCGGGGGATGGAGCAGCTGTGGGATGGATGTCAGGAGTGCAGCCCTGGATCGCGGAGAGGCTGGAATGTGCCTGAGTCACCGGAGTGCTGGGATGGAGAGGAGGGAGGAGATGGCAGGGATGGGTGAGAGGATTGATGTAACCCAGGAAACGGGAATAGCCCGAAATCCTGGCGGTGCCAGCAGCAGGACTGGATCCTGGAACAACCTCGCCATCCCAGAAACGATCCAAAGGGAGCTCCGGAGCCAGGGGAGCTGCATCCAGGGGAGCTGCATCCAGGGGAGCTGCATCCAGGGGAGCTGCATCCAGGGGCTGTCACAGCTGGGTTCCAGGAGAGCCCCATTCCACAATCGTGGAATGCTTTGGTGGGAAGGGACCTGGCAGCTCCTCTCTGTCCCCTGTCCTCTGTTCCTGGGATTCCAGCTTCCCTGGGCATCCTGCTCCGGTGCCTCCATCCCTCCCGGGCACCTCTCTGCAAACCCCTTCCCCCCGGGCTCCAGCAAATTGCTTGGGATCCAAAAAGGGATTTAATGCCAGGCATTCCAACAAATCTGCATTTCTTCCCAACGGGCACGAGGAGCCGGGCAATTAAATCCTTCCTCGGCAAGAGCAGCAGGGGTGGCAGAGGTCAGGGAATAAAAAAAAAAAAAAGTTATTAAAAGTATCTGTGAATGGTGAAAAACGGGAACAGGGACCTGGATCAAAACGTGAGGTTAAGGACAGAAACAGGGAGAGGATTTAGAGGGGAAAAAATAACTTTACAGAGCAGGGGAAGTATAAAAACCGGGAGAGAGCAAAGGAGAGCAAAGGAGAGCAAAGGGAGCCAAGGCCACCGTGTGACCCCTGGGGACGAGCCCAGGCTGCTCCACAGGGATGGAGGGAAGCAGGGATCAGGGAAGGTTCAGGGGCTTTGGCTGAACTTCAGCAGTGTGGAAGTTGCTGAAAGTAGGGCAGGAGATGGAACAAAGCCGAGCCCGGGCGGGCAGGAGTGAGCCAGGACCCAGCCCAGGCTGCTGGAGGAGGAGAGGGATCAGAATTTCCCTGGAGCAGGGGAAAATGCCCTGCGGTGGGCAAAGCTGCGTTATCCCGGATTTATTGGGGATTTGTGTGTGGCTCTGGGGCTGCACAGCCTGGCGGGACTGGGAGTAAAGCAAAATTCCAGAGTTTCCAGGGAAAGGGAGCTGGGGACGGTGAGGCTGCCTCTGACAGGGCAGGGAAGTGGCTCCAGAGGAACATTCCCAAATATCCCCAGGGCAGGGCAGGGGCTGGGGGTCCAGGAGAGTCCAGGAGAGTCCAGGAGAACCCAGGAGAGCCCAGGAGAGCCCAGGAGAGCCCAGGAGAGCCCAGGAGAGCCCAGGAGAATCCAGGAGAGCCCAGGAGAGCCCAGGAGAGCCCAGGAGAATCCAGGAGAGCCCAGGAGAGCAGGGCAGCCCTGGAGGTGATGCCAAAGGGGAGGATTCTGCTCCAGCATCCTCTGCCACGCTTTTCCTGTTTTTTCCTGGAGCAAGGAAACAGCCAGGCTTCCTTGGGTGCAGCCACTGCAAAAATCGTGTCACCCTTGAGTCTTCCCTTTTTGGAGAACGTTTTTATTGACAGATTCTGATTTCTTCTTCCCTNGGAGAATCCAGGAGAATCCAGGAGAGCCCAGGAGAGCCCAGGAGAGCCCAGGAGAATCCAGGAGAGCCCAGGAGAGCAGGGCAGCCCTGGAGGTGATGCCAAAGGGGAGGATTCTGCTCCAGCATCCTCTGCCACGCTTTTCCTGTTTTTTCCTGGAGCAAGGAAACAGCCAGGCTTCCTTGGGTGCAGCCACTGCAAAAATCGTGTCACCCTTGAGTCTTCCCTTTTTGGAGAACGTTTTTATTGACAGATTCTGATTTCTTCTTCCCTTTTTTTTTTTTTTCCCCACTAAATTATTTGCCAGCGTTATTTTTAAACCTGCAGAACCCACATAACCTGAACTTAAAAAGAATCTTAAAAATATATAGCTATAAAAATATATATTATCCATTTTATATATCTAATTATATATTAATCTATAACTATATATAGATATATAGCTCTATATAAATATATAAATGGATATTTATACACACATATTTTTCTATATACATATTTTTATTCACACATTTATATATATATCTTTTTTTATCTATACATATTTTTATATCTTTTTTTTTTTCCCCCCTTTCCATCTGGAAAGCCCCCCTGGAACTCATTCCATGAACTACATTCCCCATGACAGGGAATGAACCTTGTTCCTCACTCGATCCAGGGGAAACTTAAATTAAGCAGGGAAAAAAATAAATTGGGAGGAGAGCAGCTTCTATATTTGTAGAGCAGCGAGCGGTGCACACACGAGGCTGAGGGTTTTGGTGTAAAACTGAGCAGATATTTCTAATTTTGTGAAGGGTCTGAGAGAGTTTCTGCAGGAAATATTTCCTGTACGGGCTCGGGATCCCTGCAGGGATGGGGAATTTTGTGAGTTTCTCTGGGATTTGGCTGCACACACTCTCTGTGTGCTGGTTTTAATCCAGCTCCAAGCTGCTCTCCCCTCAATAATTGGAATTTTGGGTTCTTTTGGCACCCCTGAGTTGGAGCTGGCTGAGCCTGCATTTCCAAAGGAGGCTCTGTCTGTCCTTGGATCCTTTGTCCCGTGAATGATTCCCAAGGAATTGGAGGGAGGGTGGGAGGAATTGGAGAGGCTGAGGAGGGGAATTCTGTCCCTGTGCCCTGCCCAGGTGAGGCCCCACCTGCAGAGCTGCTCCAGAATTGGGAATTCCCGGGATTCCAGCACAGGAGGGACCTGGAGCTGCAGGAGAGATTCCAGAGGAATCCCTGGAGCTGCTGCAGGGCTGGAGCCCCTCTGGAGCCAGGCTGGGAGAGCTGGGGGTGCTCCAGGGAGAGGAGAAGGCTCCAGGGAGAGCTGAGAGCCCCTGGCAGGGCCTGGAGGGGCTCCAGGAGAGCTGGAGAGGGGCTGGGGACAAGGGAGGGAGGGACAGGACACAGGGAATGGCTCCCAGAGGGCAGGGATGGGTGGGATTTGGGGCAGGAATTGTCCCCTGGGAGGGATGGAATTCCCAGAGCAGCTCTGGCTGCCCCTGGATCCTTGGGAGTGTCCCAGGGGGACATTCCCAACCTCCCATGGGACATTCCCAACCTCCCATGGGACATTCCCATCCCTCCCATGGGACATTCCCATCCCTCCCATGGGACATTCCCATCCCTCCCATGGCGACATTCCCATTTCTCCCATCGCGACACTCCCATCCCTCCCATCGCGACACTCCCATCCCTCCCATGGCGACATTCCCACCGCGCAGCCGGGAGCAGGGAGGAGCAGACAAGCTGTAAAATGCTCCCCGGGGGGAGCGAGCACATTTGCTGATCTGCGAGATAAGGAATTCCTTATCTTGTATCCTTATATCGGAGCGTGCCTTGTTCGGCAGGAGCGGCACCAGTGCCTCCCGCCAGGGATAAATCCCGATTTAAATGCGATGCTCTGACCTACATTTTATGGATATGATGTCTCTTATGCTGATAATGAGCACAGAAACCTGGATATATTAGCACTTCCCAGGCAATATTTTTTTTTTTTCCCTGCTTCCCTCCTTAAGATGCTACGGAGCACTCCGGGAACAAGATGGATTTTCTTTAATTTCTGTGAAATATTGAACCGTCGGCAAACATTTCCATTAAAAAACAAAAAACAAAAAACCTACCAGGGAACGCTCTTTGATAGGAATCTTTCCCTTTATTTTCTTTCTTTTTTTTTTTTTTTTTTTTTTTTTTTTTTTTTTTTAAGTTGGGTTGGGCTCAGGAATTTACAGACAAAAACACGGATTGGAAAAATAACAACGGGGAGCCACTTTGGAAAAATGACAACACTTTGTCCTTTGAGTTATTCCTGTTCCAGTCCCGGGCTGTCCTGAGCCTCATTCCCAGCTGGAATGTGGAATTCGGGAGGAATTCCGAGTGCATCATCACCTCGTTCCTTCCTGGATAAAAAACCTGATAACTCGGAATAAAAAAGGGAAAATCCCAAAGAAATTCCATGAATCCCTTCTCAGGGACACACAGATGAGAGTTTTGTGCCAAAGGGAGGAATTCCCTGGAGAGCAGACGCTCCCCTGGAGGATCCCGATGCTCCGGGCACTTCCCAGCTGCTGTTTCCCCCTCTGGCTGGAGCAATAATTGTCCCCTGCCCTCACCACGAGCAGTCCCAGCTCATTCCCTCCCTTTGTGCATCCAGGCTGTTCCCTAAATAAGCAATTTTTTCTTATTCCAAGCGAGTTTCCTCCTAAAAAAAAAAAAAAAAAAAAAAAAAAAAAAAAAAAAAAAAAAAAAAAAAATTAAGTCGTTTATTAAAACGTATCACGAATAATTATAATTTCTTCAGAGTGGTTTCGAGCCTCCCATCCCTAATTATTCCAGTCTCCCATCTCTAATTACTCCTGGCCTGCTTTAAGCACCTCCCTGCTCCTCAGGGTGTCCCGTGCCCTGGCTTTGAGGATGCTGGGCTGTCCCAGCACACCCAGACCCTTTTATTTATTGCCTACCCAAAATTAGCAAGGCTTTACCACAGGTGCCAGGCTGCCTTCAGGTCGTGGGGGTTCTCATTGGTTTTTCTTGCTTTAATTAAAGGATGCTTTAATTAAAGCCAGGAAGGGCTGGATACCCCCTGAAGCTCCTATCCCCCCCAGATCCCATTTCTGTTTCACCTGTGGGGTTCTAAAGGCTTCAAATGCCCCTGAAATGATGCAAAACCCACTCAGTGTTTACTGAAATCCCCCAGCTCTTTTTGTCTCATCCTTTTCTTCAGCGACTTAAGCATCCCTGACAGGAATTTCTTCCAAGCCTCTCCTCGATCACGGGCTTAATCCAGGAGCAGGAGATGAAAAAAGAGATTTGGGTCAAGGCCTGCAAGAATTACACTCATTCCATCAGAGCCCAGGGGACAGGGCATGGATCAGCTTCCCCAGCCCTCAGCAGGCCAGGAGAGGCTCCCTGGGGGTTAAAGGATCAGGTTTATAAATTCCATACAATAATTCCATCAAATAAACCTGAGCTTCAAAGCCTCACTGAACTGATCTGAACAAGAGCCCAGCCTGAGTCACATTTTCCATTTTTCGGGAGCAGGGAGTGAAGCCCCCCCTTTCCTGCATCAATTATTGCTTGGGAAATATTCCCTGCCTTTCCTCCTGGTTCCCTTCCAGGGGTTTGCTTCCATTGGAGTTGAGGTCAGCCCGAGCCTTTGCCATCCTGCAGCAGGAGCTGCCCCAGCTCCCCTCAGCTCCTTTCCCTCCCTGGACACGGATCCAGAGCCTGCAGGGGCAGCAGGATGGGGTCAGGGCACCCCTCCCACCTCTGCTTGTCCTGAGCATTCCTGGAAGTGAAATCCTGTTTGGATCTTGGAGTGCAGCAGCCCTACCTGCAAGGGACCCCCTGGCTTCCAGCAGGATTTAGGGGAAGGATCCTGGAATGGTTTGGGTGGGTTTGGGTGGACACCTCAGCCTTGGGCGCCTCCAGGGATCCAGGGGCAGCCACAGCTTTCCTGAGCTGCCTGAACCCATCCAGGCAATTCCCAGAGATGGGAGCACCAGGCAGTGCCAGCTCCAGGTGATGCCTTGGGAAGGCTGAGCTGGAACAGAGCCTGGGCAGGGATGGAGAATAAAGCAGGGATTTATTGGAAGGGATTTAGGGAGCACCTTGGGCAGGACAAGAGCCTGGGCAGGGATAAACCCAAGGGGGACCCAAAATGGGCACAAAATGGGCACAAAATGCACAAACAGTCACCAGGTCTCACATTTTGATCAGTTTTGTTCCATTTTCCCCTTGGGGTTGAATTGTCCCATTCCAGCTCCAGGCTGGGAGCTCCCACCCTTGTTCCTCCCTCCAGCCCCACCCTTGTTTGTGCTTTGGGGCTGGAAGTTGTCCTTGGAGTGCAGCAGGACAAGGATTTGTTTTGTGTCCCTGCTGTGTGCAGAGCTGAGTGACCCTGACTGTGAGCTCAGAGCTGCACCCTGGGCACCACAGAGCTGGGATAGAGCAAAGGGAAAGGATGGGCACCACAGAGCTGGGATAGAGCAAAGGGAAAGGATGGGCACCACAGAGCTGGGATACAGCAAAGGGAAAGGATGGGCACCACAGAGCTGGGATACAGCAAAGGGAAAGGATGGGCACCACAGAGCTGGGATACAGCAAAGGGAAAGGATGGGCACCACAGAGCTGGGATACAGCAGAGATAAAACCTCAGGCATAGCAGTCATCCCCACTGCCAGGCTCCAGAGCATCCCACAGAACATCTGAGCCCTTTGGGAGCTCAGGACTCAATCTGTGTGTCTGGAAGCCCAGGGTGGAGGGGCCTTGGGGAGCCCTCAGCAGTCACTGCCTCCCAAGGGGTCCCCTTGGGCTTTCCATGGAAGCTTTTCCCCCTCCAGCCCCAGGGACTGATCCAGCCCCAGGGATGAAAGCAAAGCACAGATTCAGCAGAGGGGAATCCCCTGGCCCAGCACAGTTCTGCTTCCTCTCAGTGTCCCAGGATAACCTGAGAGCCACCAGCCACAGGAAAGCTCCACCTCGGAGCTCTGAGCAGCTGGAATTCCATCCCTCCTTCCTCCAGCTGGGTGCCACCCCTGCAGCGCCCCCAGCAGCCAGGGCCGTGTCCCTGGCAGAGGGAGGTGACATCCCGACCCACCCACCCTGGGGCTCTCCCTTGCAGTTGGATTTTTGGCTGCTCCTTTCCGTGCTTTCAGCAGAGCTTTTCTGTGCTTTTTTACCAGAGGGCTCTTGTGCTATTTACTGTCACTGTGAGAAGCAGGAAAAGCCAAGGAAGCAATTTTCACCTCCTAATAATTTTTCACTGTCATGGACATGAGCCATGAGTATTTTTTGACAACCAGGGGTGAAATTATTGGCTGCCACAGGGTCAGGAACCTCCCCAGGCTTCAGGGGAGCTGCAGCAATTCACACAGGCTGAGAACGTGTCAGGAAATCTTTGCAGCCGATTTGGGAAAAGCAGAGGTTTGAGCAAGTGAGAAGCAGCAGATGCTACAAACCCAAATTGTCAGTGCCTTTAGCAGCTTTGGTCACCAGCCCTGCCGGCAGGAAGCAGCTGGGATGGAGGGAAACAGCTCCAGGACCGGATCCAACCATCCCCAGCACGGCCAAGGCCACCTCCAGCCGTGTCCCCAAGTGCCACAGACACACACACAGCTTTGGAGTCCCTTCAGGGATGGATGGAGGGATTTGGATGGATGGATGGATATGGATGGAGGGATATGGATGGATGGATGGATATGGATGGATG
>WEIU01001440.1:107656-120988 GCA_013389925.1 Aegithalos caudatus
GGATGATGGATGGATGGAGGGATGATGGATGATGGATAGATGATGGATGGATGATGGATGGATGATGGATGGATGATGGACGGATGGATGATGGATGGAGGCATGGATGATGGATGGATGGATGGATGGATGGATGATGGATGATGGATGGATGGATGATGGATGGATGATGGATGATGGATGGATGATGGATGGATGGAGGGATGATGGATGATGGATAGATGATGGATGGATGATGGATGGATGGATGGATGGATGGATGGATGGATGGATGGATGGATGATGGATGGAGGGATGGATGAAGACCCTCACATCCAGCCTGGAGAAGCTCCATGTCCCTCGGTCCCAGAGGCTCTGCCCTCCCATTGGACACCTCAAACTCATTACCCACTGGATTCTTCTCACAACCCATCAGCTCAAATTCCATCTTTCCAAGGAATGACCCAGTTCCTTCACTCCATTTTTCCCAGGAATAATCAAATCCTCTCTTCTCACCCAGCCAGGGGAAGGGGGATGAGCCAGGCTTGGAAATCTTGACATTTTTCCTTCAGGAGCAGGGAGCTGCCAGTTCAATCCATGGAAATATTGATGTTTATAGAAACCCCAGGTGTTTATTGTGTCTGCTGGGGGAATGTGATCACTGGGGGAGTGGCACTGTGGGACACGACACAAAGAGCTGGCTCCAGGGAGAAGGAAGATCAGAAAGGTTTATTTGCAATTATTTACAATTATTTGCAATTATTTACAATTTTGCACAGCCCTTTTATAACATGCTGTGCTAAGGAACTGTGTAATTGTCAATAAAGAGAACATTTCATTGGTTAAATAATAGAAACAACACCTGTGAGAGGGTTGGATGAGAAATCTAGCTATGTTATGAAAAATTGAAGATTTATTTACATTCCCTGTCCTTGAGAGGAATGGATTCTCCCAAGGGAAGAAGAAATCAGCTATTACAAGGTAAAAACTCCCCAGAGTCAGAAAATCAGCCCCACAGGGAGGGAGGTCCTGGGCTGGGCAGGGCTGGAAGCAGAGTTTTGTTCCAGCCACATCCTCCACAAATCCATCCAACATCCACAGCCACCCCCAGGAGTTCAGCCAGCCCTGGGGGGAGGTTAAGCCTGGCCTGCAGTCCCTGGGGCTCTGGCCTCAGCCTAATTCCTTAATCTGCTTTGCTGAGGGCCAGCTCCCAATTTTTAATTATGCCTCAGGTCTCTTGCCCTGATTTCCTCCTGCTGGGAATGTCTGGGTGGCCTCAGCAGGGATGGGGCTCCAGGGGCCAGCTCTGCTCCCAGGAGCCTTCACCTCCTCCTGTGGATCTTGTCCTCAGCCTCAGCCTTTTCCCTGGATGGGGAACAGCAGGAGCTCCTCACACAACCATCAGGTCTCTCCAAGGTGTCCACACCACCTCGACCCCCTCAGCTCAACATTCCTGATCCCTCCAGTCTTTGGAAGCTGCAGAAAGGAAAAACAACCTCAGCATCAGACTGGCCCCGGTTCGTTCCCGTCGCTGGCCTTTCCAAGAGTAAAATCCCAAATCCAAATAAAGAAAGGAAGAAACTCTCCAGGCAGAGGGGATGAGGGACACCTGCTTTCCCTGGAGCCACCAGCCTCCCTCAGAACCAACCTTGGTCACCAATTAACGCTCATTAACTCTCCCGGCTCTTTTCCTGCCGCACACAATTCCCTGTTTGGGTTTTATTCACCCAGCCCCACGTGGGGGCTGTTTCAGCATCCAGGATTTATGGCATCTTTCCATCCCTCCCAGAGCAAAGGAAGAATTTGATGACAAATTCACCAATTAAGTGGGAGCAACTCAATTGACTCCAGTGGAGTTGCACTGCCTCATTCCTGCTAATTCCATTAGGCAGCCTTTGGATGACATTTATAGAGACAGACTTTGGCCTCTCTCCCTTAATCGGGATATGGAAGTATCCCAAAAAGCCTCTGGAGGTGGGAAACACTCCTGGCTTTCTCTCCTGAGCAGATTTAGCACCTTCTAAAGGCCACTGGCAGGGTTTACTCCTCGTTTTTAACACATTTTTGAACAGCAGAAAACACAAACTCGGAGCTAACAGTATTCTCCTTAATTTAAAAAAAAAAAAAAAGGAAAAAAGAAAAAGAAGAAGGGAATATTATTCCCTAAAACTCTTGTATTTTAAAGGAGAGTTTCCAAGCTACAGGGCTGTGACAATGGAAATTCTGAGTTATTTTCACTTTTAAAAGAATTTTGCTTTCCCTGGGATGCCCTGGAAATTCTGCTTGGTCCCTCACTCCCACTGCCCCTTCCACTGGATTTTTCCTGGCGGACTCCAAATCAGAATAAATGTGTTTTTTAACTAATTTTCAAGGAGGCTTCATAACTTCATTAAGCAGAAACCAAATTATGTGAGTTTCACTTGAAATCAATTGGAACAGACGAGGCTGCGGCAGAATCCTTTATGGATCCATCCGAGATGGATCTGTATTCCTAAAAATTATATTGGAATTCTCCAAATTCAAGGGTGACCCAAACTGGACACCTCATCCTGCTGCCCTGTGCACTCCTGTGGGAAAATCCTGAAAATCTGAAATTCCTGTGGGAAGCTGAGCATCCCATGGACAGGACAAGCTGGATCCAGGTCCAGCCTGGAGCCAGGGGATGGACATGGAATGTTCAGGGTGGGCTCGGGGTGTTTGCATCCCTGAGATCAGGAACAAAGGAGCAAAGCCACAAAAAGCCAGGAATGTGAGCCAGGGACACAGGCACTCTGAGAAACACTGAAGGAATCTTAAAGGAATTATAGATCCAGGGAAAAATTCCCCCTAAGCTCAGTGATCACATTTCCTGCTGAGCTCCAGCTCCATCCTCCCCTTCCCAGGCTCCTGCTCCCAACATTCCATCACCATCACCTGCTTGGGCAGTGAAGCTTCTCAGGGATTTCCCTGCAAGCCCAACAAAACCATGGGATGAGCAGAGCTGGGGATGCTCCAGAGCAGGAGCTGCTGGGGTGTGACCAATGTGCTCCTTCCCAGCCCAGCCCATGGGAATTCCCTGTTCCAGGGATGGATTTTTCTCCTCAACGTGGGACAATTGGAACCAGTGGAGCAGCAAATGCTCCCCCAAATTCTCCATCCACACGTGCTGGGCAAAGCAAAGCTGCTCATTAACCAGTTCAAACCAGCAGAAATTCAATTAACCATGGAAAAAATCAGATCCCAGAAGGAAAATTCCGCTCCTCTGGCTGTATCCGGGATGCACAATTAAGGATGTTGGGAGGGATGAATGAGTTTGTTGTTTTTCTTGGGATGAGGTTGGCACAGACAGACCTGAGAGCCCCCAAACTCACCAATATTCCCATGAAATCCCCTCTGGGCAGCCTGAGACACGGATCCAATTCCCAACACCAGGAATCAGAGTGAGGGAGCTCCCATGGAGCTGCTCCAGGAGCTCTTCCCATTCCCAACCTCACCCAAACCAAGCTCCAGCTGGCATCCAGGGCACACACCTGGGCACTGACTCCAGCCTGGTTCCCCTGGAGTGAGAGCTCCCAGGGAAGCAATTCCAGTGTTATTAATAACTCCTGGAGCCTGTGGAAGTGGGAGCTGTGGAGACGTGCTGTTTCCACAGAAACTGGAGGCTCTGGGGGTGGGAATTCTCCCAGCACAGGCACGACCTCGGAGCTGCTGCTGTCCCCAGGGCAGCCTCCCCTCCCCTCTGATACCCAGAGACACAAACACAGGCAGGAGGGCAGAATTCCAGGCTGGAAAACGAGCCTGGAATGTTCTTGTGTGTGAGTAAGCAGAGGGATTGCAGCTCCCAGCAGCTCCTCCCTGCACGATTAACACTCCTCTGATGGGTTATTCCATGGGTATTTCACACATCCCAATCCCAGAATTGGTGTTCCATGATTATTTCCCACATCCCAATCCCAGAATTGGGATTCCATGATTATTTCCCACATCCCAATCCCAGAATTGGGATTCCATTATTATTTCCCACATCCCAATCCCAGAATTGGGATTCCATGATTATTTCCCACATCCCAATCCCAGAATTGGTGTTCCATGATTATTTCCCACATCCCAATCCCAGAATTGGTGTTCCATGGTTATTTCCCACATCCCAATTCCAGAATTGGTGTTCCATGGTTATTTCACACATCCCAATCCCAGGACTGGTGTTCCATGGTTATTTCCTCACACCCCAATCCCAGAACTGGTGTTCCATGATTATTTCCACACATCCCCACACAAAAATCAATCCCTTTGTGCAGAGAGGAGGCCAAGCAGCACGGGAGGGCCCACTGGAAGGACAGAGGATGTGGGATTTCAGCCAATAAATCCCAAATTTAAATTAAATTCCATTTTTAAACCAGACTCCAGCCATCACTTCAGCTGGGAAGGGAGCAGACAACCAGACCTGGCCCAAGGGATCCTCACCATTCCCACATGGAATAAATAAATCATGGCCTGACCCTGCCACATCTCCAGGAATTCCTCCACCCCAATCCCAAAGATTTCCTCAGCACAGCTGTGACTGCTGCAGCAGATTCCAGCCAGGATTTATTCATGGAGAAGAGCTCCTGTGCTGTGGTGGAGCCCTGAGGGACAGAGCTGCTTTGGCAGAACATATGTTCCTCTGCATTCCTTGGGAATCTGGGAATTAGCAAAGTCAGGTTCAGTTAGGAGGAGTAATCAGGAATTCTGGCACTGTTTCCTGAGGATTTGATCCCATTAAAATTTCTGTGGGGGGGAATCTGCTCCAGCAAAACTGCCCCAGCCCTGGGTACTGCTGGGAAAATACCTGGGGGGAGAAAACATGGAAAAATGGAAAAATAGCTGGGGGAAGAAAACATGGAAAAATGGAAAAATACCTGGGGGAAGAAAACATGGATAAATGGAAAAATACCTGGGGGGAGAAAACATGGATAAATCCATTTTGGTGCCTGGGGGGACTCCAAGGAGGCAGATTTGCATCCCAAACTCCTGCTGGAAAAGATCTGGTTTATGGAAAATATCCCTGCCCATGGAATGAGATGGGCTCTAAGGTCCTGCCCAACCCATACCAGTTTGGGATTCTGGGATTCTGGGATTTGGGGACTCTGGGATTCTGGGATTTGAGGATTCTGGGATTCTGGGATTCTGGAATCTGGGATTCTGGGATTCTGGAATCTGGGATTCTGGGAATCTGGGATTCTGGGAATCTGGGATTCTGGGAGTCTGGGATTTTGGGATTCTGGGATACTGAGATTCTGGGATTCTGGAATTCTGGGGTTCTGGGATTCTGGAATTCTGGGGTTCTTGGATTCTGGGGTTCTGGGGTTCTGGGATTCTGGGATTCTGGGATTCTCCAAAACCCAACCTTGCTGCTGCCTCTGCTCCTGCTGAGCAGCCCTGACCCAGCAGCTTTTCCCTCTTTTCTGCCCAATCCAGCTGGAAATCCTTGTCTGCTCTCCTGAGCCAGATGTAAAGGATGTTTGGCACTCAGCAGATTTCTCCCTCTGGATGTTGGCCAGAACCTCCAAATTTTTCTGAGTAGATTGGGATGGGATATTGGGATAAATTCCTTCCCTGAGTGGTTCAGCCTTGGAAGGGCTGCTCAGGGAGGTGCTGGAGTCAGCACCCCTGGAAGTGCCCAAAACCCAGCTGGATGTGGCACTTGGGATGTATTTTAGGGATGGGGGGGATTGGCTGAAGGTTGCACTTGATCAACTTGGAGAAATTTTCCAACCCTAATGATTCCAACCCAACTGCTCTGTGTGCATTGGAATAGAAGGGAGACTCATCCCTAAATAAAGGAGGCATTTTTAGCCTCCTGCCCTTGGAGTCTGTGTGGTTGGGGTGTAAAACAACACTGTCATTGTAAAACAACATTGTCACATTGTCCATCCCTGATCCAGACTGCTCCCAGGGATCTCTGCACCAGGCACAGCAACCTTTGGGTCCAGCCTCAATTCATCCCGCACCTGTGCTCCAGCAGAGAGGGCAGTGGACAAAAATCCCCCCTGGGCAGTTCAGGCACAGTCCCAGGGTGCTGGAGGTGCTTTTTCCCTTCCCTCACTCCTGCTCTTCCCGTGGAGCCCGGGAAGTGCTGGGCTGAGGCTGCTCCTGGGAGACTCGGGGCTATTCTTAGCCCAGGGAAGGAACAGCACTGTCACAACGTGGAACAGGGAATAAAGGAGCTAAAAAAGGAGCTGGGGGATGACTTCACTGGCATTTTGCCTCACAAGTTCTTATTCACGTTGCAAAAATATTTGTTTGCCTTCTGGGCCTATCGATCCTCAAGAATCAAATCGATAGCAGAAAGAATCAAATCCAATTAAACTTCATCAGCTGCCTGGGACCTGGGAAAGTGGCATTTCAGGGAGCAGGGCTGGAATCCATAGTTATTGGATTCTGAAAGCTTGGAGGTTGTGGCTTTGGACACGGGGAGATGATGTTCCTGCTGGTCAGGCAAGGTGAGGGCTGGGGATGCCTGGATCCATCCCTCTGCTTCCCTGCAGGACACCCAGCCCTGCCCTCCTGCCCCTGGGAGCTGCAGCATTCCAGGTGTGCATCCCATGGAACCACAGAGGCTCTGAGGTCAGAAAAGAGCTCCAGGATCATTAATTCCAAGAGGATTTGCTGATGTTTGTGACAAAACCCAGAGCAAAGGCTTCCCTCGGGGTGTCCCAGGAGCTGCGTCCTGCACGCAGCAGATCCCAGATCCCACGCTCAGCAGATCCCATTTAGCTGTAATTTTAATTAATTTTCATTATGACTTCTAGTTTGGGCCTTAGCCTATACTTTTTACAGACACAAGGTGTTAATAGTTGGTCTTGTTAGCAGAAGGGTCTTCATCATACGTTAATTGGATGTTATCTTAATTAAATAGACAGTTCAAGCACACTCTATCAACTATTACTGCTACCTCTAGTTTTTTCTAACAGCAGAAATAAAAACTATATTTATACAATAAGTCTATTTTAACCTTATACATGCAGTATTTATCTTAGTACTCGGGAAAAGCCAACAATATAATATGTGTTTATAACAAACACATCCAGAGATTCCCTCCTGGGCCTTCCACAGGCTTGGAATCCTTCCCTAACCAGGGGATGCTCCTTGGCCATTTTGCTTTCAGAAAAACGAGTTGCAGGAACCTGAAGGCAAAAATTGAAACAAAACCCAACCAAATCCTGGGGACAAGGAAATAAAAAATCCTCTTTGACTTTTCCTCCCTCTCCAGATGCCCCACGTGCCCTCTCCTGCTGGTGACAGCCACTCCTGGAGGAGCAGAAATAGGCCACACTTGGTTCAGAGCAATTTAAACATGACCTTGCTCCTGGTGCAGATGAAATCAAATCCTTTCAGAAATCTGTTAACTGCTGCTGGGTGGCTCTGGGGAAGGGCTGACATCTCCCAGCCTGACCCATTTCTGAGTCTAGACATGCCAGATGTGTCCTGCCCCTGGTTCCTTGAGTTATTTCCTGCTGTTCAGGGATGTGTTACAGCATCTGGGACAAGCTGCAATGGAGGAGATCAGTGGAATTCCAGGACTCTCCACATGATTTATGGATATTAGCAAGGCTCTCTTAAGTGATTTACTCTCATCCAACCTGCTGCTCAGAGCTCAGCCCTGCAGCCCCAGAGAGCTGTTTTCCAGGGAAAAGCTCCCTCTGTGCCCCCTCCAGCACAGAGTCACAGAATATCCCAAATGGGAAAGGATCCCCAAGGATCCAGGGGCTGTTTTCCAGGAAAAACTCCCTCCATGCCCTCAGCATAGAATATCCTGAGTGGGAAAGGATCCACAAGGATCAAGGAGCTGTTTTCCAGGGAAAAGCTCCCTCCATGCCTCCAGCAGGATCACAGAATATCCTGAGTGGGAAAGGATCCCCAGAGCCCAACTCCATCACCCCCAATTCCAAACAAACCCCCAAGTAACTCTGGGCTCACAAGGCCCTTGAAGATCTTTGTGCAGAAATGAGCAAGAAAGAGAAGAGGAAGATGTGCCAGCATCATCAAACAGAGGCAGTCCTGGATATTCCAAGGGGGTTTCCCAAAAAACTCCAATCAGAAGCTACAACTGCCTTGAAAATGCACTGGATCTGATTCTTGACACTTGCAATATTTAGGAATTGCATCCTTGGCTGCTCTTCCAGTTCTGCATTAGCAGAGGGGACACAAATCACTGTCCCTGCAGGAGGGACACAATTCCCTGCACACAAAAATTCCCTGTCCCTGCACACACAAATTCCCTGTCCCTGCACACACAATTCCCTGTCCCTGCACACACAATTCCCTGTCCCTGCACACACAAATTCCCTGTCCCTGCACACACAAATTCCTTGTCCCTGCACACAAAAATTCCCTGTCCCTGCACACACAAATTCCCTGTCCCTGCACACACAAATTCCTTGTCCCTGCACACACAAATTCCTTCTCCCTGCACACACAAATTCCTTGTCCCTGCACACACAAATTCCTTGTCCCTGCACACACAAATTCCTTGTCCCTGCACACACAATTCCCTGTCCCTGCACACACAAATTCCCTGTCCCTGCACACACAAATTCCTTGTCCCTGCACACACAAATTCCTTGTCCCTGCACACACAAATTCCTTGTCCCTGCACACACAATTCCCTGTCCCTGCACACACAAATTCCCTGTCCCTGCACACACAAATTCCTTGTCCCTGCACACACAAATTCCTTGTCCCTGCACACACAAATTCCTTGTCCCTGCACACACAATTCCCTGTCCCTGCACACACAAATTCCCTGTCCCTGCACACACAAATTCCTTGTCCCTGCACACACAAATTCCTTCTCCCTGCACACACAAATTCCTTGTCCCTGCACACACAAATTCCTTGTCCCTGCACACACAAATTCCTTGTCCCTGCACACACAATTCCCTGTCCCTGCACACACAAATTCCCTGTCCCTGCACACACAATTCCCTGTCCCTGCACACACAAATTCCCTGTCCCTGCACACACAAATTCCTTGTCCCTGCACACACAAATTCCTTGTCCCTGCACACACAAATTCCTTGTCCCTGCACACACAATTCCCTGTCCCTGCACACACAAATTCCCTGCACACACAATTCCCTGTCCCTGCAGAGGGGACACAATTCCCTGTCCCTGCACACACAATTCCCTGTCCCTGCACACACAAATTCCCTGTCCCTGCCTCATTCCCTTCACACCTGACAGGTTCTCCAATACCCACCAATAAATTATTCCTAATGAGAAATTATTTCACAGCCTGAGCAGAATTTCTGAGCGTGACCTGCCGAGGATGACACCAGCAGGGAGGCTGCAGCCCAGTAAATCCCAGCTCAGCCCCTTTCCCCTCCAGTTTGGGACAAATATCTGGGCTCAGGAACTGCAGGGACAGCCCAAAGTATGGACTTGGGTGCTGTAATTCCACCTGTTTAACAGAAATACTCTCTATAAAATTAATTACAAGTGAAGGTCTCCCCTCAGGGACAGGGGATGGGCTCAGGCTTCAATTAGGACCAGGACATTCAGAAGAAAAAAAAAAAATTCTGCCTTTATTTGCTTCAAAGATTTGAGAGGAAAACAGGAGATGTGTGACAGGGCTATTCCCTTTAAAAGTAATTTTCTGGCCAAAACATCAAAAATAGATTTAAAAGGTGTTTTTCTTGTTTAAAGGCAAGAAGGACAAACCCGAGCCAGCCTGGTACAGAGAGAAAAAGACATTTCCATGTTCCTAATGCAAGTTTTCTGTTCTTTTCAACTCTTTTATTAAAACAGGTCAAAATTTTAATGGAGATATTTTTAAAAAAAGAAAGAGCAAGTCTTTCAGGTTAGAGCTGTTGTGTAAGGTTTATCCCAAAGCCTGAGCTCATGCAGGGAGCTCAGCTGGGAATGCCACAAACCCTGGGAATAACAAAGCACACGGAATAACAGGAGCAGAAATTCCCTCCTGCCCACATAAATTTATTAATTGCTATAAATGCGTATCGTAAGGTTGGCTTTTTGCAAATATTAAAATAAATGCTGGATGTATAATGTTAAAATAGCTTTGCTTTTATTTCTATTATAACAAAAGAAGTAGCAGTAGTAGCAATAGTAGCTAATAGAGTTATGAGTAAACTGTTTAGTCAGGATAACATCCAGTGAAGGTGTGATAAAACCTCAATATTAATATGATAAATTAATATGATAAATATCAGCATCTACCATCAGACCAAAGCCCAAACTAAAATTAATAACAATACCACCACCAAGAAACAGGCATGCTCTAAAAAAAACAAACCCAAAGAAAGGCCATACTAAACAATTCCTAAAACAATGTAAATATGCATAATAGTCTATAAATATGAAATAAGCTGATGTAATTTAAAAGTATTTAAAGTGCACCTCCCGAAATGACAGGCGTGCTCTTAGCTGAGTGCCAAGCACCTGGCCGTTTTTACCTCTTTATTTCTATCTCCTATTCTCTTTTTATTTTAAAAAGTTAATTATTTTCAAATATTTCCCAGAAAAGTGAAGCTGTTTTTTTTTTTTTTTCACATTTAAAAAACTGGGCAGGAGCAGAATGGAGGCAGGCCCTGGGCCTAGGCCACAGGCCCGGGCCTCATTTCCCTCTTCCCCTATTACAAACAAATCCCTTTTAAAAGACTGCTAGATCTGGTCTTGCTTTTGGGTTTTAATCATCTTTTTAATCTCCCTGATTGCCTCAGGGACTGGGGAGGGAGGAGGAGGCCACAAAAGCCTCGGCTTAAGGCACAAAGGAGACGCAAACCCAGGCCCGCCATGGGAGGAGATTGGGTGTGGGCAAAGGAGCGAGGCCTGGGGAGCTGAGAGGGGACAGAGACCGGGCAGGGGTGGAGAATAAAGCAGGGATTTATTGGGATTTAGGGAGCACCTTGGGCAGGACAGGGCCTGGGCAGGGATAAACCCAGAGTGGGCACAGAATGGGCACAGAATGGTCACAAAATGAGCATAAAATGAACATGAAATGGTCACAGAATGGTCACAAAATGGGCATGAAAAGGACACAAAATGGGCACAGAATGGGCACAGAATGGGCACAAAATGGCCATGAAAAGGACACAAAATGGGCACAAAATGGACACAAAATGGACATCCACGAGGTCTCACACTTTTGTTCCATTTTCCCCTTGGGGTTGAATTGTCCCATTCCAGCTCCAGGCTGGGAGCTCCCACCCTTGTTCCTCCCTCCAGCCACCCTTGTTTGTGCTTTGGGGCTGGAAGTTGTCCTTGGAGTGCAGCAGGACAAGGATTTGTTTTGTGTCCCTGCTGTGTGCAGAGCTGAGTGACCCTGACTGTGAGCTCAGAGCTGCACCCTGGGCACCACAGAGCTGGGATACAGCAAAGGGAAAGGATGGGAACCACAGAGCTGGGATACAACAAAGGGAAAGGATGGGCACCACAGAGCTGGGATACAGCAAAGGGAAAGGATGGGCACCACAGAGCTGGGATACAGCAAAGGGAAAGGATGGGCACCACAGAGCTGGGATACAGCAAAGGGAAAGGATGGGCACCACAGAGCTGGGATACAGCAAAGGGAAAGGATGGGCACCACAGAGCTGGGATACAGCAGAGATAAAACTTCAGGCATCACCTTTAGACAGGAGCTTCTCCCTGCCCAGCAGGAATTGTTCCCTGGGAGGGTGGGGAGGCCCTGGAATGGAATTCCCAGAGCAGCTGTGGCTGCCCCTGCATCCCTGGGATGTCCCAGGCCAGGCTGGATGGGTTTGGAGCACCCTGGGATAGTGGAAGGTGTCCCTCCCTTTGGCAGGGTGAAATAAATGAGTTTTCAGGTCCTTTCTAACCCAAACCAGTTTGAGATTCTGTGATTATACCAAAGGAAATGGGAAAATGAGATGCTGCTACACAGCTGCCTTTTCTGGGGTTATTTTAGGCAATGCCAGCTTTCTTTTAATTTTGAAATAGAAAATGGGTGAAGAATTTGATTAATCTGGATGAATTGGAGTGGGGTTTGGTTTGAGTCTGATTTTGGCAGAGTGGGGAGGGGCTGGGCTGAGCCCTGGGGAGGTGCAGAGCTGTGCATTGGCATTCAGGAGCTGCAGGGCTGCACTGCTGCCAGGCTGTTAAAAACCTGCAGGAAAACCTCCTGCAACGAGGCTGTGCTCTTCATTTGCCATTCCAGGGCTGAGAAACTCCCACCTCCAGAAAGGCAACACAAACCTCACCGCACTTGGAGCTTGTCCAGAACGAGCCTGAACCAAATTTGGTTCCTTTTGAGGCTGCTTTTCCATGGATTGTGTGGATAAAATGGGGAGGGTTCCTGGCTGTGAGTGATTTAATTCCAAATGGACAAGGGTTCTGCATTGAAGCTCTGCAGTGTTGTAGGGATGTGGCCACTGCTTGAGGGTTTGGGGAGGGAATTTTTGGGAAGAGATGGGTTTTGAATTACACAACTTTGTCTCACTTGAACAGACACCCTTGTATGTGGGAGCTCTGGGAATTTAGTTACTGCTCCCCCTGAATTTATTTAAATTAGGAGGGTTTTTTAGTAGTTTTAAAGCAAAACAATCCCAGCACAGCTGAGGGTCAGCAGTGGTGGCATCCTGGATGTGGGGAAGCCTCAGGGATCGTGCCATAGTCCCAGATTTTAGGGAATGCTCCCAAAAATAGCATTAAATAGGGCAGCTCGGTGCCAGCCCTCCCCAGCTTGCCCCCACTGCAGGCACTGCTGGAGCTGGGAGCTGTGGGGTGAGGAACAGCCCTGGGAGGGATTTGGGATTGCCCTGGGATGCTCCCACAACCCTGGAGCTGGGACAGGACCAGCCAGGTCCTGCTGGGTGCCCCTTCCAGAGTCTGGGTTTCTGGAGAGAATTCCAGGACTCTGGCACTCCCACTGGCCCCTCCTGGGAATCCCCTGGGCTGAACTGGGCTCAGCGTGGAGGCAGGATTTCAGCTCCAGGGGAAAAGCAGAGAGGAGGAGCAGCACCCAAGGGCTCTCCCAGCCCTGCAGGAACGTGGAGATCTCTGGAAGGAGCTCGGAACACAGAGGGTGTTCGCCATGGCAGGTGACTGCTGTGTCCTGTGCTTGGAGCTTCCTAAAATCACAAGGCTGCTTTGCCTCCCGGGGCTCTGCTTTCCAGGAATGCCATTTAATCCAGGGCCAGGCGACTGTGAGGGATTAAGGAGCACAGGGCTCGGCTCCAGCCTCCTCCCATCAGCCCCGATTCCATCCCAAAGTCCCGAGTGAGGGATCCTCACCCCGCTCCTCCATCAGCCCCGATTCCATCCCAAAATCCCGAGTGAGGGATCCTCACCCCGCTCCTCCATCAGCCCCGATTCCATCCCAAAGTCCCGAGTGAGGGATCCTCACCCCGCTCCTCC
>WEIU01001440.1:130774-142015 GCA_013389925.1 Aegithalos caudatus
TTCCCAGCTCCCTCAGGGATTCTCCAGCCCTTTCCCAGCTCCTTCAGGGATTCTCCAGCCCTTTCCCAGCTCCCTCAGCCCCTCCTGGAGCTCCAGACCCTCTCCCAGCCCTTTTCCCTTCCCTGGCCTCAGGGTCTCATCATGAAGGGCTGACCCAATCCAGGTTCCAGTGGCCTCTTGCCCACCCCTCATGTCCAGCTGCTGTCCCCAGCATCCCCGGGCCCTTTCCCAGCTTTCCCAGCCTGGAGCTTCCCAGGGTTTGGTGTCACCCAGGAGCAGGAGCCCTGGATCCCTCCTGGCCATGTCCCCCTGCAGCTCCCACCCAAAAGGGGGTGCTGGGCATTCCCTGGCAGGGATTTCTTGCCCAAATCCCTGGGATCAGCCCTGGTGGGGAGCTGGGCACGCTTCCCCCAGCTCAGTCACGTTCCCATCCCTGCATTCCTACGCTTCCACACCCTCCTGGCACTGCTCGCTCTCAGAACGTGGAGCCAGGCTAAAATTAGAGGTGTTGCCAGTGCGTTATGGGGGGAAAAAAGGAAAAAAAAAAAGGGAAAAAAAAAGAGAAAAACTTGGCTGGAAAGAATGGATCCGAGCTAATTCTGGCTGGGCTGGTTGTGTTTCCTGTCAGGGAGATTGCTCAGCACCCAGCACCTGGAGGAGCCTCTCCCATCAAACATTTGGTGTTTCCTGGCTCTTCCCATCCCACCTCACACAGGAGACATCTCCTCCCATCCTTCCACCAAAACAAAGCCTCCCTGGCCAATCCATCCCAGTCCCAGTGCTCAAACATCCAGCAGCACAGGGGCAGGAGCTCAGGGGCAGGGCAGGGATGGCTCAGCCTGGCTGAGCACCAGCACTGGGGTCCTGCAGGTGGGAGAGCAGCCAGGACCACATGGATTTATTGGGAACACCAATTTATTGGAACACCAATTTATTGGGACACCAATTTATTGGAACACCAATTTATTGGGACACCAATTTATGGGAACACCAATTTATTGGGACACCAATTTATTGGGAACACCAGTTTATTGGGACACCAATTTATTGGAACCATCAATTTATTGGAACACCAATTTATTGGAACACCAATTTATTGGAAATATCAATTTATTGGGACACCAATTTATTGGGAACACCCCAGAGGAGCCTGTGCTGTGCCCTGGGCCAGCTCCCACCTGGGTGATTTCTCCTCCTTCTAAAGATCTCTTATTATTCCAACTCTCTCCCTACCCCAATTTTCCTCACAAAGGGAAAATTCTCTTTTCCCAATTTTCCACACAAAGGGGAAATTCTCTTTTCCCAATTTTCTTCACAAAGGGGAAATTCTTTTTTCCCAATTTTCCACATAAAGGGAGAATTCTCTTTCCATCAGCCCTTCTCCCTCTCATCAGCTGCCCCTAGAGCTGGAGCAGCCCTGGAATTCTTTCCTGTTCTCAGCTAATGGTCAGGCAGGCCTCTCAGTGTATCCAGTTCTGCTCTGCTGAAATTAAGAACTTTTTTTAACTCTATTTAAATCAAATAACCTCCTCTCACACAAAGGTCATTTTTAACAACAAGCTCGAACAATTTTAGAACAGCATCCCCTCCTTTTTTCAGCCAGGGAATATTTATTTTAAAGATCTCCTGGCTAAAAACTGACTAGCTGAAATTGATAGGAGGGAGACCAGCTGATAATAGCGTACAGTGACCTAGAAAAAATTCAAATTACTGCCGTTTTTGTCCACGGCTCACAAGCAAATGAAGTGCAAAGCCTTGCCAAAGTTGAAGTGCACACAGTGAATCCCAACTCAGGGCCAGGGGCACTGGAGGGTGGCTGAGGGAGCTGGAGCTGCTCCCAGAGGTGATGGAGAGGAGCTGCTCTGCCCCAGACACTGAACCTCCCCACAACTGCCCTGCTTAGGATGAATTTTGAAATGGAATTCCACAGAACTGGGCAGATCACACAGCTCCAGCTGCACAAGGCTCCACTGCAGCTACACAAGAACCAGGAGTGTGCCAGGAAGATCAGGGAGCCTTGGAATGGGTTCAGAGGGGAATTTAATCCCATCTCATGCCAGCCCTGCCATGGCAGGGACACCTCCCACTGTCCCAGGCTGTCCCCAGTGTCCAACCTTGGGCATTCCAGGGATCCAGGGGCAGCCACAGCTGCTCTGGGAATTCCAGCCCTCCCAGGGAATATTCCTGCCCCAAATCCCACCCATCCCTGCCCTCTGGGAGCCATTCCCTGTGTCCTGTCCCTCCCTCCCTTGTCCCCAGCCCCTCTCCAGCTCTCCTGGAGCCCCTCCAGGCCCTGCCAGGGGCTCTGAGCTCTCCCTGGAGCCTTCTCCTCTCCCTGGAGCACCCCCAGCTCTCCCAGCCTGGCTCCATCCCTCTGATCCTCCTGGTGCCTCCTCAGGAGCTGCTCCACGTCCTTGCCGTGCTGGGGAGCAGAATCATCAGGCAGTGCAATTAAATGTAATTAAAGTGTTCCTGATTTCCTTCCCTGGGGCCATGAGGAAGAGGAGGCAGCAAACCCCTTTTTATCTCCTGGCCCCTGCCTCCCTCTCCCTTGTCCTGGCAGGGGATCCTGAGGGACAGCAGGGTGGTTGTTCCTGCTCTGCCATTCCAGGGGAGCTCCTTTTCCAAGCAGGACAGAGCCCAGAGCATCCCAAGGTCAGGTGTTACCAACAAAGGTGGCACCTGCCCTAAAACCCACCCAGGGCACACCTCAGCTCCCAGAGGGAGCCTGACAGGGATGGGGGAGCCCATCCCAACCCCTCATCCTCATCCTGAGCCCAGCTTTTGCTGGGTTTGCTTTTGCTTTGGGGATTTTTTGGTTCAGTTTTGGGTTGGTTTTTGTTTAATTCCCCCTCGAGCTCCTGCTCTAATCCCAGCCTGAGCACACAGCCAGCCCAGCACGTTCCAGTCACCTTTTCCCACAGCCTTTGGGCGCTTCCCAGACTTCCAGGAAGGATTTCACAACATTCCAGAGTCCACAGGGAATTTGGCCAAGGAGTTCTGGCCTGGATCAGAGCTCAGGGATCACACACAGCAGCTCCAAGCTCTGCCTGCTCCTGGCACCCCTGCACGAGCCCTGAGCAGGCAGGCTCCCAGGCAAGATATTTTTGGGAATTAAACCCCTGCCAGCAGGAATCTGGAGTGATCCATTCCTTACAACAGAGCCTAAACCACCTTTTCACAAACAACAGCTTTAATTTTATAAAATGACACCAAGGACTCTGAGTTCCTAAGTTCTCCTGGAAAAAAGGCTCACCTCACGTTACCCCGGGGGGATAAAGTAGCACTAAAGCACCAAATTCGGGGGAATTTTACATCCCGAAGCCCGGGAAGCTGGAAAAGCAGCGCTGCCACTCCACACAAATCTTTAGTGATGCTCTGACATGAAATCTGCAGGAAGGCTCCTCACCGTCCGCCCGCTGTCACTCAGCTGCATCCCACAAACCCAGCCCTTCCCACTCCTCCAGATGCTCCCGGGAAGAAATTCCCGGGATTCGGAAAGCAACACCACCACCGTGTGGGGATGGAGGAGAGAGGCCAGGGAAGGAGGGCCGGCTCCCTTCCCTCACTCACGTCCTGCAGGGAATTCCCAATCCGCCCGTGGTAAATCCCGAGCGCTGGGAGTGATCCCGGGCAGGGAGGGATGTCCCATCCCAAAGCCCGGCCGTGGATTCTGTGCCTGCCCTCGCTCCCTGCGCTGCCCTGGAGCTGCTCCCCGTCCTCCTTTTCCAGCTCCTTTGCCATTCAAACCCGTGGATAGCCTGCAAAGGTGAAGACTGAGCCCTGGGAGTTGCTGAGATTGCTGGAAATAAAATCTCCCAAGGATGGAAGGCTGCGGATTTCAGGACAGACAGGAATTCAAACGGGCTGCACGTTTTTTCCAAGAATTATTTTAGAACCTGAACTTGGAGTAGCTGGCTTTGTATTCCCAGAGCACTGAAAGCAAGGAGAATCCTGGCTTGGTCATGTTTTAAAGCTTATTTGTTGCCACCAGAGGGTTTTAGCAGGAACCTGTGAGCAGCTTTACTGGGATGGCACAGACAGCCCCGAGGTGCAGGAGTTCTCCAGGATTTCAGCCTGCAGGAAATTCCTGGTTTTTAATGGGATACAAAGGTGTGTGCCTGGCTTTGGGGAAAGGGGGAAACAAAAACCTCCACTGCCAAACAAACCCCAAGCAGTGGGATGGATTGTAAGGCTGGAGCAGGGATGGGCTGTGCCCCTGGGGGTGCAGAATTCCAGACTGGTTTGGGTTGGGAGGGACCTTAAATCCCATTCCATGGGCAGGGACAGCTCCCACTGTCCCAGGCTGCTCCAATTCCTCCATCCAGCCTGGCCTTGGCACTGCCAGGGATCCAGGGGCAGCCCCAGCTGCTCTGGGAATTCCATCCCAGCCCCTCCCCACCCTCCCAGCCAGGAATTCCTTCCCCACACTCCATCCATCCCTGCCCCTGTGTCCTGGCACTCTCTGCCCTCTCCCTCCTTTTCAAAGCCCCAGTGGGTTTGGATTTTGATCCCCTTTTCCAGGTAAATCCAGAATATTTCCAAGGCTTTCCCTCAAATTGCATTCCATGGATGCACAGCAATAAGGGAAGCAATTAGAAAATCAAACTTCCCAGACATCTGCAGGAACCTGCAGCATTTGAAAACACCATGGGCTATTCCCAAGAACAAAGTGCCTCGTGTTTCCATTCTCCTCCTGCTTTTCCAAGCTCTTTGGATCTTCCAAACGTTTTGAGTAGCTCAAGAGAAAACTGAATTTCCTTTTTTTTTTTTTTTTTTTCCTCAACAATGCAGCCTCAGCCATGGAACTGCAGCAGGAACATCCCAAAGGTGCTGTGAATGCAAAACCTGCTCACCCCACCTGGAGTCCTTCAGGCACTGGAGGAAATCTAGGAAAATCCTGGGAAAAATTCATCTCAGTAACTCTCTAATTGCACTTCCTAGGGAGCAAGGCAGCTCCTCCCTGCCAGCATTCCTGGTGTTCAGCATTCCTGAACATTCAGCCAGCTGCCACCTTCCACCCCAGGAACATCTGCATCCCAGAGACCTGCAAAGAACAAGTGGAGCCCCAAACCCATGGAGATAAAAGGCTGGAAAGAGGGACAATATTCCCATTTCCTCCCTGCTCCCAAAGAGCAGCACAATCCAAGCCCTCCAAGCATTCCCCTTTCAGCACCTCATCCTGAGAGACAGGAATTGGGAGCCCAAATTCCACCTTGATCCCATCCTTTGATCAAGGGACAGGAATTGGGAGCCCAAATTCCAACCTGATCCCATCCTTTGAGCAAGGGGCAGGAATTGAGATCCCAAATTCCACCCTGATCCCATCCTTTGAGCACAGGGTAGGAATTGGGAGCCCAAATTCCACCCTGATCCCATCCTTTGAGCACAGGGCAGGAATTGGGAGCCCAAATTCCAACCTGATCCCATCCTTTGAGCAAGGGGCAGGAATTGAGATCCCAAATTCCACCCTGATCCCATCCTTTGAGCACAGGGCAGGAATTGGGAGCCCAAATTCCACCCTGATCCCATCCTTTGAGCAAGGGGCAGGAATTGGGAGCCCAAATTCCACCCTGATCCCATCCTTTGAGCACAGGGCAGGAATTGGGAGCCCAAATTCCGCCCTGATCCCATCCTTTGAGCAAGGGACAGGAATTGAGATCCCAAATTCCACCCTGATCCCATCCTTTGAGCAAGGGGCAGGAATTGAGATCCCAAATTCCACCCTGATCCCATCCTTTGAGCAAGGGGCAGGAATTGGGAGTCCCCACTCCATCATCCCAAGCTGATCCCATCCTTTGAGCACGGGGCTCCCAGTTGCTGCCCTCTGGAGCTTTCCTATGGATTCTGGCCACCACAGACCAAGGATTTGGTGACAAAATGTTTGGAGTGAAGCAATTGAGGGGAGGGAAGGGAAATGAGGCTGGAGTGCAGCAGCAGCTGCTCCACTTTTGGGAATAATGGAGCTGATGGACTGGGTTGGGAGGGAGCTGGGCACAGCTGCAGCTCCAGGGAAAAACAAGGGCACAAAAGGCTCATTCTCCAGCCCAGCTCCACTGAATTCAGGGCTGGGCTTGGGGTGGTTTGGGGTTTTATTTTTAATTAAACACTTTGGGGGATAGGGAGAAAACTTCTCCATCTGAAGGAGCTGCTTTCTCTCTAAAATAAAAAGTAGGATTTTTTCTAAAAGTACAGGAGTAATCCCATTGAATCCCATAAAACCATGGCAAACAGACACCTTAAAGGTGAATTTTGTAAAGAAGTGCCAGAGACCAAAACTCTCTGCACCCTAAGCACAGCTATTAAATAATCAGAGCAAACTTTCATTTGTTGTGACCACAATTCTTCTTCTCAAAATTATCTCGAGAGTGGGTGTCACACAATCCCAGAGTCACATCCCAGTTATCCCAGGAAAAAAATCTGATTAATCCCCATGGACTTGGCTGGTTTCCCTCTATTTTTTTTTTCCCCTTGGAAAGTCAAAAGATGCCTCAGAATTTCTGGATGGATAATTGAGGTATTTCCAATTTTTCAGTCCATCCTGAACTTTCTAAGGCCAAAAACCTCAGCACAGGCAAGGACAGAAATAACAGCTTTTTAAATCTAAAAATTGTGACTAAAACAATTCATAAACGTGGATAAATATCCAGGGAATTTCCTCCTGCTTGATGCAGGTAGATCCAAGGGGCAGGACCCCACACCACAGAGGGAAGTGCTCCCAGCACAGGGAATATTCAGCTTTAATATCCCCCCAAGCCAGCAAAAAGCAACCTCAGAATTCCAGAATTGTATTCCCAGAGCACTGAAAGCAAGGTGAATCCTAGCTTGGTCATTTTTAAGCTTATTTGTTCTCACCAGAGGGTTTTAGCTGAATCTCTTCACTACACCACACTTAAGAGCCACTATTTAATTAAATCTTAAGCCAAATGACTCAAGGGGGGAAGCAGAAGTTAATTAACATGTTATGACAGAGTACATAAAAACCCTGGGACAGGGGCATCAGTAATAAACCAGAGGCAAAGCAAAGGGGCTCTGCTTTAGGATTGGCCCAAGGACCTGGATTAATTGGGAATGTTTGAAGCCAGGGCTGCTCCTGCCTCTCCTCCCAGCCAGGGATTCACACACTTAGCTCACATCAGTATTAACCTCAGGCAGGGCAGCTCAAATCCACCTTTTCTGTCTTTTTTTTTTTTTGTGCTCAAAGCCTTTGAATCCCACGAAAAATAAACCAGGTTTCCATGCAGCCTCCATCCACCAGGAGGGATGCAAGCAGGGGTTGTTCATTATAGATGAAAAGTCCCTGCAAGGCTTTGAAAGCAACCCAAAGAAAGCAAGCTCAGGATTCCTGAGTGCCCAGAGATCACACAGCCTCACACACCTTTTAATTGTTGGGATTAAATTGAGCACCACGTGAACTTCCTCTTGCAAAATGCTCTTGGTGCACATCCCCCTGTAACAAGTTGATGTTTGTGTCACACCTACAACAGCTCCATATTTTGTTACAATTCTCTCTTATATTTTTTTCTCTTATATTCAATAACAACAAACAGCAGACTGTGAATTGATTATTATTTCTACACTGAATGTCCCCAACATTCCTCCTCAATGCATTTATTCAGCTCAAGACTTACACTCTAATGGGTATTTACATCCTTCAGGTAAGAAAAGGCAGATAAATTCAATGCCTACAAGGTTAAGGGATTTACAGCCATAAAAAAAATGTTGTTTTATTCATGACTTCAAGGTTTTTCTTTATGATTTCACAAACCAGCTGCACATCAGTGTGGTTTCATAAAACACTCTAGAAGAGCTACTCAGAATTTGTGTGAGAGGAACAGAACCAAGAGCAGTGAGTGAAGGAAAGAATATTTTCCTCCCTGGCATCCCAATGGATTTGCAGTGTGGGGATCCTTGGAGGGCTCTGCCAGGAGCACCCATGGAGAGCAGGGACAGAAAATTCCCTTTTTTCCCTGTTCTCCAAACCCAGGGCAGTGCCCCCACCCTGGGCAGGTGGGGATGGAGCAGAGGAGGAGCAGCTCAGGGATCTCTGCTCATCCCACCAGGGCAGGGCATCCCCAGCCTCACAGGAAAATTCAGAGGGAAAAGGAGTCAGGGACAAGGAGCTGATCCATCCCCACTCCAGGGAATGGGAATAACCCCGTGCTCAGGGGGAGAGGGGGGACAAATTCAGAATTCCTCAGCCTTGGAGGTGTCCTCAGTTGCCCTTCCCTCTCCAGCCCTCCTGGAACTCTGTCACAGTCCAAGCACAGCTCGAAAAAGCACCAATCACCAAATGCTGGGAGCTGGTAAATTCCACAGAATTGTTTTTCCAAGAAAAACCCCCTCTCTTTATTGTACTGAAATGCTGGTGATTGCTGCAGTTTGGCTCCAATGTGCATTTCCCCCCTCCAGGCACATCCAACCCGGGCCGGGCTCTTTGTCTACAAAATGTTGCTCTTCTAAAGTCTGTACCACGCATAAAAAAAACCCCCTAAAATCCAGCCCTCACTCTTCATCACCCCGAAAAACAAATGATATTTTTGGGGAAAGGGATTGAAATGCACAGCTGAGCTCTTCCCTCGTTACCTCAGTGCCACACAAGGAGAGCTGGAGTTGAGGACTCTCATCCTCCAGCTGCTGCACATTTTGGAGCTGCTCGTTTCATTTTCACCCCACACCAGGCAATTTGCTTTGCCTGCCAGGGGAGAAGCTGCTGCCCAAAAAAATCAAAATTGAAAGAGAAGGAATTTTGTGAACAGTGCCCCCAGAGTGGGTGGGTAGCTGGGCCGGTGTTTGTACATTGAGAACAAAGGAAAAGAAAGTCTGGAGCAAGGAAAACTCATTGCACAGCCAGAAAAACTGGCTCTGAGAGTATTTTTGGGGGACCTGGAGGTGCTCTCAGTCAATTTTATGGCTGCCTGTGCTTCCAGGTTGGTTGCATCCCTTCATGACTGTGCAGGGATAAAAATCCACAACTCCTGCCCCTGTGGAGTTATTTCCTTAAAGCAGAGAAAGAGCAGGAGGAGAGCTGAAATTCCACTGTAACAGCAGAGAGAATCCCAGTTCTTGTTCTGCAGGAAGGTCATGGAAACACTCGAGCTGCACCAGGACAAGGAGAAGGAATTGTTGGGGTTGGAAAAGCCCTCAGAGCCCATGGAGCCCAACCATTCCCAGCACTGTCCCATGTCCCCAAGTGCCACATCCACACGGTTTTGAATCCTCCATGGGAATTGTTGCCATGTCTGATCACCCTTCCCGTGAGGAAATTTCCCCCAAATCCCACCTCAGCCTCCCTGGGGCTGTGACATTCCCCAGAGCACTGCAGTTATCCCTGTCCCTGCCATCTCCTCACTTCTTCCAGGAGAAGGAGTTGGACACTGGCTTACTGTGAGTCTGATTTTGTAACATCCTTACATCCTGACTCTGTAAGGTTTCCAGCTTGTCAGATTATTGATTTTCTCTTTTTTTTGGGGGGGAAAAAATCCATCCCTCGAGGATGGATCCTGTAAATTCACTATTTTGTTTTCATCATATTTTTGAGCTCTCATGGCTATTTCTTCTTACAGGTGTTGTTTTTGTTATTTACACAACAAAGAGAAGTGTTGTTTTTAATAACCAATTATATGGTTCTGCAGCACAGCACGTTATAAAAAAAGCTGCAGAAAAAATGTAAATAAAACCTTCTGATGTTTCTTCTGCCTGGAGTCAAGCTCTTCCTTTTTGTGTCCAACAACAACAGCCACCTCCTTTGGGAGCAGGAGTTTGGATACAAACACACCCAGAGCTGGGGTTCTGAATGAGGGAAGGAGCCTGGGAACTGCTGCAGAGTGGAACAGTGGGAATCTCCACTTTCTGCAGGCTTTCCCCAGGGAGGTTTCCCTGGGATAATCCATATATTGATCCACACTCGTGCCCAGGTTCACAGCCTGGGGCAGGGATAAAAATCAATCCCTCTTTCTGTCCTGCCAACGACTCAGTGTGGTCAGAAAGGAAAACAGGAGGGGAGATGCTGTAAAATATCAGTGATGGGAAGGATTTTAATCTAAATTAAAGCATCAAGTGTTTAGTCTAATAAGAAAATCTACATTGTTCTAATTCAAATCAGTAATTATGGAATCCTGACGTGTTCCCACACTTCAGAGGAGTTACCAGGCCCAGCTCTGCCTTGGAAATACTTTTGCAAAGACAAAAAAGCAGCAGAGCCATCATTCCCAGATATTGGCTATTTCCTGGGGAAGCTGCTCCCAAGCCAGGTTTGTGTGTTTTGCTGCTTTGTTTTTTTATTTCCATTTTTTCCTGGCTGCAGCCCCCCATTACCCCACTCCCCCTGTAATTCTGCTGTGTTTTCTCCCTGCAGGAAGGGCTTGGCCCTCCTTAGGACAGAGTCTGAGGTATTTGGGTGATTTGTTGGCTGTGAGAGAAGTGTAAGTGGTGTGGCTGAAGTGTCTGCAATTAATGGCTTCATTAAGGTGAAACAAAGCATTTTTGGGTATTTAGGGCTCCCAGGTGACAGCACTGCAGGGTTTGGGAATGAGGAACCCCCCCAGTGAAGGCTGTGCTGGTGCAATGCCCTGTGAGGGGGTTTGGGGTTTTTGGGGGGTGAGGGTGGTCTCTGGAGTGGGGAATGCCCAGGGGGAGGAAGGGGAGGTGGAAGAACAGAGCTGAGGGCAGCTCCATGCTGGGATCCCAGGATCCAGGGCTGGCAGCCCCCATTCCCACCTGTTAAACACTTTTCCCTTTGCTGTATTTATGGCCAAACCCAGCTGAGGATGCTGGTGGCTGAGGTAAAACCAACCCCAAGACCTCACAGCCCCGGATTCCTTCCCAATCTCCCATCCTTCCCTGCCCTCTGGCAGTGGGAAGCCATTCCCTGTGTCCTGTCCCTCTCTCCCTTGGCTGAGGCCAGCCTGCACCCTGATCCAGAGCTGTTTGAAATGGGAATTTGGGATGAGGGAGAACGTGGAGGGTCTGGGGGGCAGTGGGGAAATGTGAACCTGCAGGAGCTGTGGGGTGTTGGGAGTTCTGTACTNAGGAGGGAAAACGTGGAGGGGCTGGGGGGCAGTGGGGAAATGTGAACCTGCAGGAGCTGTGGGGTGTTGGGAGTTCTGTACTGGCAGGAAAGGTTTGTTCCTGTGCTTTCTTTTTATTTGTGCATGTGGGTTTTTATTGGTGAAGTCTTTTGGGGTTTTTTATGACAGGGAAACTTATCCCCAGGAACTGCCTGCTGCCTTTGGTGGCACT
>WEIU01001452.1:37585-52876 GCA_013389925.1 Aegithalos caudatus
TGACTGAAGGTCATTTCACTCATTGTTCTGACATCTATTGTAAGCATTTCTTTTTTGTAAACTCACTGAGTTTTTATTTGTTGTGGTTTAACCCCATGCAGTAACTAAGCCCTACTCAGCCACTTCCTCTCTTCCCCATAATTGGACAGAAGAGAGAATAAGAGGAAAAATGAAGAGCTTGTGGCTTAATATAAAGACAGTTCAATATGTAATACAAAAGCCATGCAAAAAGGTGAAGCAAAACAAAGAATTCATTCCCCTCTTCCCATGGGCAGGCAGGTGTTCATCCCCCTCCAGGAAAACTGGGCTCCATCATGTATAATGCTTACTTGGGAAGACAAACACCATTACTCTGAGCATCCTCTCCTTTCCTCCTCTCCCCACAGCTTTTTTTGCTGAGCATGATCTGGTCTGGTCTGGAATCTGCCCTTGGATCAGCTGCAGACAGATGTCCCCTCCCAGATGTGTCCCAACTCAACTCCCTGTGCACCCACATCATGGTTGCTGGTGGGGTAGGCTGAAGAGCAGAAAAGGCCTTGGCTCTGTGTTACCTCTGTTCAGAAATAACAATCATCTTGGTATTATGAACCCTCTGTTAAGCAAAAATCCAAAATACAGCCCCACACTAGCCACTGTGGAGCAAATTACCTCTACCTGAGCCAAAACTGTGCACTTTGGTGTCATGTAAATTAGTCCCCTGTGTTCCAGCTTTCAAATTGCTGTTAACTATACCCAGCCTTTGGCCAATTTGAGATTATTAAATTGTGTAGTTCTGTGTAATTTTGCCTTTGTGTGTCATGTATAGTGACATAATGTCTAATAACTAGTGAAAGTTAACTGAAAAACACAAAAATCAACATTTCATTCAGATTTGGAATGCTTCATTTTAATGAGGGATTTTTTTCTTAGGAATTCAAAGCCTGAGTAGTGTGGTATTTTCTGTTGCTAATTGAAAAACCCTTACTAGTGCTGGAGCAGAGCCATTAGACATAAGATGGGGATGGTTGCAATTGTAAATCCTTTAATGAAAAGGATGGAGCAGAAGAGAGAGAGATGTTATGGTGAGAGGTGGTGATAACTTCGGGAATGTTGAAAATGGCTATGAATGACCAAAAATTAAGCACAGTGATCTGTGACTTACCATAGGTTTCCTCCCAAGAGAACTGCAAAAAAGGCAGGAAATATATTGTTAAGGACATAGTTCTTATTTTCATTAAATGTAGGTGTGGATATCATCTTGACTGTTTAAAATGTTTTTTGGGAGTGGTATGTCGAATTGTATTAAATCACTTGTTCATTACCCTTCTTTATTAGATCAATGTGAAAGACAGCAGACATGCAAAATACATTGAAAATCACATTTCAGCCAATGACATGAGGGCTTTCGTTTTTGAGTGTCAAGAAGATATGGAAACATTTCTGGCGGAGGCAAGTTGACACCAATTTTAAAACTTAGTACTGAAGTAGGAGCCCTGAACTTGGGAGTCTGCCAAGTAAATCTGTATGACAGCAATAGATATCTATATCATAACAAGTAGATAATGCAAAGTATTCAGAGATTTTCTTAAGAATTAAGGTTTTCATAAAGCTTAGACTAACTGGGGGGATGCTGGAATATTAAGAAAATGGTTTTTTAGATTGTCATCCTTGGAAAGGCAGTAATCACTTAAGTAGAAAATACTGTGTACTAGAAAATGGTTAGAGTGGAAATCTACAAATTTAGTATCAAAATTTTCTGTTGCCCTTTGACTAAAGGGGCAGGTAGCATCTTTTATGTCATGCAGTGGTCCAAGCAGCAAAACAGTCTTGTATTTTCATACTGCTGTTTCCTGAATCAGTGAGAAGATTGTTCCCTTTCAAAGTTAGGCAGATGATGCAGGAGGAAAAAAAACAGAAGACAGAGTATTAAGCTAAAATATTTCCCAACTACAGTCAAAAAACCAGTGTATTTAGTGACAAGTTGTCCTGCAGTTTTTGAAGGCTCATCCACTCCTCATGGAAGCTAATCACTATTTTATACCTGAACTGTAGTGGTGGTATCTCTGCATCTGGGGGCTTACCTTGCTTATGTAATTGTGGAACTCAGCTTAAGGCTGCTCTAACCAGTTCAACTGATCTTTCTTTATATGAGTAGCTCTTTAGACTGAACACTTGGCTCTGGATTGCTTTGAGTGTTTTTATTTTCTCTAGCACATAGTGCTTTCAGAGACATTAATAGAGTTTACTTTTAGAGAGCTTGGTTACTTCTGAGCCAGAGTGAATTTGTGAGTTCTTCCCGAGGTCATCAGTTGAAAATAGTTCTGACTCTATGAATCAATAATTAATGTTTTACTTGCATGTGGTGAATTTTTCTGGTCTTTACCTAATTATCTAATAAAATCTATAGGTGCGTGATCATCAGAAACTAAGAGTGAATGCTGTGTGTGCACCTGCTGAATCGTGTGCTGAAAATTTACCTTCAAGACCTATTGAAGAGTTACAGTATGTATCTGATTGTATTGGGGAAATGGTTTTAAATGCAGTGGATTTGTTTTGTTGCTATGTATTAGAATTCTTTATGCAAATCAAATTGTCACCAGTTCAGTTCTGGGTTAATGGGACTTCTCTCTGACCGTTCAGTAAATTCAGCTTGCTTACATACTGAATTTGATTTGTGATGCTTTCTTTTTTTATCTCTTCTTCAGCCGATATGGATTTTTTTCATATTTACGAGAGTTGTTTGATGCTCCTCCTCCTGTGATGAGTTACCTTTGTTACCAGTACCATGTTCATGATGTTCCTGTGGGAACACAGAAGACCAGAGACATGATTGAAAGGGTAAGGTATCTGAAGAAGCACAAATACACCTCTGATGTGGAGTTTTATTTTGGAAATTTATTTTGAAAATTGGCGAGTAAATGCAGAAAATGCAAAAAGCTGTTTTAGCAAATTTATTTATCCTTTTTTTTTTGCCCTGTAGAAGTGGGAACAGTTCATTATGGGCTAACATATTACAAGGTATTTTCACACATTCAGTCAATCTAATTATTCACTAAGAATTTTTCACTAAACCTAATTGTTGCTGTTGTACATGAAGTTAAGAGTTTGACTCCAGGTAGAAGAAAGATCAGAAAGGCTTTATTTACAAGTTTGTGCAGCCTTTTTATGATATGCTACACTAAGGAACTGTATAATTGGTCAGTAAAGACAAGACTTCTTTTTAGTGGTTAAATCATAGAAACAACACTTTTGAGAGGGTTCTTATGAGAACCTAGATGTGTTATGAAAGAAATAGAAGACTTATTTACATTCACTGTCATTGAGAGGAGGAATTCTCTCAAGGGAAGAAGAAATCAGCTACCAAAAGGCTGAAAACTGTACAGACTTAAAAAATCAGACCCACACCTAATTGACAGAATATAGCTGATGTTGCATATATAAACTGAACAACATTTTTAGTCAAATGTACTTTTTCACTATGCAGTACAAATGCTAACAGTTTTTATTGGTGTCTTTAATACCTTAACAATCAGACCTGTTTAATTACTTATGGTAATATACTCTGACAGTAACTCAGCAGTTCTTTCCTGACCAGTCGGAATTACAAGTATAATGCTGCATTAAACTTAGCATCTTTTTGCAATAGTTGTTAATAAGTAGGTCTTGCATAAGCTGAAGTTCTTTTGCTGTGTTTATCAATCACATTTATTCCTTGTTCTGAAAGGTATTGCCTTAAGTAATGCTTTTGTCAGATAAATATTTTTCTGTATTTCTTAGGTCATACAGGAAACCAATCTGAGGCAAATATATACAGCAGAAGAAAGATACATTATTAAAGTATCTTCTTACACAAAACAAAACCTCTCTAGTAACACCTGCTTGAGAGAGGCACAGTATCTCACTAGTTCAGTGGACATGGATGAAAGAGGACAGTTGGAAAACCAGCGACAGGTAGAAATGTATTTCTGTAACTGAGTATGTTGTGAACTACTACCCATCATGCATTAAGCAGAACCTACTTGCATATGTTAGTATAGTGTGCAGTATGAATGCTAGTGGTGCATGTTCTTTTATTTCAGGACATCAGTAATATGTTAAAGTCATTGGATGCACGTTTGACTGCACTGATCAACAGACAGAAACTTCTAGAACAAAAGGACAATAAGCTCAGACAGGAGAAGAAGGAGCTTTTAGAGAGAGGAAACCGGAGGAGGCAGTTGGAATCAAAAATCAGTGTGAAGTATGATAGGTAGGAAACAAGCTATGTTATCTATGAAAAAATGTACAATATCTATGTTATCATTTTAAAAGCAAAGATAGTTTTGATTTCTCTTACTGCAGTGTGCTTTTACCCTTAAAAAGTGACCAGTAGTTGAGCATCAGATACAGGTGATAATCAAGACAAGGAAGGTGTTTAGAAATTACGACAGTACTGAAATAATATGTAGCAATGTTCCAAATGATTTTCTATAATAAAATCGTAGGATTCCAGTTAACTATCACTGCATGTATTTACTCAAATATTAGGTTATTGTTCTGACTTTGTAGCACATATATAGATAATACCATAATGTGCATAAATGGTATCAAGAGTGTCAGGGATTGAGTAAGATCCCAGTTGTCCACTGTATCATTCATTATATATCTTTTATTTCTATGTGCCTCTGCAGTTAGTATTTCTGTTACCCTTTTTCATAAGGCAGAATTTGGGCATGTTCAAACAGGTTTTCCTTTAAGCACACAGTCCCAGAAGGCAGTGTAGACAACATTAATGTCCAGTGTGGACCTTTCTTGTTTCAACTTAGGAACACTGTCTGTCAATTCTTCTACTGTGCACTATAAGAGAACTTTGTTCCATCCTGTCAGGGGTTTCCATGGTGGAATGATATGGGCTGTTGTTATTAGTCTATGGTGACCAAACAGAACACCCTCATCCTGTGCTGGTAGAGCATGTGCTGTAGCCCTTGACCATCTTGATTGCTCTCTAAGTTTGTACCAAGTTGTTGAGGTTTGGCACAGTGGTCCAAACTGAGCAGTGCTGAACAGAGAGGAAAAATCACTTATCCTGCCTGTGCTTTTCTTATACAGCCAAGGACCATGTTTGCTGCCAGGGTGCACTGCTTGCTTATGCACAGCTCACTGTCCACTAATACCTCAAGTCCTTCCCTGCAGAGCTTTGCTGCAGCCAGCCTGTCCTGAGCTTGTATCACTGCCAGACCCACTGTCTTCCCAGGACAGGACTCTGAGACGTTGCTCAGTCTCATGAACCTTCAGTCAGCCACTCTGCCAGCCTCAGCAGACCCCTCTGAACTGCAGGCCTATTGTTGCCCCCCAGTTCATTGTCTAAAAACCTGACAACATGTCACTGGCAGGAGTGTTAAATAGGACTGGACCCAGAACATAATCCTTGGTACTGACTTTTGGGCAAGGACAGCAAACCATGAATAACCACAGAACCACTTTTTTTTTTTTTTAACCTATTTAGTCTTCAATTAATCCAGACCATGTTGTTCAAATTTGAATGCATGAATAACGTAGGACACAGCACTGAAAAAATGAGAGAAATTAGTCTGGATCCAGCAGGAAGGTGAAGGTGATGGAGGTTAATGCTCCTGCATGTACCCGGTAGTGAGGTTAAGCCTGACTTCCACTAGACACACAGAGAACTCATCTAAACAGCCTATATATATATGTAGTTGCACATTGCACAGTGGCACACTGAGCAACTGGACAAATGCAACACCAGTACAAACCTCATGTTTGTACTGTATCTGAGCAGGATGGTATTACTCCAGTGCATTGTCTGTGTGTACCCGTGGGCAGTGTCGATCCCATTGGCAGTTGGTTCCAGACACTCTGAGTATGCACAGTAACTACCCCTGGACTTCAGACTCCTGAATTGCTGGTACCTGGAAATGCAAACCACTGAGGATGTGGCCCTGCTTCTGTTGGTCTGTACAGACTGCCTCCCTCACCCGTGTGTGCCTGCATACTGACTGTGACTGTCACTGGCTGTGACTCCCTAGTTTCCCAGCAGCTCTGGGAAACTAGGTTCTTGTCTCAGAGATACATAGGTAATATATATGTAAAGAGGTAGCCATGACTCCCCTAGTCACCCCATAGCCAGTACTCCTATCATCTTACCCATAAATACACACATGGCGGCCGTCTGTCAGCCAGGCTGACCCCTCTGATAGCCATTTCTTCCTGTGATGTCACCCTTAGTGACCTGCATATTGTCTTGGCTCCCAGGCCACTTGCTGTCTAGTGTGCCTTGGTCTTTATCAGGGATCAAACGCTCTCTTGCACACTTGTACCATGGTGCTGGCACCATGGATGATTGCATCACCCACTCCAGTGCCTTTCACTTAGGTACACTCACTCTGGTCTCTTCAACCAGGTGCAGCCATCACAAACAAGCAGGCCCCCCCTCTGACTTGTGATTTTACTACAATTATTGCTTGCACTTAGACTTTGAAACACACAAGTGCTGAGTGAAGTCCCTTGTCCAAGGAAAGAGGGAGGAATGAAGTTGAGTAAAAAGAGAATGTCAATTGAGCATGGCTGGACAAGGATAGCAACCAGACCACTATTTACATCTAAGTGTCCCTCTTATCCTCATATTCCTCGTAACAGAGATGTTTTCCTATACGTGTTATTCTCCAGGTTACCTAGTTCCTCCTCCCTTTCCTCACATTTGTTTGCACCTTGAATATGTAATAGTAAGAGTCCTATGCTTTTCTGCTGCATCCCATAATGTCTATTCTATAATACAATGTCCAGCACTTTGCTGTTCCACAGGCGATGCAAAGGATTGGGCTGGGGGCTGAACAGCTTGGGAGGAGTCTCAGTAATGGCAGCTAACAGTGGCTTTTTGACTGCAGAGGTTAAAGAACTTTGTAAAGTCAGGGACTTTACCAATGTTATCCACTACAAACTGAAGTTTCTTTTGACACTGAATTGATGACTAGTGAAGCTGGAGGTCTTTGCCTTTAGGAGCAGAGATTCAGGGCAGTCTCCACTGGGATAGTAGAAAAATTGTTAGGAAAAGAAACCACTCGTTATGTTATTTAATTAATTTTTTATTTAAGTTGTTGCAGTCTGTGGATCCCAGGCTGCTCTCTGGGGGCCTGGCTTAGTGGAAATGATACGATCTACACATTCTGGTGTGTGATTCGGGCTAAGGAGACGCTGTTTCAATGTGAAAGACGTTCCAAAAAGCGTTTATTCTCATAAGCATACAGTTTATATACCTTCAGGGTCTTATCACTACGTCAGGAGGGTCTTTGCTTCCTTATAAGGTTAGTATGGGGTAGGAAAGATACTGGCATTCTGTTAGAAGGGGGGCTTTTGCATGCCGAGGGTGATCTCTTATCAGGAATGAGGCAAGAGGGGAGGCTTCCTGTGTCCTTTACCCGTTACACTCGCGATATCTTCCCGCAGCGTCTGTCCCTGCCTAACCACATTAAGTATCTTCTGAATCATAAGTAGGAACACTGTTTTGTCTCCTCTATGTAATTTTTATACTCTGCTGCTTCAAAAAAATATCCTTACATTCATGAGCTACAGTGAGCAATTGGTAACCCTGGTGAACCTTCACAGGACTTGCCCAGCAGTGAGGCTGCTCAGCCACACTGAGAAATTTGGGTCATGCAAAGTATCCCACAGATACACTGCAGCATGTCTGGTGCATTCACACTACTGCTAATGCAGATGGAAATGCCCATTAAATGTGAAAGAGCCACATACCCGCAGTGTTTCCAGGTAAACTGCAGTCAGTGGAGAATAACTGGTTTGTTACAGAGGAAGGAAGGTGGAAAGGTGGTGTGACTTTCCCTTTGCTGGGAGAGCTGTCACCAAAGGGTGTGCTCCCCCTTAAATTAGGTGGGAAACTGCTGTTCAGTCCTACAGATGGAGTCACAGACTCAGGTGTTCACTTATGTCCCTGAACACCAATGTGGTACCCCTGCAGACTTACTTGACAATAGTATTTTCAGATATTATTTTTGCATTTCAGAGCCGGAAATTACATGAGAGCTGTATCATTGCCTGGAAGAGAGGCTTTTTGTTTTATTTCAGTTACTTTTTTGGTTTCTAACATAATGTGTAGGTGTGGCTCTTGGGGACATAGTTTAGTGAGGGATCTGGCTGTGTTAGGTTAGTGGTTGGACTCAATGATGTTAAGGTCTTTTCCATCCTAACCAATTCTGTGATTCAGTTACAGTACAAGAAAGCAACCCCCCTCAATGCAAAGGGTGCCTTGGTATTACGCTGTTGGGTTTCACACCTGGACAGTGGTGCTGAGGCTTTCTGGGACAGGATGTCCCGTCCTCTGAATTCCCTGAATTTGCGTTCCCATCAGCCCCCTTGGCCCTGTGCTTCTCTGGGCTTGAGGAGAGGAGCATTTCATGGATTGATGGCTCCTATGGTGGGCCTGGATGTAGACAAGATTCAGATTATTATTTGGGCTTCTGCCAGCTGCTGCTGTTGTCTCTCTTTTATATGTGTGCAGATGAGCTCTTATCAGGTACCCTAACAGAAAGCTAAAATTGACGTAAGTGGCAACCCCTTCATCTCCTGACACCTCATTGTTTTACGGTTGGGTTCATGAGGTACGACATGCCCTTCATAAATGCATGATTGAGTATCCATGATCACCTTCTCCACTCTGCCCCTAGAATTGCTTCCTGAAGGGACTTACTTTACAATTTTCCCAGGATAAAAGTGAGAAGGACCAGTCTGTAGTTTCCTGTATCATTATCTTGGCCTGTTTAGCAGTTTTGGAAGATCTCCAAATGCGTTGCAGCTCACTAAATATCATGGTTCCTCTTCTTTGTTCTGAAGGTCTAAAGCAAGAGAAAATTCTGTTTTTCTGAACTGAGGATACAATTTTTTTTTTTTGCTAGAATATGTAACAAGAATTAAGTAAACTTCCTGAACTTGCCTGTGTTATACTGTTGCAAAGAACTATTAGAAGAAAAGTATAATTCCTTACACTGATTTTTTTTTCTTTTCTCTAATTTTAAATTTACAGAAGTAAAGGACTATGCTTGCTGAGTGATGCTGTTAATAGCCAAAAGGAGAGTTTCTTTAGCTGTTACTTTTTTGTCTGTTGTATTTCTTTGGTTTAAAGTGCATAGGCTGAGAATGCCTCCAATGTGTTTGGAATGTTTGAGATACAAATTGCTATTCTTGCTAACTGTTGGTTTGTCATCAAGTTTAAGGATTTTTGTATTTTTAGTACAATTTATTTTTAATCATGATTAATCAAATATTGATTTCTTCCGTAGTTTAAGAGAGCTGGAACAAGATGCTATTGACCTAGGGAAGGAATTTCAGCTGGCAAATGTAAAGATCAAAGAAATAAATAAACAGAAAGCAGAACTTGTTACTGAATTGATGCATCTCAACAAGGTATGTATTTTTAATTTGGTATGAGTTCCACTTTTTATGAAAAGTCCAATTCTTGTAATTTAAGTAGGAGGCATGCTACATTTGTTACTGTCAGTGTTTTCAAGCTAGCTTTCTTAACTATTGAATAATCTTAACTTTTTCCATTTTTCATATTTTTATTTTTTTTAGTTTGTATTTCTGATAATTATTTTAAAATTTCTTAATAGAATTGGAAACAAATAAACTTTTTCCTGCACCCAACTTCATACTGTAGAAACTTTGCATTGAAATGACAGATAGTGAAGATCTCAGACCTTGGCTCAGCATTGTGGTCAGATGCTAGCACTCTCAAAATTTTATCTTGTAGGTCCCCTGGGGTCTACAGTTGAAATCTGATCTTCCCTTTCATTAAGGGAGAGGATTCATTTGTATTTATATGCTGATCATAAAAAAACATGGTAAACAGTTACTTCCAGTGGTTCATAATTGTAGCTACTCTTTGGACAGTAAACAGTCTTTTGATGGTTTTGGAGCCCCTGGACTGTTCCCGAGGCTGAGTAGTTTGAAAAAACCCCAAACATTTTAATGTCAATGTCGTCAAACCAGGTTCTGGTGATCACTAAAGTCTGTTGTGTAACTTGCCAAACACAGCCTTGTTTAGTTGTCATGTGCTGTTCCAGTTATGATATCAGATGTAAGAGCTGCTGTACATCTTGTCAGTCAACTGCATTGTCATTACAAGATGCATATGTCTTTTGTGCTTATTTTTTGACCTTTTGCCATCTCTGTATCTGACATAAGACATCCACCAAAATCCACCTGTTGGATTCTTCTCTCTGAGTAACAATTGAGATAGCCTTAGCTTTTCTTGTATTTTACATGTTGGTATGTAGTGAAGGGAAAGAGAATGGGAGGAGGGAGGGTTGATGTAAAATTGCAGGTTGAAAGTGTGTGTGTACATGTGTCTATACATATGCAAATCTATTTCTATAACTTCAACGATATATATATATATATAAAAAAAACCACACATATATGTGTTTATATCTATTTGGTTGAAGTTACAGAAGTTATATATAGATACACATTTAAAGTACATGACAACTATACATCTTGAAGAACCTGGGTCCCTACTTTTCATTGTATCTGACAGCAGTATTGATGAGCTGAACACAGTGTGAGATTGTATGTTGCTCCTAAAAGGATGGGTAGTTTCTAAAGTAGTGATTATATCAGTTTTGTGGTGAAAAAAGCCCTGCTCTATTTTCCTGTGTGCAGAGGATCATACCACTGAACGTGGTCAAAGTAGCTTTGGCTCTTCAGATGACCAGAGTGACTGCTGAGAAGAACAGACTACAATCTGAGTACAAAGCTGGAACTGTACAGCTAAGAGCTGCACAGGTAACAATATTTATGAATACTGGGGTATCCACTATGAAAATGTCTCAGTGGGGAGCCTTTATGGCGTTGAAAAGAATGCTTCTGTATCTTTGTTTAGAAGTGGGTCTTAGTACTGCTAAGTATTTAGCCTTGATTTCTGTGATTTGACTTCAGCCTCTTCATTTAAAGCAGAATAGTAACTTTGCCATCCTCAGTTAAGACAGCTAAAGTGCTGTGAAAATGTGTTGCTCAGTCCTCTTATCCTGGATCTTTTTGTTGTAACAAAATGTGTAAAAAGGCCATATATTACTCGAAGGATTACTTTCTTCTAAGTCTCTCCATAAACAAGGAGCTCCAAGCCACATGGGAAATAAGAGCTCCAGATGAACCAGAAAGTGCAACTGCATAATACAGCTATTTTACCTTTCATTCATAGCTTATTTTTTCATACTGTAATTAAATGCCTTTCTTGGAGGACAGAAAAGAGACTGAATGGTTCTTCTCTTGTTAGCTTGTATTGGGAAGCTATGCTCTCTTCAGGTAAAAAGGCTGAGGAATTATTTGCACAGCAAGTACAGATTTCTAAGAGCAGAGGATGCTGTCACTGCTTGTGGATTGCTGCAAAGCAATACAAATTTTTGTATTTGTGTAGTACTACAACCTTTCAATGCACTGGGGAATAAATTGTCAAAGTAAAGGGTGGTAAGTTGGGGGTATTTCTTTGTCTTGTAAGACTTCAGCCAACTATAACCTAGTAATTTGATTTGATCATAAAGATAAAAGTAGAAATTGCAAAGCAGCTTGAAAGGTAGGAAACGGTTATTTTGCATGCATGGGTGCTTCCAAAAAGAATGGTCTTAGCATGTAGTTAGAAGACCAGTCATTATAGTTACCATCACTTGGAGGAAAATTAGAGGAGAAATTTTTAAGAGGAGCAGAAAGTAACTTGAACACAGAGACAAGTCCAGCATGTTACTTAGAAAACCACTGTTGCATAAGTTCTTACACATTATGCATATTGTACTCAGTTTATTAAAGTTCAGTGAAAATCATTTAATTGCTGGAGCTCAGTAAGGATTAAGAATGGTTACAAAGCCATGAACCTCATGTCAGTAATGTATATTGTCACTGGGAAATTCATTTAATGTTTTTAGTTGTCTGCACACATCATCATCATTTAGGGAGTAGCTTGGGCTGGTACATAGTTAAATGTCTGATCAGATCAGTAGACAGGATTTTTGATTTGTAACATTCTGGTAGATCTTACAAATTGTCTCCTTCTTAGCAAAAGGTGTGTATTAGTCAAATGGAGTCCTATTGAGGCTCCCTCAGGAAACCAACAAGAACATTAACATTGCCATGTAATTTTTAATATCGAGAAGAAATAAGGAATCAAAACTTGTGTGCTTTTATTTATATTTGTCTAAATTTTATTTTGTTTGTTGGCATTGACAGTCAAAGTTGAGTGAATATTGAAACTTAGCTTGTTGAACTGTCATTGCATTTATTCTAGTACATACTTCATAGTAGCATATCAAATGTCTATTGCTTTCTAGTTTTTCTGTTGCATACTGAAGTTTCTCCTGCCAAACATGTATTTTCCTCTTCACTGAAGAATTTTACTTACCTTAGCTTGGATCAGGCATATTCAGTATTAAATCTGTTTCAGATTTTAAGTGCCTAGAGATCAACTTGAAATCTTGTTTCATGCAGCTCTGCAGAGCTTCCTTCAAGTGAGCATTTTGTATACAATGAGAAATGAGATACCCCACTTCAGATGGTTCAGAATTGATTTGGGCTCTGGAAATGATCGAACACATAAAACTTATGCTTCTTGTATAAAAATGTATGGGTGCCTCTCATGGGATCTTTTGCCTTCATTATCATGTCAAAATATTTCAGCTGAAGCCAGTTGACTTTTAAATTTGTGGGATCCAAAATACTATTACAGGGCATATATAGACCCGGTGGAACATAACCATTGTGCTGTACAATTGTATTTATGCTAATTCAATATAGTTTGAGATCTTGGCTGTAAAGAAAGAGAGGGACATCCTCCCTTTACTCTTTTATCTGTATGGTTCTAATGCCAGTCTTTGCAACCCATGTGGCATTTCCCTCCTCTGCAATAGACTTCATGAAATAGAAGGAGTTGTCTAAAAAGGGCTTCTTCTAAAAATTTTCCAGCCTTTCTGAAAACACCAACACAGTATACAAAAATACTTTTACACTGTGTTTGTGAAGATTATGAAATGCTTATCTGTAATGCAAAGATATTTCATAGTGCTTGGTGGACAGGGAGGGAAGAGCAGGGTTTTTTGAGTTGATACCTGCTGAGAACAGCAGCTCTAACTCTTGTGAGTGTGAGGTGATCACTAATGATCATACTCATTACTACCATCTCTGTTGTATTTAGTAAATAAAGATCAGTTACAGTTCCAGAAAGTAATGAGAGTGACTACCAGTGTCCGTGTCCTATATTTTAAAATTGTGGAACAAGCATCTCTATAACTGTACGATTTCCAAATGAAAACTGATTTTTTTTTCACCATTGGAGGGCTCCTATATTTAGCTGAACTACACAATAGTAAAACTTTGGAAGATAACTCTTGAATCTACATGCACACTTGTTAAGCTGAGAGAAAATAAATTCAGCTGTTTCCGAACAACTTGCTTTTGATCAGTTTACCTTGGCATCTGTTGACTTGATGAGCAGAGGGGTATAATAAGTTCTGTTAATTAAAGCAAATCTTCTTGGTATTTTAGTAGTCTGGTTTCACCTCCCTTTTCTGCTTCAGATGTGGTTTGTTTCTAGTGTGCTAGTGCTGCCTCTTGAAATTCACAATAATATATTTTAAAAAAAGATGGAGATTTTTAAAAATATCTTTTCATATTTCTAACAGCAATGTTTTCATGAACTGGATAATAGGAAGCGACTTCTTTATGAGAAGTGCATTGATTTGTTGAAGCAAGCTCGATACGTCTGCAAGTTGGGTCCAGGTCAAGATTTTCCAGAAGAATTTCAAATTGTATGTACGAAAAGAAATTGTCACATATCAAGTAATATTGTATATTTTTATTAGAAGGCTCCCAGTAAAGGATCACATGTACTTCTGTTACTGTCACTAGCCTTTTAAACCACCTATTAAAATAGTGCTGAGAGACCCTTTGACGACCATTTTCTTTTGTGCACAGGAGAGAGAAAATTAAATCTGTAATACCAGTCGAAATCCACAGTCTTGTGTTCACAGAAATAAATAAAGGCCATGTTTTTCTACCTTGCTGCTCTAATGGAGCAACACGAAAGAACTGAGGTCTGGACCTAGCCTCTTAGAAGCATTCATTTCCACGGCTTATCTAGCATAGTCCATATCTTACACGGAATCTCTGAGTATCTGTGCCTGCACAAGATGAGCAACTAATTATGTATGGTAATTATGTAACACTGCTTCCAACCTTCTTCTCTGTCCAGAGTAGTTAGGGAGAGAATCTTGCTATGTTAATTTTTGAATATCTTGATTAAAAATAACAAACTAGTTTATGATTTATTCAATTTTTTTTAAGAAAACTGGAATCTTTTGTTAGTATTGCTTTATAATGTGCAGTCCTTTGTCTTGTAGGCTTTTCAGACTCTTCCAAACACACTGGAGGAAATTGATGCTTTTCTGAATGAAGAGAAAACTAGGGCTTCCTGTTTCACAGGCCTCAGTGCTTCGGTATGTTCACTCCTTTCCCTCCCCCTCTGTCCACATTGTCCTTGTTTCCCACTCTGTGGTCGATCTCTTGGTATAATAAGCTAGAGAGTAGGAACAATGTACTGTAAATGCTAGATTCTGCATCTACTCAGATTCCAAGTAGGTTCTTTAAAAAAGATGCCTTTAAAAAAAAAGTTGCAACAATCTGAGAGAAACAAAGCTTTATAGTTTCCTTGCTTTAAAGCTAAAAATAATATGTCTTGTTTAGTGTGCAGTGCAGTAGTCTGTGTAATTGTTTGAACAGTATCAGTGCAGTGTGGTATTTTTACAGTCAGGTGGCAAATATTTTGCTGACTGCTTGTTTTTTATTCTGGCAGGTTGTTGAAGAATACAATAAGCAAACACAGGAAATACAGCAGTTGACAGAATATCTAGAGGAAAAGAAAAATGAGCTGAATAACTATAAGCAAAACATCTCACAGGTAATAGCTTAAGTTATTACTTCTGTATCATTAGTATAATTCTACATAATTGTAGGAATGTTTGTACAGAAATAAAGGGTAACATTTCAGATTGTTTTGAGCATAAAGTGAAATGTTAGCTTCCTTAATTACGATGTTTTCTCAATGCAAATGCTATCTCCAAGGGAAAATTCAGTTCTTAAATTGATTTTATGTGGATATGTCTACTTTTAGGTCAAAGAAAAGTGGCTAAACCTCTTGAAAGTAATGATTGAACAAATTAATGGAAAGTTCAGTCAGTTCTTTAGTTCTATGCAGTGTGTTGGTGAAGTTGATCTTCATATGGAAAAGGAGGTATGATTGATTTTTGATTTTTTTTTTTT
>WEIU01001452.1:65729-78654 GCA_013389925.1 Aegithalos caudatus
TTTTTTTAGTCATTCAGGCTGGTTTACATGACTGCTGCATGTCACTCAAGACAACTTCTGGGGTTTTTATTCCATTTTTCTTTATTTGGGCAATATATATACACATATGTACAAAAACATCTATGCCTACTTTTTTTTTTTCTTTTCCTTTTTTTACAATTTCATGTGATTTACAAAACAGGACAGCAAAATAACTTATAAAGAATACGAATACTGTACAAAAATAAAACTGATTAAACTGTTGGGAGTTGGTATTTTACAGTGTTACAGATCACTGGTTTGTAGAACAGCATTTTGAAGTCTGTGTCCAGTCTGGTGTATGCTGGCCTAAGTCCATCTGCAAGCTGAAAACAGATCTGTAATGTCGGTCATGAAAAAAGTTCAAGAAGTATGTTATATAGCTATATCTTTAAACTCATGACTTCTCTATACTAGTGGACTTTCTTAATCAAGGAGAGGAGCTGTCCTAACTTCAGCGCTATTAAGTACTTCCAAAATAGTACAAGTACATATAGTATTAGAGAACATGATTTTCCTTTTCTTTTCCAACACTTGCAACACTATTCAAAACTTAACTTCAAGATGCAAGGATCTAACCTGCAGTTTGTTTTAGGTGTTAAAGCTATTGTTTGCTTTTACTGAAAGAAAAAAAAAACAAAACAACCAAACCAAATTAACAAAACAGTACAATGATATCCCCAAAACCTGGTAATTCCCAATGCATTCTGTTAGTGATTAATGAATCACATTAATCCTGTCTGTCCCATGCTGAAATACAGCATACATTACCATTTAGGAAGGGTTTTTTTCAGAAAAAGGATCTTATCACTGGCAGTGGTGACACATGCCTTGCATGTCCCATTGTCCCATGGACTCAAGTACCTCCCACCTATTTCAGACTTTGCAGGAACGTTTTTTTTAGTGTGCATTCTACCCCAAATACACAACATGGAAACCATAAAGCTGGCCATTTACTTCCATATATCAGTTAATCCTGGTAGCTAAGTCACCAAAACATTTACATACTGATTCAGGAGCTGCTTATCAGCTGCGGCTTCTAGTTGTGGTTGACTGGATGTGAGGATCTCTTGTATTTCACAGGATTGAGGCTTTAATTTTCCAAGTGCTGCATTTGTCCCACAAAATGGCAACAATCCAGACTGCAGGACAGAGACTTGAAATCTAGCTTGATCTTCAGAGAGAAGAACAAAGGTGAACATAGATGCACCTTTGAATCTCATTGGGCTTCTCATGGGCCTGACCCTACTCCACAAGGCAGCATTAACAGTACTGGTAAGCAGAACACTTTCTGTATTTCTAGATCAGTAGAAACACCAACACTACCAGTTAATTACAAAGAACCTATGTCCTTATGACCCAATCTGAATACAAGAAATTAAAGTTTGGTTTCTAACACAAATGTTTCAAAAAGCTGAAACGGAGGTAGAAAGTGTGCTTGGTTTCCTGATGTTTTCACTGAAGAAAACACATCCCTTTTTATTCCACAGACTGTTCAATATCCCCAATGCTTTAAAAGAAGTTCTCTTTACATAGACAAAATCTATCATGAACTACACAGGTATAAACACAGTATGCAAACTGATTTCTAATGCTGAAAGCCATATACAACTGTAGAGGAAAACACTCTAGTCTCCGAGTTAATTTTTTATGTTTGTTTCTAGGAAGCAAGCTTCTTATCAGATAAAACAATAAGATACTGTAATTGCAGGTGTGCTAACAAGATGTTTTATGTACAGAATTTTACAAGATGACCTAAATTCATCTGCAGTGAAAACACTTTGGATTTCAGTGTAAATACTCACAAAACAAATTTGGCCCTATGTCTCTCTAGTAGGGCTGCACCTCCCCTTCCTCTTCTGGAGAAAGGGGTAAAAATAAATGATGTGTAAACAGAATTCTCCCCCTTTATGCAACTGGGGAGGGGAAAAAATATATCACTGATAACCTTAAATTTCCTGGTTTTAACATAAAAAATTGAATTATTCACTAATAAGCACATCTAGAAGTTTTCATTCACTGATCTTTCTGCTCAAAAGATCAAAAAATAGCTTTAAAATAAAAGTTAACATTTGCTTTTATCAGCATTTGATGTGCTGTGCATGATAGAAGTACAAGCTTATGTCATAAAGGAGTATTGCAAGACATCGTCTGTATTTCAGATTAGCTTGTGGTATTCCCCCATACTCCAGAGAAAGAGCAATCAAGAGATACAGGAGCCCTTCCAAAGTGCTCCCTACAGTAATTTTACGTGTTTCCATTAGCAGAGTGCTCTTAAGAAAAGGTCTACTCTCTCCATAAACACACACAACTCCCTGGGACTCTAAGGGAGCGAGGCCATGGTATGAAGAGAATAAATCTCTAAGGCAAGTGTAGGAAGAGAAAAAAACCTTTTAAAAAGCAGCAGTTTGTAAAGATGGTAGCTGCTTTGTGCACCCACTCAAACAAACCACAGCAGAATAAAGCACTGTTAGTGGCATTTCTTTAGTACAGTACTGTATTACTGACAAGTATAGGATCATATGAGAGACATATGCTTCAGCTCCCACATGCCTGCCACATTATCTAGGCTGAGTTGTATTTTTCCAGGTAAGTGAATAACAGAGCTAAATACACACAGAGTCAGAATATTAGTGAGCTCTTTATGGAGACATTTTTGCTTTAAGTATCATCTTGAATCACACATGTTTTTACTGGAAAAGTCCAGCTGATACTCAAAAGTATAGTTAATCCAAAGAAAAGTTAAAAATACCTATTTACTTTAATGGGCCTTATTGAGTATAAATTCACCTTATCTCAGTATATCAATCAGATACTATTGCTAACATATGTAATGTTTCTCTTAATAGTCTCTTTAAGTGCAGGATTGCAGAAGATACACAGAAGTAAACCCACTTCTACAATGTGCTATGGAGTTTTTATCTGAGTTATTTATGTGACTCGGAAAGTGTTTTTACTCAACAGACTCTAAATACAAGCAGCATTACACTGTTCAACAAAACATGTTCATGACACAGCAATCACAAAGACTTCGGGGTCATGCTACTGTGGTGGCACAGGCCAGACCGCCCAGTCAAATCTATGTACACCAGTACCAACGCATTACATTGGAAGAGGTGGTTGCCTCCTTGTTGGCTGCCCCTTCCCTCCTCTCACCCCACTTCTTCCAGACTGTCCTCAGGCAGAGCCACGAGGTGGATGATGGGGAGGGGGATACTGAGTACTTTTTTTTTTTTTTTTAATGCCAGCTACATGTGCTTTTGGACAGCGAGGGTGACCGGCATGGCAGTGGATGCTTGTGCTCTGGCACCACAGTCTGCATCCTCGCCACAGCCTGCCTCTTCCCCACTCCTCCCCCAGGGCCAGCCCTGCCTTCACAAGGAGCTGCTGGAGCTGGACTTTTTAGATCGCTTGATCATGCTGGGGTGGAATTCGGTGTGGCGGCGGGCGTGCTTGGTCAGGTGGTCGCTCCGCATGAACCGCTTCTCGCAGAGGGGACACCGGAACTGTTTCTCACCAGTGTGGGTTCGGTAGTGCCGTGTGAGCTCATCAGAGCGGGAGAACTTCTTAAGGCAGTCAGGCCACGTGCAGGGGAATGGTCTCTCACCTGTAGGGAAGAAAGGATAACAAGAGATTTAGGGGGCAGGGGGAATTGAGATTGGCACATGCCAGCTTTGCTGAGGAGCCAGAGAACATGCTGAGGGAAAAAAGCTGCTTTTGTTTCCTGCCATGGTGCCAACGTCTGTGGAGTTGTTGATAACTCACTTCATCAGGTTTTAGTCTCACCTCTAGTAGAAGCCAAAAACCCCTCCAAACACATGAAACTCACATTCTAGCAGAGAACCTTACATGACCTGAAGACTGTCAAAACAACAGATGAGCTCTGCCTGTGCCTGCATGTTTTTCGTATTAGTCTCACTACAGTAGCTTGGGAAAAGTATGCCAGATTTATTCCTGATACTTCCACTCTACTGAATTATTTGTAAATTATGAAAAACTATGCAAAAATACTTAAAAAAAACCCCAACAAAACAAAACAAAACAAAACAAAAAAACCAAAAAAAAACACAAAAAAAANCTTCATCTAGGACAAGTCATTCCAGCCCAGGAAGAACTGAGTGGGGTGGCAATGGGGAGAACAGTGAAGCCTCAGGGCTGCGAACATGTAGGGCAAAACTGCTGCACCTGCAGAGGGAAGTCCCATGCTCCCCTTTCAGCCCTTCCTCTGGAAATCCAAGGTGTTCAAGGTGTTCCAGCAAGTATCAATCTCTTAGACAGGTGATTTGAAAAGAGGAAAAATCCCTCATTATTCATACTCTGTCGGAATAAAAGTTTGCTGTAATGATAAAAAACAAACCCAAACACCTTAACCTAAATGACATCACAACATTGCTTTTACAAAACAAGGGTGCATTGAAGAGCACTCCACATCCCTACAGTTCACCTCTGTGGGTTGCACAGGCTTTGCCTTCAGGCACAAACACAGTGCCTCTGGAGCAGCAAGGCTGACCCTAGTACACAACACAGATGAAACTGAAGGTGTTTAAGTTCACACAAAAGCATTCCACCATGCACTGCTACAGGTTTGATGCTTGAATTTACGTTATTCAGAGCTTCCTGAAGGGAATATAAATGGCAGCTCTGAGACAGCTATTTATAGTCAACCATGAAATATAAAAACTATCCCAGGAGTTTCCGGCTTGGAAGAGTTGGAAAGAAACTCAGGAACTCCAGTATTCCTTGGTACTATGAGTTTGGCACAACAGGTGAGCTCATTTTACAGTCACAGATCAACAAAAAAGGAGTCCTGGAGTCCTCCCCAGACACAACAGCAGAGAGAAAAAGCTACAGACTTGAATGAACAGCTCTGAAACCAGGAGGACAACCATCGGGAGAAAGTATGATAGAGTTGCAGGAAGGGACTCACTGATGGCATCCAAAAGGCCAAAGAAGGATAAGGACAGGCCTGGTAGGCTGAGGTATAGTTACACCAGGGGCCCTGAAAGCCCTAGTAAGCCTCCCTGAATAACGCTTCACTCTTTGGGCTCGTAATTATTTGTGCTCCTTAACAGACTGCTGCCCTATTTCAGACCAACCAGTGTGCCACAGAGCTAATGTGGATGAGTAGGACTGCAGAGGTCACAGCATAGGCCTGTGAGCCGCCTGTGCTTGCCTCCTTTGCCTCATGGCCCTGCTGGTTCTTAGTCAGGGGAGAAGGATGGAGCAGAGGAAGTCAAGCCAGCTGCCTTCCTTGAGCCTGGTGGAGGCAGAGTTGCCAACCACTGTGAGCCAGGGCTGTTTTGTTTGTTGCAAGTGCATTTCTTGGCTCCTTGATGCTTTTAAAAGACTCAGTTGGAAGACCTACTGAACAACCACCTGTATAAAACAAATTAATTGAAATATGTAGGATCACATGTGCATGAAGGCCACAGCCACAGACAGCTACACCGTGGAGTAGCACTGGGAGCTGTACCGAGGCCTCACAAGATCACCCTTGCCCAGTGCCAGCCCTTGGCATCTGAGGCAAGCATTTCACATGTGCTGCTCTTTGGCAATCTATCTCATGGTTTCTGTCACAGCTCAGCTCCTGGAGGCAGGTGGCGGTGGGAGTGCAGAACAGCTTTCTTGCTCCCCTTGGGAGTGTGGGAGGAGCGCTATACATCTTGCACGTGTGGGGCCATGTAGTATATGCCTGTGTCGGGCACTTACACCCCAGAGCAGTGGGATCAACTGAGGGATCCTGCCTCATCCCCAGAAACCACATTTCCAACCATCTACCTCAGGACAGCTCTTCAGTCTGCAGAAGTTCCCAAATGTAAACTGGACTATTAGATGCCTAGCCCAGGTAGCAAGCACTGGTCCTTGGGGAGCAGCACCTATGTTTTAGGCATGGTAGTATCCAACCTGAGTGTCTAAAAGTAATGTTTAAAATCTGACCTCAAACAGCCCTTAAGAAACTGAACTCCTCTTCCATGCCCTCCTGGAATTTCATGTGGGAGGATAAAAGGAAGCCCTGCTTCTGGAATTCCCTCTGACATATGACAGGAGCATCACAATCTCCACCATGCTACCCCAAACATCCACTGCACATGCTAGGGGAAAGCACTCTAAGGTTATACAATGTAATCACAAAGCTTTAGGGAAAGGCAGGGCTTGCACAGGATCGCTGGAGGATCACCTCACCTGCCGTGCCTTTGTTACTGTACTCTGCAGGGAATCAACCCAAGGCTCAGCTCGGGGAGGACACAAAGGCTGTGGGAGCCTGGCATGGTGCAGAGATGCCTTGCTACCAACAGGAAAGCTGGTGTGCACAAGGATGGGAACACAGCAGAGATCACAGGCAGAGATGGCTGGCCATGCTCCCTTGGATGCACCCAGATACCACTAGCACTGCCCCCCATCCATCACTGAGCTCCCAAGTACAGTAATGAAGAATGGCTTCACCACAAATATAAACCTGCAGAAGCTGTCACAGCCACTTTGAAAGTGCCTATAGGAATGTAGGCACAATCCCTGACACCTGGATGCATTAAGCTCCATGCTTCCCAGAGCAGAGACAAGTGGGGGGGAGGCTTTTCCAGATCCTCAGGGGTCATCTCCAAGCCTGAGACTTCACTGCTCCCCTTGGTCACAAAGCTGTAAGGGATAACACCAGCCCAAAGAGATGGTACCTCAGTGACCGTCTCACCAGATACAAGGCAGGCTGGACTGTGTCTCCGGGAAGCACTTAAAGCAAGGCAGAGATGGCTGATGGCATGTGATAAGCATCCACTCAGCAAAGCTGGTGGTTGTATCTGCTCTCTTTTTGCAGCAATAGAGAAGTCTGTGAAAGAGCCCTCTGAGAAAACAAGTCCTGCAGCTCATACGCTTGCTGGGCAGGCAGTGGCCTAGAGAGCTGCAGTGCAAGCCACTGCTGCCTCCATCTGGAGATACGGATTTCTGTCAGCTCAGGCAAGGCATATCCTTATGATTTTTCTCCCTTAGTTTTGGGAGTAGTAATGCTAAAGCTTGAAACCGCAGAATAAAACATCAACACACAGTGTTGCTATACACTGTTCCCCTTAGTGGCTGTATGCTGCTGACTTTTTAAGTTATGCCTTCAATGGGATTTTCTATTTAGAGATGGAGGAAAGGTCAACAGTACGTCATAATAATTAGAAACGATGTGTGATTGGATCCTAACACAACAGACACAGGAGGTAAACAACTTTCTTAAAAAAAAAAAANAAGTAAAAAATTAATGAAAAACTGATTTATAGGCAATAGGAAGAGGTGCATCTGCAGACTCCCATTCTTTGTGCTGTGTGGCACCACCAGAAACATAGTGAGAGACAGTTTATTTTCAGCATAAGTTAATAATGGTGCTTTACAGGTCTTCTCTACAGTCTAAAGAACTCCAACTCCTGCAACCCTGGCTTACTTTGAATCCCATATGGATATAAAGGTCTTTGCAGATCCTTTTAATCTTAGCCCTCTACTCCTGCCATTTTTTACTTGTTCCTTCTCCCCTTCCTCTACAACAAATATTTAGTTTGTTCTTTCTGTGCAAGTTTAAACTCTATCTCCAAGCTACTTTTTTTTGTATGACCTGAGGCAGCTCCACTTTATTTTATTCGGAATAGACAAAAAAATAATCTTTTTCTTCCCTGTCTACCCTGGGATATTTCAGATTTTCCCACTCATTAACATAAGTACAGGTAGTAGTGGTATCCTGATTAGTCATCTGCCTTCTGGCCACAAAATGCCACTTTATGTGGATGACTGCAGTTAGGAACTGCAGTTTATGGTGGCTTTAATACACGAGTATCTGCTGTCTTAGATATCTCTCACTTTTCTCCCCAGTTACTTGCCCCACACACCCTGAATGAGCAATTTCCTGTGGGACACTGGACTTTGACTGAGTGTCCACATGCAAGGTATTCTGGTGAAGATATATCTTCAGGGCAGACAGACTGGAGGCCTTTCAGCAAGCTTTTTCCACTTCTGAGACATTCCCAAATCAGATCATTAAAACACATGGCAACCAGGTACAGATACTGGTGGAGAGAGATCAGCAGTGAGGATGTTGGGGACTGTGTGCCTAAACAAACACTTTATGGAACACCTACACCGTGGTCATCCAGCCACACAACAGATTAAACAAATGGAATAGGCAACAGATGGATGGGTTCCAGCAAGAGGTTTATTCTGCCAGGATTTAGGATTAAACACAACAGGTTGGTTCAAGTAGGAAAATGCTGCTTTCATCAAGTACTTAGGATGTCCTGATACTCTTAAAACTACCACTCACCAGCTGCTTGGACATACAGGTGTTTTGAGTTTCTTTCAAAAGTCCAGATGCAAACACACCTGCTACAACCTGCTGCTGCTGAGTGCGAATTCCAGGAAAACTGTCTTGCTGTTATCCCACTGTGACACAGTATCAGATGCAAGGGATGCCCTTTCAGCTTCTCTGTCAGAGCACAAGCCTCCTTGGCTGTTATTAAAAGGCTTTCTCTGAGGGACTGTGCCTCCATACACATAAACAGAGAGAGAGATGAGTCAAGTAAGCTACTTGGGAGAGGAAGGATCTTTCCAAACCTCACCAGGGAGTTAAATCTATGCTTTTGTAGATGAGACAAGAACCCTTAGCAGTATGTTCTTGGATATGTGAGACAAGTTCCTAGCTCTTCTCCTTTCCTGGCTTATCTTCATGTGGACTTCCTCCATTTTGCAGTAATACTGGAATGGAGAGAGACCAACTCCTAGCCTGGTGCTTAGGGCACTTACCTGGGATCAAAGGACATTGAGTTTAAGTTCCTGTCCTGTATGAATAATCAAATTTCCTTGCTAAGAGGAAACAGCTTTGACAGGGAAAGGAGCAATCCAATTTTACATGCATTCAAAAAGATAATGTAACTTTTGATATTTCACTCTGAATTTATTAGCCAATGTTTCAACAGACTTTTCCCTCAAGTTTAAGGTATTTATAGAGTGCTCTCAGGCTATGCACATTCACCATAACCTGAATACAAATGCTGAACTGCACTACCGCAAGTGAACAGTATCTGAAGTATTCTTTGCCATCACTCCCTCAGACCCTGCTTCTTTAATCTTAAATTGGCCCTTTCCTGCTCTTCCAGCTGCAGGCTTGGAAGCTGTTCAAGGCCAGAAGCACAGGAGCAGCAGCTTGGCACACAACAACGCAGCAGCCAACAAAGAGGAACAAAAGAGTTCCTGCAGCAATCCTAACAGCTGGTGCTGCAAGAAACACAGGCTAACGAGAGCAGTGACACCCACCACATGCCACAGCACAAACAGTGTGCAGAACTCTGTAAAGCTGCAATTTCAATACATCCATCTGGAAGCAGGAATTGTGCTCTTATGCATAATGCCTACTCACTGCTTCTGTCCTACATGTGAACTTTGTCATCCTGACTCAATTGATAAACTTTTCTGGAGCAGTTTCCCACAAGTGACACATACACCTGCTTGTAATCTTATATTTTTTATCAGAAAACAAGACAACTGGGAATCAGACAACTTTGAATTTAATCTTGAGGATTTCTGCCTACCCTACTGAGCTGGCAAGGCTCCAGTCAGGATCATCATGTTTCTCCAAGACCCAGAAACATGCCCATTAGAAGAACTTCAGCAATTTGGCATTTACCATGGTATTTCACATGGCAATCTGAATTTAACAAAAAAAAATGTTGTTGGCTCTACTTTTTGCTCTTGCAGCCTATTCTAAAGGATCTGGCTAAGTAACAGGGCATGAGCTGGATAGGAGGGTCTTAAAATTTCAGATTATGCTCAAACAAAATTACCAAGAAAGATGTCAGCAAGCAGAGGACTGTCAACATACCAGCATCTGTACAGTCTGTGGAGTGAGATAATCTAGAACACAAATAAAGCAGTACAGTCAAACCAAACCGATACAGGGGCTGGTCCAATGCCACAATATCTGGATACCAGCAACAGGCAGCTGCAGTGCCTGTTCTTACTCTCTACTAGAAATGCTCCTCCACTTCCCTGTGCGGACTGTCAACCTTTAGGGTCACACCTCTCCCAAGCCCTGCTTCTGGGCACTGGTGAGAGCCAAATGCTGAGAGCACTTAGGACTGCATCAGCTGCCTGGTGTAACAAAACTCTTGGCATTGTCTGGATCCACTTGACATGATGATACAATTGGCTGAAGAGAGAGAATTTTCCCTACATCAGGGTTTTTAGCATCTAAACTCTTAATTAAGGGCATCTCACATGTATATGAAATTCCCAACAATCGTCAACTTCCCCAGGCAAGTAAACACCTACAAGTCCAGTAGGAGGAAGCATCTCAAAAACTACTTTTATGATACCTTCCTGGTCAGGAAGGAGGGACAGAGAAGATCTGGTCTCAGTGATCATGTGCCCTTTAAATGGATTATATTCACACCATCATAGCAAACATGAATTCTGTACAGCTTGTTTCTCCTGCCAGTTTCTCTCCCTGCCCTTTGCCCTGCACCCCCTGGCCAGGCCTCCTGACTGAGACTGCTTGTTTGCCTTATACACCTTCATTTTTCCTGGAAGTCCTCTGGCCTGCACATCCCTCTCTATTAAGCTGTTCCCCCTGCTCCATCTTTGAGGCTAATAATAACCCTACATGACACCTGTCATAACCAAACCTCTAAACCCACCCATTTAGAGAATTCCAAGCATTTTGAAGGTAACTCTGCATATCTGCTGTTGTTTGTCTTTTTCTTGGTCAGATGGGTCCTTCACCTTTTCCTGTCCTCTGTACCATTTCCAGGTCTTGGGTCTCACCTAGGCCTAGCAGGGGGCTGTTTGCACAAGTAGGATGTGCAGTGCCATCTGCTGATCTTTTTCTGTAAAGATCAATTCAGAAGACAATTTCTGATGGATGGCTAATTTGGGCCTTCTGGAAATTGAACTAGCGTTATCATCAGAGGCCCAAACTTCAAAAAAACAGTTATATAGACATTTTTAGTATCTCAAATATGGAACCTTTGAACCAACGAGTTCAAAGAATGCTTAATAAGATACAGACCTCTAACATCTGAGCATCAAGATTTTGCCTTCCATCCTTGTACCTTGATTTGGTATTTTGTTTCTTACTTTGCATTAGGCTACCAGAGATGAACTCGTGAGTTTTTCGATTCCCAACCACTACACAGGAAGAGAAGGATACAGAGCTTTCCAGCTTGCTTTGTTAGGATTCATGAATAAAGAGAACTGTGAGTACACTCAAGTTCTTAGGTGTGAACAGAAATCCTTAAGCAGTTTTCCAAGGTAGACATACCAGGATTAAATATTAAAAATTTAAGACCAGGAAGCTTCTATTGGTGGCTGCGCACCTACTTCCACTAAAGGCTACACTGTAGTAAGAAACCTAGTTGGTGGCCTGGTAAAAAAATGACAGACAGATGAGAGAGACATTATTTGAAAAAAAAAAGGAAATAAAATGGTACTAAGGAGGGCCCATTAATGTTCTGCAGTATAGAGTCATCAATAACTTCAGAGGTCCCATTCAATCCCATTGTTGCTAAGGAATTGTTGTCATCTATAGAAATAATTAACATTATCAGTATCGTTTAGCATTTCAGTTAGCTACAATTAACTTCACATTAGGAAGCTCTGAAAGGTCATTACTCCTGGATGTCTGCAGTGATTTTAATCACACAGAACTACCATGACAGTACATCAGTGTGTCTGAGTCAAACACCTCATGCTTGGAGCTAAGGCCACCCACTTGTGAGCAGCACATGCTAAACCTCATACCACTTCAGCAGTACTTATTATAACACTGCTTGCTTATAGCAAGCTGTGTGGGTTGTACAGTACATTAATTTGCATGTCGTCACACAGAATGCTATCTCAGCCAACATCTATTCTGGTTCCCTTATTGTGGTGGATATTTGAGCATGGGGTAGTAAATAGAAATGATACTAACATTTTCTTTGTCACTTATGAGACAACATTTTGGACAGCACCAGTTACACTCAGCCTCCAAAAGAGCATCTGAGTTGCAGTCTGAGCTGGTAACACAACAGCCCTTGGCACTAGTCATGAAGCCAGCATAGGGTCACCACTGACCATCCCCTTTCCCAGCTCAAAGAGAAAGTCTAACCTTAGAGCTCATTGCTGAGCCATATCCAGTAATCCCACCCCTTCTCTCCAGCCTCTTGAGCTAAGCACCCAGCAGATCTGCCAGCAGGGCACCGGCAGGCAACCAGCAAGTCTCTTCCTCTGCAGTGCACGCACACCTAGGCACACCAGCGAACTGGAGCAACAGAAGCTGAGCTGAAGCTCAGATGTGGCCATATATACCCAACCCACATTAAATTCTACAGCAATGCCTGACAGTACATTCCTTGGGTGATCAACTTAGTTCGTATTATACTCCTATCACCACCAACAGACAAAATCCAAAAGACACCATCATTGACAGAACTGATGTGAAGCATGTGAAGTGTCTTTGCAGCGTCTCTTTTGATTCATTCCTTTCTGTTCCTGCACACAACCCTTTAATTCAGAACATTTTTAAAGCAGCCTTCTGTACTCCACTATGATCCCAAGAGCAATTCAGACCTATAAAGATTTTATTCAATCACTTGCACTGAAGGTTTAAAAACAAACAAACAAAAAAAAACCCACCAAAACGAAAACCAAGAAACGAACAGAGAGAAGTCTGCAGCTGCTGTCCCCTTGGGGCCCGGCTACGGCAGATATGTTTTATCTCCAGGTTTCCATGTTGCCACACCCTCTGAGCCGCCCGGGCGAGGGCCGGGAATGGGAGCACACAGCTTGATGAATGAAGCCCTTGTGGAACGCGTCAAAGCTAGATCGCGAAAACCGAATAGTGCGAGGAGCTGCCGCCGGGAAGAGCGGGGTCGGGCCTCCCTGCACGGCGCCTCAATCCCCTCGG
>WEIU01001460.1:16607-26784 GCA_013389925.1 Aegithalos caudatus
TACCCTTTAGCAGTAACATTTAATAGACACCTCAAATTCCAAACCATAATGAAGAAGAGACTTGGGAAATGTCACCAGGTTGCAGCCTGCAGCACTCAGTCCCTTGACCACCCCATCATACTTGACCACTCTCGTTGTAAGGAGAAGAAGGGGAGGCAGGGCACGGCAGCCGTTGTCTGGTGCAAACTGACAACAGATGAGGAGCTGTGACTTGTGCATGTGCTTTGATGTTTATGGTTTCAGTCATATGCACACAGTTTAGACCCATCAAGCAGAGGTTTGTGAGCTGAGCTGTCGGACTAACTCAAGTGAAAGGAAGTGTCTGTCTGAATGACTTTAGATCTCCAGAGAAACTCCTGGGACTGCCTCTGCTTTTGCAACTTTGAGCACACAGGGCTGGCTGCGTGCATCTGAACAGCCAGAAAAGACAGCTTGCCATTGTGACTCTGTTTATGTTATGCTCAATGAAATGTTCTCAGACATCTTCCATTCATAGAAAACAGGTTAATGACGTTGAAAAACATTATATTATTATACACAATGCAGAAGCCCTATATCTTATACACAGATTATATTTCTTGTCATTATAAATAACTTCAAATATTCATATAGCCTTAAAGGAAAACAGTTTGGTTTAGTTTTTTTAAAATAAGAAGAACAGAAAACCCTATTTTCTCATGACACCTTCCAAACTTACAAATGTGAGAAAGTTTGTAGATATTGAGGAGGTAAGTTATGTATTAAAATAATAAATTAGATAATAAACTCATTAAGTATTTCTAGGGAGAGAAAGTTTTCTCTTTACATAAATGTTCAGAACCTATATACTTAGACTGCATATTTTGAAAATATTTAAGCAACATATCTGTAGATGAGGTGTTTTCACTATTATGTTGCTCTTATACCTACACTTTTAAGTATCTAGTTTTTCATGCAGAGAGGAAACAGTACCCATGGTCCAGTAAATTAGAAGTGATTGCCTTTCCAGCCCTCTTTCTGCTCAAGACCAAGATCTCATGCAAAAGGCTGACGGATGCATTTCTTTACCCTGTCAGAGTAAGTCTTAAGCTTTCAAGTGAAAGCAAGCAGAAGCTGGCATCTCAGTCTGCACAGCCTAAGTGGGTCATCCTTTCAGGCAACTGCACACTGTGGTTTTCAGGGCATCTGAAGCTGGCCATTATTGCTTGTCCATGACAGAGGCTTATCCCTCTCCCACTGTCTGAATCCCTGCTGTGCTACAGCAGTTGGCACACTACTGCAACCATGGGCCGGCTGAACAGACACACTCAGACATCCATTTTGGACAGAGTGACAGCATAAACTGTGCTTTACAGAAACCCCACTTTCAAAAAAGCCACAAAAAGCACCAGCTGTCGTATCTCACACAGAATAAAATGGATGTTAACATGTATGACTGTCACTCTTTAAACTACTTCTTATCCTAATCTAGATGTATTTGACTGTGCCTCTCATCTTACACCATCTTCATGAATCAATGGGATTTTGCTCAAAACATGTTTTGAGATTGGTATAGCATCTTTATCCTCATGCTCAAAAACAACAATATGCAATGAGGTTTTCTTGATCTTCATGAATTTTAGGGAAAAAAAAAAAGCCATGGTGAAGGAACCATATTCTTTTAATATTGTGTTGGGCTTTTGTTAACGCTCACCTCCCAGCATGCCAAGATCTTGAGTTGCAAAAACTTTCCTAGAAAAAGTCTATTCAGATGTTTGTTTAGTTACATGCACCTAACTGTGTGTGTGCAGGCAGGCAATACCAAAATATCTTAACTTCATGCTGTGAGATTTTATGAGGTTACATGTGCTTATGTGTTTCTAGCACACTGAAACCTCTTCAGTAATTCCAGTAGGAAACTAGAGCGGCAGAATGCTTTTTAATATATAAATATATATATATAATTACCACTCTGATATTAGCCCAGTTGGTTAGTGCATGTTAGTTGGTACTAATAAAGCTAGGGTTGGAGGTTTGAGCCCTGTGTGGGCCATTCACTTAAGAGCTGGACTTGATGATCCTTTGTGGGTCCCTTCCAACGCAGAATATTCTGTGAAACTCTGTGATTCTCTGTAATTCATTATATTAATTTCTTAATATGGTAGCAATATAGTAGTTGTAATATGTACATGAATATTTATCTGTAATTACACACACAGGGAAATCACATACACAAATTAATTGAACTGTGAGGAAATAGATCTAACCTGATCTCTCCCTCCAAATGCTGACAACAATATGCTAAATGCACTGTTTCTGAAAGCAGAAATTAATATGGAAAGCCACTTGCTTTTAGGCTCTAACACAGCCCAGAGAGATATAAAAACCCCCAAAATGCAAAAAAATTAATTCTTCATAATCTTACCTAAGAAAGTGTTAGATATATATTCCGAGACCTGGTTGCCGGACCTGCTCATTTCAGAGAGGTGGGTTAGCTCACGGTTGAGCATTCTTTTAAACTGGAAAAGAAAACAAAAAAGCATAAAGTTAGTTACATCAAGATATATTTAATTAGGTTAAGAAAATACAGTCACTTTATAACTGAGGAAAGAACACAGCATTAAGAATATGTACAAAACAAGACAACTGTGAAAGCAGAAATCATATGTACCAAGGATCTACCCAACCAAAACTTTTTCATGGATTGGATGCCATTCTCAACCTTCTAAAATACACCACAGTGATTCAATGACTAAAGTACAGTGTCCTACTAGTAACTGAAAACTTTAAGGCATTTGCACACACACAAGTTACAAAACTGTCTTTCCAATTTTTCGATTTTAATTTGGAAACTAAATAAAAATGTATTTATGTAGGAGCTGTTCTCTACTAGTTTTCTCACAAGATTTGTAAATTAATCTACTTTTGCATTATTTGCAATTCATTAGGTAACATTTCAAGTCTATTTTACCTCTCATCATTAATCTATTCAAAATTATTTGACAACATTGCTCCAGACAATCTAAATATATTATTGATTTTATAATAGCCAATATGAAAAGAAGTAGGTTTTGTTGTCTCTGACTTGAAATTATTATTATATTCAACCAGTCCAATGATTTGACCATTCCACTATACCAGAAAACTGCATCTCCAAGAAGCACTGGGGTAGAAAATGCCCATCTGTGGAAACATCTATTTCCCTTTTAGTTAGCAATTCACTCTAGGCACTCTAAAGGATAGAAGCAGATACTAATATTCCATGAAATGTATAATTAATTAGGTACACATCACTGAGCCTTTCTTGATTCCTTCTAGACTCTGGGTTGAAATGATATCCTGTGGTATTATGCTTGACAGGTTAATTGCATAATACAGCTCTCACTGTCTTAGACACATTTTCATTGAGTATAGCTCTGCCTTGATATTACCAACAAACAGAAGGCAGCAATACTTACTAACAATTCAAACAACTCCTGCCAATGAAAATTAGCATGTATTTGTCACTACTGGATTTTGCCTCCTATTGTGCCATCCCTTCATTTTGTTGTTAGATTTCTCAGTCATCTTTTCTCTTAACAAAGACAAATGATTTGTGCCACTTTCAGAATCACCTTTTACCTTGTTCACACAGTCATGACTATTTATTGTATCAAGGAATACCTACCCTTGGAGTACATACATGTAAACATTCATCTATGTTGAAAACTAGTAATTCATAATTTACTCTTCTTCAAAGAATTCTGTAGTAAATATTAACCATCCTACTTCCATTCTATTGGAATCATCAAAGCTATTTCTTCAAAGTGGCCTTGCATAGTGAAAGGTGTTATTTTCTGCACAATATCTTTGTAAGCCACCAATTACCATATTACTCACAATGTGCCCAACAAAATTACCTTTAATAAAACATTCTAACCATTAGGCACTGCACTTTCCTGCCATCTTGACGTGTGATCATCTCAGGAAGTTCCAGAGCTACAAAGACTGAATCCTACTTTAGTCACAAGCCAAAAGCTAAGCTTTGATCCCAGATATATCCATGTGCGAGGAAGTGCTCAACACATGTCTGAAAATTAGAACCATACTGCAAATACAGCTAAATATACTATGAGAACTACAGAGCTATATATTCTTGACAAAACAGTCTCAATTTCTTCAGCAATGTCTAATGTTTGTCACAAGTGTCAAATGTTGAAACAACAAGTCAAGTTTACCAAGCAATAAAATGACTAGCCCAAAAATCCCAAGACCATTTTTAAAAGTCTGTCTTTAAACTTTTAAACACTTAAAACACGTAAGTTATGCTTACACACTTTTTATTCTGTTCCCACAAAAGGTGAGAAACTGTAATATATGAGAAAAAACTGAAGATGTCATGGACTAACTTGTCTCCAGATCCAGAGACATCCAGAGATTTCAGCTTAAATATTGTGTATAGGAATCTTAATAAAATATCAGGAGTTGAAAAAAACACATTAATTTCCAGGTATGTCAACAGTTTATCCATTACTAATTCAATATTTTCTCTTCCTTAATTTAAATAGCTAGTTCACTGGATCCTTACTTCAGGAGATCCTCATCTGCCTGGTTGTTTCCTAGTAAATCCTTCTACATAATGCCCAACTTGCTGATGCTGTTTTTCCTGCAGAAAAGCAGTAATTGTGGTATGTTCCATATATGTTAGGAACAAAAGACCACCTAGACACCACTGGTAGGTACTCTTCAGGAAGTCTTCTTAAAAATTTCCCAGCTTTGAAAGAGGAACAAATCAGTGTTTGCAGCTGACACAAGAAATATGAAGGATTCCCCCCTGCCCACCCCAAATTATAAATTTACTGCAGGGAGTAGGAGAGAGGTTTGTTATTGCATAGTGGGAATCATCTTATGGAACTTATGGGGCATATGTTCTCTAAGAATTTTCAGCTCAGTATTTGTTGTATGAATATCCACAACAAATGGAAGGTACATAACAGTGTTTTCTAATGCTATGTTCCCCACCAGTCTGACACAAATCCTCATCTTCCCACCTCCCATCACCCCACAAGTCAGGAGAACATGAAAACTCAATCATCTGCCTGAGAACTGCAGAATAGTCTGTGTTACTGCTGAACAAGGGTGTAAAGTAAAAAGAGTCCCTCAGCCTCTGCAGGGCCCTCCTGCTGAGAGCCAATTCAATTGGAGATGCTTTTGGCTTTGAAGAACTGTAGCTGCATGATTTCCTCACACTCTTTCATATGTTGCTGACACCACAGGACCAAGGCTTTAATTGACATTTATTTTGAAAACTTCTGGACTAAGCAAGAGTTTAGAGAACTGTTTTGATTTTCTAATTCTCTGAAAAAGCCTTACAGCATCATTGCCATTGAATCAAATGAAGCTGAGGACCATATGCAGACAGCAGCTTCTGATGCAGAACTATGATGCTCTTTGAGAACATTTAAAAAAATAAAACATGAGAGACGAACAGCAATAAAGATATTCAGGCATTTTTGTTGGTTATATTCTGTTTAACTACATTGATCAAACCCCTTGTGTTTAATAAATTGCCTTTTGAAGAAAAAATCCTTTTTCTAAGAAAAAATATAAATCAAAACAGCAAAACCAAGTTTAACCCCATTATTTTTTCCAAATTTTACCTATTTCTCAAAGACTTAATTTGGACCCAAGTGCACCCATACATAATTACTGTTTCAAAGATCCACATATTTACCCAGCTCTGCACAATTACTTTATAATGAAATTTTGCCTCTCACATGGCTCCCACAAGCTCTTACTGCCAAGCAGAGTAGCTGGTTACATCCATGAGCCAACACTGTTTTACTTATCCAAGAAATACCCCTAAGTGCTTGAAACTTGGCTAGAACCCAAAATCTCATCATTTGGCCTCCTGGAAGTAACACTTTGCATGTTATGGTCAAAACAAGTCAAACAGTACATAAAACCACCATGTTCCTAACAGCAGTTAATATTTAATATGATATTTTGAATAAGAATGTTAAAAATCTGAATGCCATATACTTTCCAAACTCAAGAAAATAAATCATAAAGATAAAAACTCTTGTTATTAATTAACATTTAAACCATACACTTTAATTATGATATTGTGAGCTCAGCAGGGGGAGGAAGCAGAGGTTTTTGGCTGATCTATGCATATATTGTATTCTTTCTCAGAAAGAATGATTTTCACACATCACACTAGGCATTGTTAGATTGGAAAAATGACACATACATCCCTTTGGAATACCACAGTCCTTGACTATAGCATTAGAAAATCCCCCTGGAAATGAACTGGCTATAAAATGTCCAGTAAGCCAATTATACAGTTATTCACTGCCAAATACTGATGTCAGACCAATGGAGCCATAAGACCTTTTCTAAAACAATCCTGAAAATATTTCCTTAAGCAGAATTTTAAAATTTTCATTTGTTTCTATTTATTTTAGATTTTAATCTCAGCTGGGGTTAGGGGGATGGGGAGGATAAGAAGATACAGAGCCCTCAACACAAATACAAGCAGGGCATTCAAATAACATTAAAAATATCCCTAGAGTGAAAAAAAGATAGATATGCACCTTTATCTCCCTTTAAAAACCTAAGAAATCTGCTGTAGCATAAAACTGTAATATGCAAGAATAAAGCTACATAGATTAATGATAATGAACTGAGAACAATTTCCTAAATTGTGCTAACTTTCCAAGGAGGGCTTTGTAGTTTAGGTCTTTCTGGGCTGAAGCACAGAGATGTACGCATCTCTGCATGTCTGCACTGCTGTCAGCCTATGATAAACATGGAAGGGTATTTTTGAAAAATGAGATACTTTTCTGGTGTCAGAAAAGATACACAGAAAAACACAGACAAACTTTTGGAGTAACCATGTTCCCAGATGGCAACCAGGGCATTGATGTATTTTTGGGAACACTTTGAACATATGTTAGAAAGAAACACTAACTCCAAGATCCAAATAGAGTTGATTCATGGCCATGAGCAAGTTAGGGCTGAATGCTTTATATATATAGGGGTTATTGGCAGCACTTCAGAAAATTTTACAAATTTTGTGTGAAGTTCTTGATTCAATAACAAAGAGCTTAAATAAAGAAGCAGCCAGGAGTCCATTGTGTTGAGAGGAAGCACACAGAACCACTCCTGCTGTAGAGTCCCTGCAGCAGCAGGGTCTCTTCCATGTTCCAGTACAGAAACCTGCTGCATCCCAGGGGCTGCCTCTACCACAGCCTTTGGCACCAATACTGAAGGTGAAGCTAGAGCTAGAAGGCAGCCCATGGACCAAAAAGCCCAGTCCTGCCTGGCCTTCAGACTGAGCATTTATCAAGTTCCAAGTCCAGTGGAGGCTGGAATAAAAAATGCTCAAGAGTGACAGGGGGTTCTGATAGCACTGGCTCCCAAACCCACATGTCAAAGATCCCAGTTTCAGCCTTTCTGGCTGCCTCTTTTTTAGGTAACATTTCTAAAAGCTTACATGAATAGAATATATCTACCCATTCAATTAATACTTGGAATATTCAACTTATATAACTATATTTTGTTGCTGAAATATCTGCCAATGTTATTTTTAAAATATGCTCATATCTGAAAATAAATAAACTACATTATATTACTAGATTTTAGAAGCTTGTATTCTACAATAAAACAAGGAATTTTAAATAAGTCAGCCTTACATATTAACATAAGGCTTCTGTCTATACTGATTATTGATGCAAAACTATCTTTGACTTTAGCAGAATTCCGGGAACATAAACAGCATTCTCAATAGCTAAAGGTTTGGGTCAGAAGCCCATGGGTTTAATTAACATCAATGCCAGGCACTCTTTTTCATAATAAACTACAGAAAGACCGTTATTGTGATAGTGGTACTCATCTTTTTTAAGAAAATATACTCAACAAAAACCAGAGGTAAACATTCCCATTTTCCAAAATATAATTCACAGGAGATAAAGTACAGCCTGAAGCACACAGAAATATGTGTATAATAAGGGATAGAAACATATACAATGTTATATCTGATATTACATACAATGTAAAATCTGAGAATAAGATATTTTAATCTTCAGAAATTCATAAATACTGTACATAATTGTTTTGAATGTCATAAAAACAGCATCATTTATTCTCATGTTTTTTCTCTCAAAAAGCATTGTAATAAAATTGTGCTCAAGCACAACAGCTTCTTAACTAAAATCATTCTAGACAGTATAGGACACCCTACAAAGGACATTTTTTCCCCATGTGCACTCAATTACAGCTATGATGGTCTTTGCTAAACTTCAATATTAAAAAAAAAAAAAAAAAAAAAAAAAAAAAAAAAAAAGTCTATCAATTCTAAAGGCTAAACAGTAAAAGTAAACTTTTCTCTTTTTTTAGCTGGTGATTGAATTTTTCTGATTTAGCAAGGAGGAACATAGCAGCAGCTGCCTAGAAATGCAATAAATACTTTCTAGAAAATTACAATAAAATACTTTTAGCTGAAATGCAAAGTAATTTCATCTTACTGTTTTGATGAACAAGAAAGGAATCTACCTAGGTAGCATAATGGGATGAAATTTCTTCACAGATGGCTGATCAAAACCCTTGATAATACATTACAACAATTCAGCATTAGCTGAGAATACTCATAACTGCATTTCTATTTTAAAAGACCTACACCTATTATAAAGGTAGGTATTAAAAAAGAAAGCAGAAGAGATTCAATTGTGCAAATATAATGCTTGTGTTGTCTTTAGTCATTTAATTCAACATATGCATTATTTAGTTCAGGAGAAATCAGAATTTCTTTAAAGAAGGATGATTTGGTACACTTATATTTCAATACACAGGATAATTTTCTTTTTTTACACAGTCAATAATAATCATAACAGTATAAAAGCAGCAGTATTTTTCTTAAGCACAAACATATTTTTTTTAGGGATAAACCAAAGCTCAGATGTGATTTTCTATTAAGTGGATTTCAGTTCTGTCTTTTGACAGGCATACTGATTTCACTCCTTGATGCAAAACTTCTCCATAAAAGAGATAAAGCTTATTTAATTCCATTTTTAGCAGTATTGCCATTTCAATCTACTTCACACTTTGCCACATAAAATATAGATCAGTATTAGAAGATAGATATTTGCAATGTTTTAATCAATAGGCTGTCATACACACAGAGGCTACCAAAAATGCTGTTGAAACACAGTGTTCATAATTTCACCTTTCTTCAGCTATTAAAACCAGTATGAGTCATGAATTCACCCATTATCCTCAGCTTCTTTACTCATGCTGTCTTCTATTGTATAGTATCTCTGTTTTGAGGTATTTGGAGTTTTTTTAATACCTTTTAGTGGCTAGAAATACAGTTTTGCAGCAACGTTTTCCTGAAAGAACACAAAACTGTTCTGAATTTCTTTGGCTTTAGACTTGGTCTAATCATTCACTGAAGCAATATTATTTTAAAAGTCCCAGCACAGTTTCTAAAAAGACTACACTGTGCAGTTCATTCTTCTTGCTGAACAAAGGCTTGTTGTCTGATTTTTTACTACAAATTATTCATAATCATATAACCCACAAATCCTCACATTATCCAGTGACCATGCAATCATGCACCATAAATCAAAGTTCTTAAAAGGTAAAACAAAATCCTACCTTTATGTAGCCCCAAGAAACTGAGAGTAAATAGTTTGCCTCAGGCATTTTTGATTTTTTCTATACTACCAATCTAAGCTAATCAGTTCTTTCCTATCTGACACTGCAAAAGACTAAAGATTTTTTTTCTCTCCTCTCCTAATTCTTTTTGCTGGTCTTCAGGTTCTCAGCAACTGTGTGTTCAGGAGGCACACTGAAATGAAATCCAACCGTGTGGTCTTCCGACTGTATAAATGCCATTTGTGAAACTCCAAGCATTCAGAGGCAACGTTGAAGACACATATTGTACGAGCTGAAGAAATTTCTGAAGAGCTAGGGATATGCATATTTCCTGAACACCAGGATTTAATGAATAATGTATGTCAAGATGCTCAGCTGCTCAAAGACTTGCTCTATCAACAGCTACCAAATAAGGACCTGAAGAGGAAGCCACAGACAGTGGCAGCGATCCCTCCCATAGAGCCATACTAGCAGCCAATAGTGTGTCCCCCTAAAAGATATAAATCCGCAGGGCTGGTGTCATGATGTACAGTGATTTCCCATTGGCTGATGCTGGGGACTCTCCTGGGCATGGGATATTTCT
>WEIU01001460.1:26856-38245 GCA_013389925.1 Aegithalos caudatus
TTTTTATTTTTAATTTTCCTCATGACAGCAAATGCCCTTTACTAATGGCATTCCTGCCTGCAGCATTCACATGCCATTCAGAAATAATTGGGCTAAGGTCTTGTCACTTCAGCAGCATTTACCAGTTTTCAATGGACACACCATCCAAGCAATTAAAATTAGTATTGTGTGTATATCCATCTAGTGGGCTTAATTTTTCATATGGAAAAATATATTTTGAGGTGTTCCTTATGGGGAAAAAGCCCAACATAAAGAGATCTTTCTCGTTTCTTGAGCAGTTTGTGATGTACTTTAACAAGGAAGTTTTTTGGCTTTATGTCACCTACATTAAAAATTGATCTACCACAGACTATTGGGCCAGGCTGTTACTTGCTATTTTTTTTAAATTTATTTAAAGAGATAAAAGCCATTAATATTAAGCTAAAGCAAGTCATGTATCTTACAATTCACAGTAAATGTTAAGCTTCCATGGAGATGTAAGAAGTGAGATAATAAAAGTCCTCAAATTCTCACTGTATTTATTCAACTTTTGCTCTTTCTGCCTCATCAGATTATTATAATCAATTACAGCTATACATCATTGAAAAAAAGAAGGGATTAATTGAAAGTGGAGTGTGTCAGTAAGCTGACTCAAGCATTAAATAAAAGATCCCACCATCTGCCACTCAGAGACCAAAACTTGAAAGGAGGAATACATTATGCCCACGGCAGGGGGGTTGGAACTAGATGATCTTTAAAGTCCTGTCCAACCCAAGCCATTCTATGGTTCTGTGATTATCTTGCTCCACTCTGTGCAAAGCACATGCAATACTTCAGCAAATTTCTTAGTCTTTGTTGCATCAAAAGAAAGGGAGAGTTACCTTATATGATAATGGAAAAATGCCTAAGGACAAGCTGAATGAGGTGCAGCATTCAGCCTAACCCCACACTGCTGATTCACTGGAAGATGCTGACTGAGAATGGTCATAAGAGAGGTTTTGGCTGAAGCATTCACCAACACTAAGTGCTTCAAAAAGAATTGAACCTGTAAAAATCAATAGGGCAAAGTATGGTATCAACAAATCTCTTCCTTGCAGGAGAGAAATCTAGAGCAATGTGACAACTGGATCCAATCAACAGTACCATCAGTAAAGTATTTTCATGTGGAAGGCATACTGTTTGCCTTGAAACAGATAATATAAACCATATCTGACACATTTTAACATTCAGTTATACTTGGTCTGGATCTATGAAGCCAGATGTATATAAAACAATTAAGTTTTGAAAACAGACCTGGGGTTACTAGACACCCAGCAAGACATTAAAGAATGCATGAAAAAGGTACTGTTAGAAAATATTTCTCCTGATTCTTCCAGCTCAGCTTCATAATGCTGAATATAAAGCTTCCCTGCATCTCTGTCTCATTGTCTTCTGATCACCCACAAGAGAGCACTGCTGCCAAGTACCCAGCCTCAACATGGGGCTGGAAATATGATGCCTTTCTTCAGGAGGCAATTTCAAGAATGCCTTAGAAAATGCTAAAATAACTTTTGGCTGCTTCAGATTGAAGCATGTGGGTATGTAATTTTGGTTACAATAGGTAGTATGAGAAGACAAAGGAAAGTCGAGTTTTAAATTTTTCTCTTACAAAGGCTGTTTCCTCATGAAATATTAACAACTCTTCCCAAAGAACTGTTCCCAAAAGAACTTAGTTCAGATAAGGAATATTTAAAATGGCTGGTATGTAAATCACACCAGCTGTTTGGCATGTATTAAAAAATCATCAAATTGTTTTCCTTCCCCACTAATGTATGAGACAAAGATACATCCATAAGAATTACTGGGTTACAGTTCGTTGAATTTACTGAAGGATGGTGTTTATCAAGTTATTAGCTAGGTCATTTAGATATAAAAACAGGAAAAAACATTTCCCTCCAATGTAAATATACATTACATCAATTCATTCTAGCTGCATATTAACTATACTGATATAGGAAATTATACCTGATACACACTGCTTATTACTGACTTTGTATTATTTTTTCAACACTCATAGTCTCAACCTCATAAAATTAATGACTGCTGTAACAAAATTTAATTGTATTACTTCACTGATTTAGAAAGCATGCCCCCTGACTTCGTAGTATGATCTTAGATGTGTATATTTAGGAAATTCACACCAACTCTGATTAACAGGAATGACTGAATTCCCAGGTTGCAATCAGTGAATAACTAGTTTTATAGGTGGTTATGGTGGATAGACAAGTGCATGGCAAATAGCTGACACTAAATAAATACCTAGAGGAATTCAAGATAAGAAAAACAAAATTTAGAGATTTTTGGTTTTTATATATACATCCATGAAGATAAAATATGGAGGAAGAAGGACATAACAGATTCTACCATTGTTCCAATCAAGCAACGTATATGGAAATTGGAAAGGTGTAATTTGAAATTATAGTAAGTGAGTAATAAAATAAGAAAAAAAAAAAAAAAAAAAACAGCGTTTAATTTTTGAAAGAATCAAGCCAATGACCTTGAAAGACAGAAGATTATGAAGTCCTTTAATACCCTTAGGAAATGTAAGCTATTATTTAATCAATGATTCTGGACAACTTTCTCCAAAGAAGTCATAAAAAGTGGTAGCAGAGATCCCAGGAGCTGCAATGTTGAGTTTTAGAACACTTTTAAAGACTTTAAAAATGTTAATTTGTGCTAATTAAAATTTGCAAGAGGATAGATGGGTAAGTTCAGGCCACTTCATAAAACCCCAGTCCTGGGTATAATGACAGAAAACCTGATAAACACATATTCCATGGTTTTGCTTGATACAGAACCGGGACATGAGTGTAATTAATGCCAGTCAGTATCATTTAAGTATTTGAACATGTAATATTCTTGTACTGCCATAGAGCATTTGATTTTTTACTGTAAAATATTCTGCAACACTACTCTCAATGTTGAGAGAAAGCATGTTGAATGGGCTATAGATTTATTTCTAACCATCATAAACAGGCTGTCTTCATCTAATGGGACTGCTTTAAATAAGGTTTTGCAAGACGTGAAACTGTTTTATGGTACTAAACTTCTTTGTTTGTGATCTGAAATTAAGTCACTACCATGAAGATTACCAGTGTGAAAATTTCCTGAGAACAGAAACAGCTGCGGGGAGGAGTGGTTCATGGCATAAACTGTGAGGATGTGAAAGTCACCACCAGCAGCCTCACTTGTTTAGAATGTTGACATAATTCCTGTAAAGTACAATTCAGGGAATTTAACTGCAAAGACACCAGCAATAAGGAATATGGTTCATGATTTGGTAAACTACACTGAAGAAAGCAGGAATCCTGGAGTTTGTGAAGTTACAACAGGGCAGTTCATAGTGATACTGTCACCCCTAAAAATCTGTGTCTTCTGTTACTATAAATAAAAAGAGAGGCTCCAAGCCTCTTACTCTGACAACACAGATAATGGAACAGTGTACACAGCTTTAGCCTATCTTTTCCTAATTGCTAGTATGTACATTGTGTAGGAAAAAAACTTGCAAATATTACTCATGTGACAGAGAAAATCTTCTGTAATTTAAAAAAAAAACAAAAAAACAACCAAACCTCTGTCTATTTAAATTACAAGCCCACAGCTACTATGGAGAATCATGATAATAAGAAAACACAGCACACCAGACCTGATTCTCTAGCACCAAGGAAGCAACAAGAAGGAAAGGAAGGCAGCTGAAACTGCATCAAACCAACTGAGCTGACACCAACACACACTACAAACAAGACAGTGGTATCCTGGGTGCAGTGGGAAGAACATTGCCAGCAGGTCACAGGGGGTGATCCTGCCCCTCTACTCAGCCCCTCACCTGGAGTGCTGTGTCCAGTTCTGGGCTCCCCAGGACAAGAGAGACATGGAGCTCCTGGAACCAGTCCAGAAGAGGAAAACAAAGATGACTTGGGGACTGGAGCACCTCTTTTACAATGAAAGTCTTAGGGAGCTGGGCATGTTCAGCTTCAAGATGAAAAAAAAGACAGAGGGGACCGCATCAATGTATGCAGTATCTGAAGGGAGGGTACCAAGAGGATGGATCTGGCTCTTCACAGTGATGCCAAGCAATAGGACAAGAGACGGTTTTTGGGAAGAAACTGATGCACAGGAAGCTCCATCTGAATGTGAGGAAGAACCTGTGTGGGTAACTGTGCACTGGAACAGATTGCCAGAGAGGCTGTGTCTCCCTCACTGGACATACCCAATCTCCTGCACTGGACATATTCAAGCACCACCTCGACTCAATCCTATGCAATGTGCTCCAGGATAGTCCTGCTTGGGCAAGAAGGTGGGACCAGATGAAGTGGGTCATCTTCCAACCTTGTACTCGAATTGTATAATTCAGTTGAAGTACTTTTATAAATTGTCACATGGGAGACTTACCACCCTGGTCTTTCCTACTACAAGTAAGTAGTATGTAATACAAAAATGAAATTAGCTTTGAAAGAAGAACAGTGCTCTCAAATGCAACCCCTTGGACTGGCTATAAAGTTTCACTAAGGACATTTTGAGAGATGTCTGAGCATCAATACTGAATACAATGTGCTGTATTGTCTAGTAAGCAGCCAAAAGTAAAGCAAAGAGGTAGACATCCAAGCATATCACCAGCTCTAGTTTTCAAGATTTTATGCATTACAAACAAAAACCGATAGCTTGAAGAAATCTTATAAGCCAAATGAAAACCCTGTGAAAACATGAAAAAACAAGGCCCATTGTGGTTAGAACTAGATAATCTTTAAGGTCTCTTCCAACACAAAAATTTCTATTTGTCTATGATTTTTAGACTGACCTTTACAGACCAGAGAACAGCAATATTCATTCATGTCAAATCCAACTCCTACTTGTCACAAATACAGCATTAGCCAGCTCCATCTGTGAGTTGTGCTGGTATATACACCACCAAAAAGCTTCCCCACAAAATGGAGAGTCTACTCAGCACTGGAAGACCACAGCAGAAAAAAAGAATGGTCATTTCACCCAGCAAGGAACTGCATGTTTTGGACTCAGCCAACACCCACTGACAGTCTAGAGGAAGCAGCAGAACAGCCAGAAACAAGAAAACTGTGCTTTCTTAAGTTTTTCTTAAGATTTTTTAAAAGTTTTTCTTAAGTTTCTTTGGTTGCTTAAATCAACAAGCCTCAACAAAATTCTCTGGGCTCCACATAAGACTTTCTGGCTAGGACAGAGAGGATTTAAGTAAAAAAAGTCAAAGTTACAAATAGGAGAAGTTGTTTGAACTGCATCAACCAGCTGCCACACACTAAGTGAGCTGCAGGGACAGAGACAAAGCTGGGTCGCATGCTGACATCAAAAGGAGATGAACTTCACTAGTGGCTAAGAACTGATGACCATAAATGGAAAACATCTCCAGGTCTTTTGAAGGAGTCTCAGTTTTAAGTGTGCTAACTGTAGCATAATTACACTGCTTTAAAAAAGTTTTCTTGGAAAACCTTTCAGAACTACATTTGTTTAAAATTATGCAATAGCCTATGCTGTATCATTTTATAGATCTTTTTTATTTGCAATATATAATTCTAATGCATAAAATACAAGAATTTTATGTCACTAAACAGACTAAGATGACAATGTTCTTCTGAATTATTTTAGGGAAAATATGTAGTAAAACCCAGGAGCTAAGGTGTTTAATAGTNATCTGCTAAAATACATAATTCAGTGTTTGTATTTACTGCCCTCTAGTGATAATAAAAGCATTAGATATGAATATGTAGGAATATTAAGTTTTTTTCAGATCATAAGTGTCACAACTAATTTCCCACTAATTTTCCACCATACCAGAGCAAGGTCTTTACAGGTATTCTCTACAGCTGCAATACTTTCAATAGACACCCATGAGCAATTGCACAGGCGACAGAAATGATACTCTGTTTCAACTCTTATTTTGTGGATCACTGTCAATCCTTTAAGACACAATGCATTCTAAACATCCTCTTGAAAGTTTTCCACATAATGACAGAGTACATATGGACGTAATAGTCTCTAAACCACACCCCACATTAACTGGAGTTTAATTTTTACAAATATTAAGCTTTTTAAAAGTATTCTGCTATGTGTTTATTTTCCCCTGAATCTGCTCCTATCAAAACTTTGTAAATTACAAAGAAGCTACTGTTAAAAGCTAATTTAGATCAGAGAAAAGTTAACCAGGGTGTGACAACAGCTGCAGTTATGACAGCGGATCTAAGGAGACAGAAAGCAGTAATGAATAGTTCAGGTGGTTATTGCTCTGACAGAATATTGGCAACTGACAGATGAACGACCCTAAAAATGCAGAACTGTATGAAAACCTAATTTCTATTTTTATATGTAGATGCACCCCACAAGCAGATAAGTACCCCATAAGTATTTACCACAGCACACCCACAAAATAAGTTTGTACCCACATTACACATTTTTGCAGATAGCTTTATCTAGGAAATGTGCAAAGAGGTGCAATACTTAATTCAGAGAGCTGCAATGGCACACTTATCCTAAGACAGATACAGCTATACCAATACAAACTAAGCTTTACAGGGATTCCTATTTCATACAGAAAGCTGGCTTGTTATGTAAGAACAAACCTCAGTTTTTTACAGGTATTGGTGGATTAATCTTACTTCTCCTGTAACATGGCATTCTTATTTTAATGATGTGTTCCTACTGTAGACCTCGCCAAAGTCAAGCTTTAACGGTTCATCAGAAATACTGCTGGATGGTTGTAATTTCATGCTAAAATAAACTAGTTTTTCATCCATCTTTGTACAGCTGTGAAAAAAAAAATCCACAGACAAAAGCAGAGATTTGTGGAATATGAAGTGATTACTAACACGGCAAGAAGCTCACCACAGCTCTGATAAACATGCCTTAGCAAATGCCCATAAATCACACACTGTAGATACCAACATCTTGAAAGCAAACTGCAAGTCGTTTCATGCAATTTTGTTGGTTCACACTCGAGTTCTTATTAAACCATGGGTGTTGTATTTCTTATTAAGGTGCATGTGATAGCATCATCGTTCTTTCAAGGAAGGTTATTCACTAACTAATACTCATTTCAATGTGTGCTTCATACCTTTCATTTGATTATTTATTTAGGTGCTATAAATACACTCTATACCTACAGAGATTCACAAAATAATGAACATCTATTCATCTGGAACAAGGGAAGCAACCAGTCTCATCCATTACACCCTTGTCTCATGCATGCTGGGAAACAAAACAAAATTTCGTGCTTGTTTTTCTGTGCAAGTGAGCATTTCATCTGAATGCCTCCAGGTCAAATCAAGCAAACAATCACAAAACCCAAGTGGCTTCCAGTCCCACAGTCAGGTTTACTGTGAAGTTGGGTTTATGGGTCCACATGAGGAAGGTGGAGACATGATAACATAACCAGGCTAAAGGCAGCTCTGTAGTTTCCTGAATAGCATCATTATTACCTCTGTGATTTAAATCCCTCTTATTTGCTTGAGGCAGCTTGTGGTATACCCATGTTTCCTTACTCCTTGCCTGTTGATAGCAGTGCTTTGCCTCTCATCCCACACACAGAAATCGAGTGCCTTTAGGGTCTCTGCCTTCTGGCACGCTGGGTCCTGCTGCAGTCCCATCCCTCAGACCAGCCACTCTGCTCCACTGCCTGGTGCTCACTTCATCAGCCATGGAAGTCTGCACACACAGCCAGGGCTGAGCTGGCTCAGACCAGCCCATGCTGGGGGATGCTGGCCAAGTGCTGACAGAGAACACTCCTCATTGTCCCAAGTCACCCTGTCCCCTTCTGAGAGTGAGTGTTCCATAAATGCGGACCTGCAGCATCACTCCATCCCGAGAGAGTTTTGCTCCTTCCTACTGCAAAGTCCAGGTCGTTGTGAGACAGAGGTATTAACCCAGAACCACTCTTGTGCTCACACCTCACCAGCTCAGAGTCCATGGGCTACAGCCAGAAGCCCTTCCAAATACGGCGAGTTTTGCACCAGGTTTTAGCTAAGAGATCTACAACTCAACCAACCCCTACATCAAAGTCATTATAACAGTAGAAATTGTTTTGCAGGAGCCCTCTCGCCTGCATGAATTTCTCTTCTTTTTGTGAAACTACTCTAACACCAAAGCGAGCACCATGACTATCTCAAATCACACATACTTATGAGTACACACTTTCACATTTCTCATCGACATTGTAGAAATGGATTTCAGGTGAGAGGGACCTGTTAGGACTCCAGAGGTCTTTTTTCAATATTTTTATATTATTCACAACTGACTGTTCAAATGTAGAAGATAATTTTATGCTAATTTTTCTACAAGAGTATGCTGCTCCCAAGAAACCTCAGTTTGATAGTAAATTCATATTTATAAGTAAACAGTTTGATAGTTAAATAAATATTTAAAAAAAAAAAAAAATTCAAATGTGGCTTGTATTTAGCAGTTTCCACTATATACTGTAATACCATACAGAAATCCCCGTTTGCAAACACTTCTTTTATGTACAGTTTATAATCAGTTAAGGTTTTGTACTTAATCATTAAAGGTACGTTCATAACAAATTAATTAATATACTTCAGCTTTGATAATTTAGTTCACTTATGAATTTGCACAGCACAGAAAAGCCTTAAAGAAAATTTCATTTAAAATAAAAAACCTCTGTTTAATCAATGATAACCCATAAATGATCACTTATTTTCCGAACACTAAACTAATGAATCTAGGCATTCATACAAAATTTGAAGTGAAAAGTAGATTAAAAAACATGAAAGTAACATCGCATACTGAAAACTGATTAGGCGCCACTAACTGAAGTACATTAGATTGAGGTATATTCTCTGATGGACTTGCAATATGGATACAAAATACACAGACATTATTCAAGTAAAAGATTGTCTATTAATCTTTCATTATTATTAGGTATTTTAATAAGAAACAAAGCATTTTTCACATTTTAGTCCACTTGGATACTCTTACATTTCTATAAAAGTCATCCCTAATTTGAAAAGATCTTAAAATCAAGTAAAACCAATGAGGGCTAAATAGGTGTGGCATCATCATCTTTGGCTCACATTTTCATTTGTTAAATCCCGGGAAACTTTGTATGCTTTTTTTTCCCATTTACAATATTTCGAGCAGCTCAAAAAGCTCTGAGCAGCACACAAAACATTGGAAAAACCTGGGCAGATGCAGAAAGACATCAGTCAGAATGACATCCAGTTACATGGGCAGATATGCAGAAGCCCACTTTTGCCCTGACAAGGATGGAAATTTTGAAAATGCTCACAGTTTGCCTCTAAATAAGCTTTCTCCAGTCTTCCAAAGAAGCTCCTGTGTAACAGCTGATCCTATCAGGTCTTTATCAAAGTGACAACAATGACAACTAAAGCCAGCTTCGGGCTCTATTCCCAGCCTGATGAAATCAATGTAAAGACTCTCACTAGCTTCAGCTAGTTGAATTCACACGAAGTGTTCCAATGTCCCAGGCAACGGCAGGGATGCCCCGGTGCATAAATCCTGCCCATCCCTGTCAATGCCACCTTTTGTTCAATCTCCAGACCAGAAAAAAAAAAATTGAAAGGGTGTAATAAGTGCAGTTTGTCTGTGCAGGACTGTAAAGTTAACCAGGAGTTTATGTCTTATCTGAGGCAGATTCCATTCAAAATGAGATGCAATATTTGATAACTTCAGTGTATTTTTAATTAATTTTCATACTTACTTCACAAGACTGATGCATCTATATTTTTAATTACAGCTTAATTTACTGCTAAACATTTAAAAATCATACTCCTAGCTTTAAAAACAAGATGTTTCTCATATTTAGACTGTTTTCTCTGTGCATTAGGTGGTGAGAATTCCCAATATTACCCAGTCCAGTGTAAGCACATACTTTTCATGACTAAAATGAGGATTTGCTTTGGCTATTGTCTAGTGTACCACTACATTAGTCACCTCATATTAAAATATTAGTATGAGTTACTAATACCAATTAAAGTCTCAGGTCTTGATTAGAAAATTTTCTGAGGGAAAAAGGACTATGATGCAAAGCAGAGCAGTTTGTCTGTGTCTGAAAACAGACTTCTCAGAGACCCCCGGTAGTTAAGAAATACAAATCAAAATGGATCTTATCCCTTCTACCTATGTGCTGCCACCTATGAGTCCATACATGTCAGTGTGACTCTCACTATTCAACAAAATTATGTTCAACACCAAAGGTAAGACTTCACTGCTGGGCAAGACATGGGGGTGAAAAGAGAATAGAGATTTGTATGGAGAACAGACAGATTTGTATACAGCATGCTATTTCACAACAGCCAAGACACTGTGGAAGAAAACAAAGAAAGAAAACAAAAACGAACCCCCAAAAACTCTTCCCTCAAGAATAATTAAGGTATATTTATTTTCATACTTAGCCACATCATTGAAATGACAGGTTGAAATAAGATGTAATACTCAACATCTGTCCCCTCATTCTGCCGCTGATCAGGCAGCTTTAGTTTTCTACAACGGAGACATTTTTCAAGCTCTGATAAGAATTTCAAGAACAAATCAAAACTGCCTATGTACATCAGCATGCTTTTATTTATACCACATCTATACAATCTAAAAGACATGAGAGCACAGGAATAATATCTAGCTGAAAAGACAAAACACCACAACATAGTTATCAAACTCTTTTTCTTCCTGCAGATTTATTTTATCTCAACAGCACAGTTTTATTTTGTATTATCATTCCTATAACCTATCTATCTTTCGCAGGTCTGGGAAAAAAAGGATGAAATTACAGCTGTATATTCCTGACCACACAAAAAAAAAAAAATTGTTTCAGCTTCAAATGCCAAGATTTGTTTTTGCACAATTTTAGAGCACTTTATCATCTTGTATTTAAAATCTAGCTGTTGCATTTTTAAAATAGATCTATGTAGGGAAAGCTGTGCTTGAAATGCCAAGCTCTGATTACATATCAAAAACTTCTTCATCCTGAAACCTTTTCAGCAAAAAACAGAAAGAGATGCAGAAAATCCATCCCAGCTAGTAAATGCACAACAGTTTTTATTGATGATAAGAAAGGGAGGAGAAAACCTACCAAATTTTGAAATGCAATCTTACCTAGGTCCAAAACTCAGGCATGCAAAACTTTGGCCATGCTTCAGAGTACAGGAAAAATAGTAATTTTATGAGAAATCTGGGTGTTTGGCTTCAAAGTTTATGTAGCCAAACAGATATTCAGTGATTTGTCATAAAATTCATCACATAAACACTTCTAGGACTAAACATGATTATATTTTTTCCAGCTAAAACTTCCATTGAAAGCAAAAAATATTTAATTTATAGGCACTCTTACAGACTTTTTTTTTTTTTTTTTTTTTTAAAAGCGTTTTTTAAACCGGCT
>WEIU01001460.1:49497-63575 GCA_013389925.1 Aegithalos caudatus
CGCCGCACCCCGCCGGCTCACCCGCTGAACCGCCATCCCCGTGCTCCTCTTACCTACCCACCGCGGCACCATCAGAAATTAACGGGTTAACCTTCATAGAGGCCGGGGGAAAGGTGTAAGAGCACATGTAAGTGCCCCGAGCAACGCTGGCCCGCCGAAACGCCAGCTGTCAGAGGAGTGCTCAAATAACTGCAGTCGTATTTGCTGTAACGCAAAGCCTGTGTGTGTGTGTGCTAGAACAGGCACAAAGTATTGCATGTTGGCTGTAAGCACGAAAGAACCAATGAAAAAGTTTTGGAACTGGGCATGGGAACGCAATATGGGAAATGAACCCAATAATGGTATGGAAAGCCATGGTTTAACCAAAATTGCTAAATATTCCATTGGAATTAACGGTCTTACAGAAGTTTCAGTTACAGACAGGAAGTCATACCTTTCTTCAATAACTCCTCAACAACAGGAAATCTGTCAGTATGCAAATAATTTAAGAAAAAATAATCCTATATACAGAGTGCAAGCCCTACATACCAAGCCTGGCTCTTTTTTATTCTAATGTAGATCTGAAGGCAAGAATGCTTCTACACATTGAACTCAAAGCTGAGTGAGTTTCACCCAGGTATCCTGTCTTGCAAGCTGCATATCTGAAACATCAAGTTCTGAAACTGCTGTCATGGACACATCTAGATCAGCTACAGGCAAACATGATACCGAGGCATAAGAGGAATGTTTCTATGGTGAGCTTGTTATGGACATCCATAACATCTCCCTTAGCTTGTTTCACACCAAATCAACCTTATTTTCAAAATATCAGACAAGCAAAAAATTAGGAAAACAAATTAACTAAAACTACTTCTCAAATAAAATACTCCAGCGTGGACTACTGCCAAAATAGCTCAATGAATTACTCTACAACATCCTGGATACTACACCTGTATCTTTTTGTGTTTCTGAGCACCTGCTCAGAAACTTCAAGTTCCCTTACAACTTTTAAACATCACATACTTGTGGCTATTGAACAAACACCCCACAATTTTGAATAAAGTTCATTTTAATCTGAAAGTAACACCAGAAGTTTGAATTGAGATTAATTTGCAGAACCATTAAAAATTTTGCTGTATTTGCCACTTCAGTAAACACATTAACCAACATTAAACAAAAGCCATTCCCATTAAATTGTAAACCCTGTCATTCAGATGCATACTCACTACAAATGTTGTCTCATCCAAAGGAATTCCCTGGCCAATAAAATCAGGATTTCCAGCCTGCTTATCTATTGAAAGAAAATCAATGATGGTCTATAATATACACACAACATACATCACAGATCACTAGTTCTTGAACACAGTAAAATAATTTTGTATGATTTTTTTTCCTACTAGCCTGAAACCTCCCCAGCAGCAATTCTTGAAAATCAGATACTGGGAACCATGCTCTTCTTAACAAGATCTTCCTTCTTAAAATCCCTTCTAATATTTAAGAGAGTATGTGGATAAGGCTTTTTTAAGTATGAAAACAACAAAATAAACTCAAGGGATACAATATTCAGGTAAAACTAATAAAATGCTCAGTTTGCTATGTATTTAGCAAAAAATATATACATTACCAATAGCACCTTATATTCAGGAATCCTTATCTACCATTCACCTTCCCAGTACATCTCAAAGCACATTAGAAAGCAGAATCCATCACACACAAGTACCTCACCCTCAGGATGCCTCTCACAATCTCCTACTTCAGACTGCCACACTTCAAGAGTCTGTGACTGCCGTGGGGACTCGACCAACCACTCAGGCTAAGTAAAATTCTGATGGCCAATGCCAGGCTTAAGACTTGCTGGACTTGGCACCTCCTGATAATTCTTAGAACTTAGAGCTGTCAGACCAATCTTAAATGGAAATAAAAGGTTTTCTAAATGATGGCAAAGTACCCATCAAACAAGCACACCTGCAGTTCTGAAGGGCAGAACAACCATAGGAAAGCTTTTTCCTGAACAGTACCAAAGCTCTAAATTTGGCCCACACTTTTGTTGTTATACAATGTGGTGGAAAATGTTGAGGTTAACAGCTTTTCAAGTATAACACTCCGGTGCCACTAAGCTAAGAATAAAAGAATAATTATCAGCTGTGCAGCTTTGAGAGCCTCACAACACTGTTTCTGACTTCTCTGTTACCTCTAAGATAGCACCCTGTAATTAGAACCAGGACTGATCTACTAATCGTTGGGGTTTTTTTGTTTTAGACACATGATCAAGCTTCCTCACCCAGATGATGAAGTCCTAAAACAGATTAACTTCTGTAAATGAGAAGCATCTTGAAATGTCAAAGGTTCTTTTTATGTCTCATTAGGCTTTAATATGAGGAAGAGAACAGCTTAACACCAGCTGCTTTAAGAATTTGCAAGGTATTTTGTATATGCTTTTAGAAAAAAGGAAGTGACAGCAAGTGTTCTCTTTTCAGTTTACAGATTACAAGCAATTCCAATATATGTAGCTTTCAGTATGGTACATAGAAAAAAAAACAAAACCAACAAATGAAAGGCTAGCAGAAAGAAAAAGCTCTACCATAATCATTTGGCACTGCACAGCTATTTTTTTAAAGAGCGTTCTGTCTATGTTTATAAAAGACTTGCTTCTTAGCACAGCACCTAATTCACCACCATAGATGGCTGCACTTTAATTCACATCATTATTTGGGTATAATTTCTGTTCAAAAATTTTGAACGGATAAAACTACTATATGGCAATATTTTTTAGAGTGTCCACTTTACATAATGGTTTGTCAAGATTTTCATGTGTTGTTCTGCTTTTCCTGGAGAACCATAGCAATATTACACTTTTCTACTAAACTAGAAAAGCACTCAAATGCATTTGTACTAATCTTTGTAGTAATTTAATGAATTTCAGAACAGCAAAATCAAAAAAATAAGTACGGATTCTTTGTTATTGTCAGATCAGTTAAGATCATCCAAGTGATGCAAAGAGACTGCAAAAGAGTTGACTCAGCAAGTACACACTGAAGGGCTTTGACCACTTGCCTTAAAATGGGAGTGTCTTGGAGGCAAGACAAGAACTCTGCTGAGCAGTGATGTGATCCAGATAGTCTTGGTATGTCTACTGTCTTTTGGAGCTGCAGGCTGCTGGAAGAACTTGAAAGCCCCCAGGCTATTCTAAATGAATTGAAGATCTAACCAGAAAAGGAAGCTCAAAGAAGGTGTACAGGCCCTGATAAACAATGCTAAAAACAAACTGTTAAAAACAGATGAAAAGAAAGCTGAGATACTCCACAAATTTTTGTAACAATCTTCATTTCTCTCTTTGCACACCTCTTGAGAGGATGGACAGATGGATGGGGACTGGGATGAAGAAGTCAGTTGTGAAGGAAGATAAGGTTTCTGGCCATCTAAGGAACCTAACATAGATAAGTCTATGGGACCCAATGAGATACATCCTAGAGTCCTCAGCTAAATTGCTGATGTAGTTACCAAGCCACTCTCCATGATAGTTGAAAAGTCATGTCAGTCAAGTGAGAAGTCCTTTGTGACTGGAAAAGGGGAACCTGGCACCCATCTTTTAAAAGGGTAAAAAGGAGTACCCTGGGAACTACTGACTTGTCAGGGTTACTTCTGTGCCTGGGAAGATGATGGAACAGATCCTCCCAAAAGCTGTGCTAAAGCACAAGGAGGGCAGGGAGGTGATTTGAGACACCAGCACAGCTTCACCAAGGGAAAGTCCTGCCTGACCAACCCAGTGGCCTTCTGTGGAGGACTGACTGAATCAGAGGACAAGGGAAGGGGTGTGGATGTCATGGACTTCTGTAAAGCTTTTGGCATGGTCCCTCACAACATCCTACTCTCTAAATTGGAGAGAGATGAATTTGTGAAGTGTGTAAGATGGAAAATAAATTGTTTGGATGGTCACATCCAGAGGGTCGTGGTCAAGGACTCAGAGTCCCAATGGACATCAGTGACAAGTGGTGCCCTCAGTGGGACCAGAATTATTTATTATCTTATCAATGACATAGGCAAAGGGATTGAGTGCACCCTCAGCAAGTTTGCAGATGAGCCCGAGCTGAGAGGTGCTGTTTACGCATCTGAAGGATGGGATGTGATCATTTTTATTCCTGTAACAACAGTTTTATTTCACTCATGGTCTTGGAACAAACCAAATATCTCATGTAACAATATCTCTGTGTACTAAGACTGTATGTCAAGGGCAAAAGGACGAAAAGCATGTGTTTATATTGTTATGAAATCTTGTAACAGGAACACTACAGATATCTAGGAAGAAGCTAGTGGGCCCTTGGAACAGGCCTATAACAGTTAGTTTAGAGTAAATAAAACACTTCTGATTCTTTTAAATAAACAACTGTATCATTAAGCTCTCACTGTGTGGTTTGGTTTCTTCGTATGGGACTGCTAACTTGCGCTGGCTTTTTTTTTCTGGAATAATTTAATTATTTCTTGGAAACAAAAGGTCTGGAAAAAAGTTACTCACACTGATATAATTTGCCCCAAAGTCTAGAAGAATTTCTGTATGAAGTATTTGCAAATTCATCTAAATAAACAGTCTTGAGATGCCATAGTAAGGCAGAATATCAAAAAAGTGTCTACAACTGAAGCCAAGTAGAAAAACATGCATTCAGTACAGACAGTATATTTAAATTTACTGCCTCAATGACAAAGCACACAAAAATTTTGCAGTGTGAATGTTTAAATCCACTCTTTGCTATTACCAAATATCCAGCAAGGCCAAATGAATGTTCTTTTGTTTACCACTCATCCCTGCTCAGTGCACCTTTCCCCTCTGACCAATTTGGCAAAGTACTAACACATTCCTTACTCCACTGCCTGTAAGAATTTGCCAGAAGGACCACTGTAACTTACTCACTGATGAAAAGAAATAAGCCTTTTCTTCAAGCAATCAACCTTGCCCAAAATGAAGAAAAAAGGGGAAGCTCTTGATTTTCAAGTAGCTCAAGTAGCACAAGGTACTTTTAATGAATTTTTATTGCTTTCTTTTCATGAACAAACTGCATTTTGAGAAAAGGTCAGTTTATATTATTTAATCTTTTTTTCTTGTTGTGAGAAAATTGTGTCAATCCTATTTTTTTGTGGACAAGGAGTTCAACAAGCCATTCATTGCTCAAGTTTCTTTCTTATCCTATTATTTTGTATCATAGAAAAACTATTCTTCTAGTGGAAAGGATATATCCTCAAATCAGTTTTCTCTGTAGCTGTATGCAGGTTTTGTTCCAAGAAGGGTACTGCTGTTGGTTCAACATAATGAGAGAAGTGAAAGATTTTCAAAGTGAAACAAAATCAGAAGCAACAGGTACAAACTAAACTACAGGATGTTCCCTCCAAACATTGCTAAACTTTTACTGAACACTGGCACAAGTTGTTCTGTGGAGTCTCTATACTTGTAAATCTTCAAAAGTCATCAGGACAAAATCTAGGCAACCTGCTCTAGCTGGCACTGCCTCAGCAGTGGGATTGGACTATGTGGCCTGCAGAAGTCCATTTCAGTTTCAACCATTATGTGATTAAATTAGCAACTGAAAAAAATAAAAGCCACTTTTGCAAAAAAGTAGGTGGCTCAAATGGCCATGCTGTCATGTTTGCAAATCTGTAATAGCCTTTGTCCCTGCTAGAAAGGATCAAAGGATATTGCACTGTCCCCATCAGGATTTTGCTGAAGAGCTCATTTAATATATATTACTATGGATGTTATGATGAAAACAAGAAATACAAATCACTAAATGTAATTGTGTAAAATTTCACTATTAAAAAGACCAAGTCACAGTTTTGTTTTCCTGCTTTCTTAGGACATATAATCAGAACATGAAGGAACAGCTCAAGTTTTTGTCAAAAAGTGCCCAGAAATCTGTTTTTGTCTGAGACATCAATAGGTCTATAACCTAGAAACTCTGTTCTGTAACAAAATGTTTATTATCAACTGGAACTTGCTTAGATCAAGCTGAAATGTGAAAATTAGGGGTTCCTTCTGGGAAAGAATTGTATTATATCTGTTTGGTTTTGAGCGTCCTTCAGAAAATTTATAAATGCATATTCAGATATCACTGTGGAATAAAATAAAATTAAAGTTATCTGTAAGTACCAAACCAAATAAAGTCTGTTTCCTTAGGCTTTTGTGTCTTTGTGTGGTTGATTTAACTGCTGAGCTTCCTGACATGCAATGGTGCAGACTGAGCTCACACTATATTAGAAAAATATAAATGCTGAAGTTTAAAAAAAATCTTAATCAGTCCTTGCCAAAAAAACTGAGTAGAATGCCTGGTGTCTGATAAATTGAGAAAACTGAATGAAAGGTTTTCAAGGGTGAAGGCATTCACTTTAGCTGTTCTTCATATAAATCCTCTGGTGTCTAATAAGAAATGTTTTCAAACTCCATGTTGTAGCTTGTTTGTTTGCTTGTTTGTTTTAAGACAGTGTTAATAGGCTCTTCTATAAATTCACCATTTTTGCATGGTTTACACTTAATAAACTTAATAAATCAATACCTCAATATCAGATTTAGCTGGCAGTGGTCAGTGATTTCAAAAGGTGGCTGTTGGTAATACACACCTAAGGGAAAATGTCCAACTGTTTTTGGTGCTAATTTTAATTTGAAACAGAGATGCATGATATTGCTAAGATAAGCTAACGTAACTGATGGCAAGAGTGAGCAGATAGAGAGACACTTTATCTCAGAATCTCAGATATTGCAGGAGAGAGGAAAGTTCTCAGCCTTATCCCAGCTCTGTAGCAGGAAGAATGTTTTCTTCTCAACAAACCAAAAGGAGAAATACAAGAACACACAACTTCAATCATTGTCATTCCTGAAAGCAGAAGAAAGGGCAGTAGCATGAATGAAGTTTCCTTATTTCCTTTTGTGAAACTGTTCTTCCCTGCACAAACAATTAACTGGGTTGTATTTACATAGCACCATAGCACAGAGAAGTTACACTTTTGCACTCTTCCCTAAACTAAGAACAGAGGCAATGGGTAAACATCTCTTTTAGCTTCAATATTTATTTAGTTTTTAAAGCTTTGTTCCCAGGTCAAGTGGTGTCTGAACCAGCCTTTGGGTTAGCAGCACACTCCTAATCAATGGACTCTCATGCCCTACTAATGACCATGGAAAAATGTGAAATTCTTGTCTGAATGGATAATCTTGATGGATTATTCCCAGTGAATATGTGTTCAATCAGACTCTTACTCGACAAAATGTACAGATCATCTCTTCCATCTCTTATAAAATTACTTCTCTATGACAGTGCTGAAGAAGTAAATAATCCTTTTTCCTACAAGTTGTAAGACTACAATGATGGATAAACCCCGGTTTTAGTTAGGTAATTCTAACAAATCTCTTATCTAACTATAGTCATAAATATTTTTATAATTTCCTCAGTTTAGCATAACTGCTTATAAATATATTCAAAGTATTATTCTAGTATTCCTCAAGATATGTAGTCAGGATTAAATGGTAGAAATCCCACAAAACTCTGGATCTTCTCCCCTAGTTTGTTGTTGTTGTTGTTGTTGTTGTTGTTGTTTGTTTGTTTGTTTGTTTGTTTGTTTGTTTCTTTTCTGCTAAAGTTCTTCTGACATGGATAAATAGAAATCTTCTCCCCTTCTAGGCCTGGAAATGACCAGTATAATTTTTCTTCTCATTTTGCTTTTTGTTAAACCACAGGAGAATACAAAAGACAAATAATATAATAAATAAAATTTAAAACAGAAATTGAAAAAAATTAACCCAAGTAATATGATTTAAAATATAAGCCACAAAATTAACTATAGAATGATTTTTTTTTTTTTTTTAAAGAAAGAAAAAAATAAATAACAGTTTTAGTCCCAGTAACAAAATTCATGGATGGACTTCAACATTTCCAGTGATTGCATTTTAAAAATCAAAATTAAATGTCCTGAGATCTGGGGGCCAGCATCACATTTCTCCTAAAGAAATAGATCATCAGAAGCTGATTGGAGTAGAGCTCCTCTCTATGTTACTTGTGAAATCAGTTCACTCAAAGGAAATATAAGTTTTTCAAAATTTTTCAGGGAAGCACAGACATTTTAAATTATATCAGTCATCAGGTAAAATGCAGGTATGGGAAAATAAAATACATACTATTTTTAAACTATATTATGTGTCTTTTATATTATACAGACTGCAGTTAATCTTTAAACTTGTGCAAAAATGCATTACCTTTTTTTGAGGGAAGAGAGACTGAATAACATGAAAGAGGAAAGTGATAGTTTGAAATCAGGTATTGCATAAACTAGTAAATAATTTTATACAGGACTGATAAAGACAGTGAAAGAACATATTAAGAAGATGCACAATGGGATGGGTGAGTGACATTCATCTTAAAGGAAGCAAATTTAAAATACATCCAGTGACGGAAACCCAAACTCAAGGCATCCTTTTAATTGCAAAAGAAGCTTATTCAGTTTGTGAAAATAAGATAGATCAGCCATGTAGATCCAAAAATAACAGGAAATGCAAATTCCAGGGAAAACATGTTGATCCCTACATTTCAACCTGCTTAGTCTCTATTGGGGACCTGTGCAATAAAGACTTATGCTAAAGGTTCTTAGAAGAAGTGTCTTTTAGGTTTGCATGTCCAGGTTTTTGTAGCAGGGGGGGGTTGACAGGGGCACTGCGAGAAGCTTATTCCATGTCTGAAAGATCCAGTGCTAGGCAAGTCATGGATGGGCCCACCATTGGCCAAGGCTGAGTCTGTCAGTGCCAGTGGCAATGCCTTTGGGATGATGTATCTGAGAGGAAAAAAGATACTGTGCAGAAGCAAGTTGTGGCCAGAAAAGAGTGACTGAGAACATGTGAGAGGAACAGCCCTGCAGACACCAGGGTCAGTGCAGGAGGAGGGACAGGAGGTGCTCCAGGGGCCAGAGCTGAGGTTCCCCTGCAGCCCCTGGTGCAGACCATGGTGAGGCAGCTGTGCCCTGCAGTCCATGGAGGAGACCCACGCTGGAGCACCTGGATGTGTGAGACACGGCTGTGACCCCATGGAAAACCTGTGCTGGAGTAAGGTCCTGGCAGGGACCTGTGACCCTGTGGGGCACCCGTGCTGGAGCAGGCTGCACCTGAAAGACTGCAATCTGTGGAGTCAAGATGTGCTGGAGCAGTTTGTGAAGAACTGCAGTCAGTGGGAAGGGCTCACACTGGGGAATCACACAGAGCTCTGTCTCCCATGGGGGACGCCCCATGATGGAGCAGGTGAAGGAATCCTGTCTTGAGGAAGAAGCAGAGACAGAAGAGTGTCTGATGAACTAACCATAACCTCCATTCCCCACTCCTCTGCAACATTGGAGGGGAAGAGGTAGAGGAAATTGGGAAAAAAGTTAAGCACAGGAAGCAGGGGACATGTGGAATGGTGATTTTAAGATTTTGAGACTTTAAGGTCTGGATTTTAATTCTCATTATCTTACTTTGTTCCAATTGTTAATAAACTAAACTAATTTTCCCAAGTCAAGTCTTTTTTACCTGTGAATGTAACTAGTAATTAATCTCCTTCTGGCCTTATCTCAACCTGTCACCCTTTCGTTATCTTTTCTCTCCCTGTCCAGTTAGGGAAGGAGTGATAGAGCAGGTTTGGTGGGCAGTGGTGTCTAGCAGCATGGACATCATGCTTATTGTACCTGCTAGAGAGGAGTCCCTCACATAAGGAGTTTTAAAATAGCAAATATTGTTATGATGAACACTTTCTTTGATTGCTTTGGTAGTCATTGTGGGAGATAATGAAATTCAATGAAGAATATAGGAGCTGATTGAAAAATACTAAGATCAGTGATAAAACAACAAGAGATGCTCAATTTGGTCACCTCCAGAATGTGATAATGAATTTTCCAAAAGGGAAAATGTAAACTGCAGAATAGTCATTAAATTATAAAACTTTTCATCAGGAAAAGAACAGCAGCTAAAACTCCAGCTCCAATGAATTCTTGTGCATAAGTCCCACTGACTGCAACAAACCAGAATTTCACTGAAGAATCACTCCACAGAGTTGTCAGGAGCGATAGAGGAGTGATGAATAGAGGTTGTAAAATGACAGTGGTGATTGTGTTTTCTTTTTTGACCTCTTAAGGTGTGGCCTCCCCAGTGCCCAGCACAGGGGACAATCCCTGCCCTGCTCCTGCTGCCCACACCATTGCTGATCCAGGCCAGGATGCCCTTGGCCTTCTTGGCCACCTGGGCACAGCCTGGCTCATGTCCAGCTGCTGTCAGCAGCACCCCCAGCTCCTTTCCAGCCACTCTGTCCCAGCCTGTGGCCCTGCCTGGGGCTGTTGTGACCCAAGGGCAGGAGCTGGCACTTGGCCTTGTTGAACCTCATACAGTCAGTCTCAGCCCATCTATCTCACCTCTCCAAACTCCTCAGTAAAGCCTTCCAATACTACCACCCAACATGATGTTGTCCCCAAACTTAGTGAGGGTACACTCAATCCCCTAATTCAGATAATCAATAAAGATACTGAACAGGACTGTGCCCAATTCCGAGTCTTGAGAAATACCAGTAGTGACCAGAGTCAATTAAAAATGGATTATTTTAAAAGAAAGGTGTACTCATTAGAAACAAATACATAGAAGCTAGAACAAGTAGCTGAACATTCTGCCATAAGAAACATTAAATCAGGCTTTGATTATCAGGTAAATTCTCTTAACCTCTGTGGCATAACTACTGTAGGGCTCTAGATTGTTTCTTAATGGGTTTCATAACCTGTTTTAACCTTAAATATGAAAGAGTGTTCTGATTTAAATTCCATTTCGTGCAATGTAAAGGTCAACTTTTCTTTAAGGCAAGGAGAGTTTTTGTACCCAGAGGTATAGTTTTAATGCCTTATCCTCTAAAACACAGTACATCTCTGCAAAGGAAATAATAGAAAAAAAATGGCTGCATTTTAGCCAATAGGTAGATATCAGATTCTAAAAGCAGCACATTGATTTACTGTAGGTGATGATGTGACCCGTAGCTTACATTTGCTTATACAAATTAATTCAAACTCAGGAGTAAGAAGATAAATCTCTAAAACTAGTCCATCAAACAGGGCAAGCCATGTGTTCCAGCAAGTTTGGACAAGTGGTCAAGGTAAAGAAATGTGAAAGGCAAAAATGAGTGTTTTACATAATCTACAAAGTTACCTCATAATAGCACAAACCTTATAACAGTTCATTGTCAACACAGCATTTGTTTCTCAAAGAGAAATAACAGTCCCTGAGCTTGGCTGAGTGCTGATGGTCCTGCTTGCCAGGCACTGGAAGCTGGTGAACTGCAGCTTGGGCAGCCCTGACGTGTCTAGCACGAATATTCAGGATGAGACCGTGCTGGTGTTCTGTGTGCTGCAGAGCTCATGGCAGGAAGGTGTGTGCTGTGCACAAAACCAGGCAGGCTGATGCCCTCCTCTGGGGTGGTTCAGTGAAGTGAACCACGTGCACCTTACAGTCATCAAAGCTGTGTCTTTTTTACCTCCTGCTAGAGATGCTTCATAGAATCATGGAGCAGTTCATGTTGTAAGCAACCTTTTAAAGATTGTCTGGTCCAAATCTCTTGCAATGAACAAAGACATCTTCAACTGGATCAGGTTGCTTAGAGCCCTGTCAGACCTAAATAATCCCCACAGAAATCCTGTCCTATAAAATTCTGAGGACAACCCTTTACTTTTTCTGGGATTCAGATGACATTTTCTTCGACTGTGGTTAGGTAAAGACCTAAGTAGTTTAAAGTCTTTGGATTTTTCCTTGAGGATGAGCAGAAATTCACCTTCAATCTCTCCCACCATATCCAGCTGAAGGAGAAAAATATCAGAGCAGAGTCTAAAGGAATACATATAGATAAAGAGTAGGAGAAGCACATAAAAAGCGTTTGGAGAAAAGAAACCAAGACAGATTCAAGCAGCCAAAGAACTCTAATGTCTCTCTATGTCATGGATGACAAATCTGAACTAGCAGCAACACACTTTTGTAACACTACTATGGTTTAATAAATAGCATGTATACAAGGATATAACAATTCTTTTACCAGTCCACAGAGAACTCCACAACTACTCTTGCCATCTACATCCATGTGGCAGCAAAGAGGTTTTCAGATTTAATAGAAAGCCACTATCAGAATATGACAGCCATTAGAAAAAAATAGAAAGAGAAAGACTTGGATTAATTCCTTTATATTCCAAAGGGAACTCTGTCCATAGCTGGAAATGACAATCCCTTTCTCAAGTGCTACATGTAGCTTGCTCAGTAAATATGTAAAGAGACAGCCCAAAGGAAGCTCAGCTTGCTGCTGCAGATTAATGAAATGCTTTGAACTACAGGCAATAAGCACACCCAAATTACATACTATAATACAATATTGGAGCTGCTCCACACAGTAGAAGCCAAGTATTCTTGGCAAGCATCCTCATCATGCCTTCCAGCTCCCCATCCTTAAGATGTGTAGTATCGTCACATGAAAAGAGCCCAGCCAAGAATTCTATAACTCCTTACAGATGAAGATCAAGTGGAAGAAATACTCAGTGTTTTAGAGTAAGATTTTACATAAGACTAGCATTCATCTGCTCACAGGTGTAATCAGTATAGCTTTTAGCAAGTAAGAATAATAGCTGAAAATTCAGTTTAGATAAACTTATGGTGCCTATCAGCTTAATGACTCTTTGTTTTACTACAGAGAAATAAAGTGAGGCAATGGGAAATATGGATTACATTACATGAAAAAATCAAATCTAATTCTTTTTATGGACTTTTACATTTCTACAGAAGTTTGGTCACTAGTTGGTCTAAAATGGATTAATTACACATACCATAGTAATGCTAAAGTTAAAAAAATGAACTTCAAGTCTCTACTGATACTTACTGAGAAACATATTAAGACACAGTCTGCAACCTAAAGTATCTATATTCCAACAGAGAGACACAGAGGGGGAAAATAAGTGATGAAATCTATATCATATACCTTGCTTATGGACAACTGTGACAAGAAGTCAGATCTCTGAAATTCAGCTCAGGATTCCACCTAGGAATCACCCTTATCTAGAAGTAATGTGATTAACAGGGTTCTCAGGTACTCTGTTACCTTCAAAATCTTCTATTTTATCTTCATAAAACAAGAATCATTTTGGGGCACAATTTGACTTAAATCACCAGTTACATGAGAATAATTTTGGGGCAAAATATGACTTGCAGCTAAGGTTAATATAGTAGGGAAAGCAAGCTCTCAGAGAAAATAAAAGGCATATCTAACTCAAGTGTTCCATTACACTGCACCACCAAGGGCTGTGATACTAGAATGACAGTCTTCAGTGTACCCAAAAGAGCAAAATGTTATGCTTGGGAAGGGAGCAAGTGTTCCATTTGCATCTGCTGCTATAAATAAAAATATAGGAATTTTCCAGTTGAGTCTGCTAGGGAAGCAAATTAAAAAATGTAAGATCTGCTTGCTTGTCATAAGAAAAGCTTTACTAAAAAAAACCAGTTAGGTGGAAGAAGAAATTCATGATGGAAGAGAATGCGAGAAGAAATGCAATCTCCCTAGCATTCAGGCGGAATATGATATACTTATGCTGTGTGTTTACAAAGGTCACAGTTTGCTGGTACAAATACAATTAGTGGCTTACAATACAGTCATCAGCCATGAGTCCTGCATCAGAACTGACAAAAAAAAGCAAAGTTTGGGCAAAGCAAAAAAAACCGTATCATTGTCATGTTAACGTGATAAGGAGGTGTAATTAGCTCTGTCAGAAAATGAAACTTATTGGTAAGAAGGAAAGGACATGATTATAATGCTTTTAAATCAACATCATCAACACAACAGAAGTCCTGAGACACTTGGGCTATGCAGCCACAGTGTGATAGAGGAGGAATAGGCTGAAGGAAATGTGTTCCTAAAGAACCATTCCTCTCCGTTGTTCCATGGAGAAATTTGGAGTACAAAAAAACAGACAGTTCTGTCATATTTATTTTAAATTCTAAATTATCATTCCACCAGGAAGAGACTAAACTTATTTCAGCAAAATTCCTAATGTTTGCTACACTTTGGTTTATATTTAAATATAAAATGATATTT